>JAQFVV010006243.1:40000-640000 GCA_028023455.1 Epiperipatus broadwayi
TATCTATTTTCATTTTTTTTTTAACTTCATATAATAATTCTTATGCAGACCTAAACAATAATTTATATATTTGCTGTATATAATATGCTTTATTTTTTTTTTTTTGTAATGTTGAATATTTGAAAAATATAAATATGGATTTGTGTTTATATTAATGCATACTTGTTGAGCACAAATATGTCTTTATCTATTTAGTATATATACTTATTGCAAGTATATATGTATATTTTTTTTGTATTTGGGTTTGTATTTAAAAACTATTTAATATACTGATACTACCTAAAATTAAACCATAATATAGAAATAAAGGATGTACTATTTGTTTTATAAGTAATGCCTTTGTAATTTATTTGGAAGAGTATTAATATTTTATTCTTATTTTTCTTTTAGTGCCAGAGTCATTATGAAATTAATTGAATTCACAATTTAATGGAGAATAACTTCGTATTTCATTTATTGTTTAGTCTTTAGGTCACTTACACATATTATTGTTCATTGATATGTTTAGATATACATAAGCTTACTTGTTGGATGTGTATATTAGTTTCAATAGAATTCTCTTTATTTCTAATATATATTTTGTTAGTTAGTCATATCAACCTTGAGAATAAATTATAATAATAGATCTCATTGCTCTGTATGATTTTAGATTTATTTCATGTATAAGCTAGTTGGAAGGGCATATAAACAATTTATTTAAATATAACTGGGATAATTTTATCTTTCTTCATTTAAATTATACAATCTATTATATTAAGCTTTCTCAACAATTGGATTCATTTAGATTACATATATTCCATTACATTTATCATCCAATGTTTGAAGCATTATTTTCTTCTCATATATTGACGTTCCATTACATTTGATGTATAATATGTTTGTATATATATATATATATATATATATATATATATATATATATATGTCCATTACATTTGGCACCACAAACTGTGGAGTCCAGTTAACTGATGATTGGTATAATGGAGTAAAAGTATTGTCCATTACAATATATATATATATATATATATATATATGTGTATATATATATATATATATATAAGATGTTTATCCAATCAGAATAGGAAATGGATTAACAAAAGGTTTAATATCTATTTTTGTGATAGACACAATATGTCGTATTTCATCCCACATATTTAAACTGTTTGTCCTTTTAAAATTTCAATAGCCTTTTTCATACTCTGTAAATCCTATTTTTAAAAGTAGCTAGTATTTTAATATTATCAAAGTCAGGTCTCTAGCTAATTTCTAAAAAATGCAGCTTTTGATTGAAGGTATTTTTATGCTCCCTCACTCTGATCCTAATATTCGATTTTCTTGACTCATATACATTCTTGGGTAAAGATGGTATTTGATAGGCAATTTCATAATCTAAAACTACTCAATCTTTAGGTTTATAATAAAAAATATCCATTTATTGGCTAGTGAAAAAGATAATAACACTGAAATTAGATAGTCTTCTATTAATCTCATCAACGACACTTTTAAAATAAAAAAACAACTCTATAACAAATTAATGTTCCAATTCTGTCATCTTTTCTCTTCTTATCAATACCATGTAAAACCTTGTATATAATGTTTTATTGTAACCCATTACAGAGTAGAATATTTTTAGTTAGTACTATTTCTTGAGCAAAATAAACTCTATCAGACAAACTATATGCTCTTATCAAATGATTTTTTTGCTGTCTCAAATATTTGAGAAGAATGATAATGAAAATTAAAAGTGAAATATCTAAATAAATAGATGGGTTACATATATATAATATTTTTTATGAATTTTGATATAACTAAAATAAATTAAAGAGATTATATTTATGTAAGCAGAGATAACTTTTTACTTTTTGATGATATCAGAAAATCATCAATTACTAATTGGCAAACCTTAGTTTAAACAATTTTCTCTACTAACCTATATAATAGTTCTTTTATTCTAAGTTTGGAAAAGTAAAAAAAGATTCCTGGATTTAAACCTGGACAACTATTTTTTAAAATTATAAGAGTGCAGAAGACTAAGATCCTCTCTTGACATCCTTCAAATAATAATTCAACTTCTCTAGAAAGATATATATGTTAAATTATATACATAGTTTCATATGTTAAATTATATAGCTTCATATAATTAATATAGAAATAAAACAAACTAACTCCTTCTTTTTAAAACTTGATTTTTTATGACTATAATCATGAAAAAGAAATCCAACGTTTTGACTACATCAAGTTTTAAAAAGAAGGAGTTAGTTTGTTTTATTTCTATATTAGATATATATGAACTATTTTGAAAAGAAGAACTGTGTGCTGGATATATTAAATTACTTCATATAATTAATATGATAAACAATAAACATTGAGAGATTATATTCATAAAAATATTATATCTATGTACAGGATTATATCTGTTTACATAGATATAATCTCTTAGTTTCTATTGCTATTATCTTAAAATTTATAAAAAATATTTAATTCGACATACATATTTTTCAGGAAAAAAATAAATTATCATATGGAAGATTAATAAAGAAAACTTGTTTAGCCTCAGGTCTGTCAATTAGGAACTGATGATTTCCTAGCAATGTCAGAATGCAAAATGTTATTTCTGTTTACATGGATATAAACTCTTATTTCTATTGTTATATTAAAATATGTGAAAATATTTAATTTAACATATACAACTCTCTGGAGAAAATGAATAATTATTTTGGAGAATATCAAGTGAAGATGTCAATCTTTTGTATTCTCAGGTCTATAAAAAAATAGCTGTCTAGATTTAAATCTCTATAATAACATGGGTTTGAAGTAGAGAATTTCCTTTTACTTTATCTACACTGGGATAAAAGTATGGTTATAGAGTAAACTTGTTTTAGATCAAGGCCATCAATTGGTAAATATTTTTGGCAATATCAAATGGTAAAAATTTATGTCTCATTACATGGATATAAACTCTTAATTTTTGTTGTTTATCATATTAATATTACATTTATATATAAATATATATATATATATATATATATATATATATATATATATATATATATATATATAATATACAAACCATTATACAATTACAAATATCCAGTAACGCCCTCTGTTTAAAGATCTATATCTCAATAATAGCAAACCTTAAAATGATCATTTTAAGGTTTGCTATTATTGAGATATAGATCTTTAAACAGAGGGCATTACTGGATATTTGTAATTGTATAATGGTTTGTATATTTTCTATAATTATTTCAGTTAGTGTTAACAGTAACTTTCTTTTCAAATATATATATATACATTCATAAAAGATTACTTTCTATATAAGTATTTTTAGCAAACATTTAATAATCATTTCATTAGGTTAATAGTTGTTACATTTTATTTAATATAGATTTTAGACTTAATAAAATGCAAATAAATATATAATATTCTTTATATGTATGTTTAAGTTTAATAATCTTTATTTTTTAATTCTGTCTTTTTTTACTCATATGCACAATTTTACTTTTCTAAAAATTATAATCAATACTTACTCTTACTATTTTTTAAGATGTGTGACCATGTAGATTTTTTTTGTTAAAGCAAATGTCACTTAGTTTTTTCAGTTGCCACATGTTATTGTGTTATATTTATTGATGTATAGCATACCAATTTCACTTATAAATGCATCTTTTTAGCAAGTATTTATATAAAATAATTATTTATCCATAAAGACAATAGTTTTTTTTTGTTTTTTTTTTCATGTGTCATAGCATTTTCTGGGAAGTGAACCCACTAACCTGGGACAACTGCTTGTAAGGCAGCTGTGGACCACTCGACCACCAATGCTTGACAAAGACAATATTTTTTTATAAATTATTTCTTACGAGGATAAAAATTATTAAATAAAAAAATGTTATTGGATAAATTGCATCCTAGAAGTTATCTACATAGTTTGTTTGAATTAAAAAAATAAATTGATTATAATGTAATGTTCAAAAATATGTAATAACATTTTCATTTATAAATTAGAGATATGCAATCAATACAATTTTACCAATTCCCTCTATAAAAATTCATTGATTTTTCAAACAATATTTAATTAAAATTTTAATTAATATCTTACTAGAAATGTGTTTTAATCGATCAAACCTTATGCCATCAACAACTTGAGAATTCAGCCTAAATTTCATTAAATATGGGCATCCAATCTCATAGAAACATGTTCCAAATTTCAATATGATCTTAATGCTTGAATATAAGTTTGGCAGTAATTTAATTAAAGCTTTTCTTATATCAGACTAATATTATCAAACAGATAAGAGCCTTTACACAATTCATTTTAATTAATCTTATTAACAAATGAATGTGTTAATATGTAATTAATTAATTAGATGCCACAAATATGTAATGATTCTAATTTTATTTACCTATATTCTCTATAAGAGTTTTTCAGTTTCAAATGATAAAATATGATGAAAAAATCAACCAACCACTTGATAGATATATGTTTAATTAATTAATTATATATTTAAATGCTAATTTGTTAACAAGGTTAATTAAGAAGAAATGGTTTCAAAGCTTTGTCTTATTTAACTTCAACCGTCTCTTACAAAGCTCCTCGTCGACATCTGACGTCACTCTAACTCTGCTAGTTCTTATGCTAAAAAATTTGTTTGATAGGTTTTGAATAGGTTTTTAAAAGTTCTGTAAGATGGTGCCCTCTTCCGATTTATTTTACAAGTAAAAAATAAAAAAAAACGCATTTAAACCTAAACAAAGAAAGAACATCGTTTGTAATTGGTTGTTAGTGAGCTCTCAGCCGAAAAAGACATTCTGATTGGCTGGAAAGAACAAAGAAACCGCCTGATCAAAGAAAATAAAGAAAAACGCTGAGATTTTCATTTCGAATGCAATTTTAAGTATTAAAAAAATATAATTTCAGAAATTAAACTAGTTTTTTAAAAAAAAAAACTAAAAAAACAAAATTATTTTCGAAAAATATTGAAGATTTTAGTAAAAATATTAAAGAAATATTTAAAAGAAATATTTACTTTTCTATAACGTAAAAGTCGACCTTTTTGTTTATATTATAGCTTTTATGTTGCCGAAATTGAATGATTTAGAATAAATAAATAGCAATTTATTTTTGAAAGAACTTTCGTTCTCTTCATAACCTGAAAAATTAGTAATATACTTTTTATAAACGTATCTGAGTTGAATTTAATATTATAGGTGAATATGTTTTAACAATAGGCTTTGTCTTCAGTTTGTGAGTTGGCCAATTAAAAGATTTGATTTTTACCTCATACAACCAATAATATAATTAGCGGTTAAAAGGTTAATACCATTAAATGGATAGAAAGAAGCTTTTAGTTAAATTACTGCTAAAATTTGCATTCAATCTTTGCACTTGTGGTGAACATTGTGCCAATTTGTATAACATTCAATTACTTTGTTTGATGGAGTCTCAAGAATTTTCTCAAGCTACTGATAAAATCATGTTTAATTGACAGAAGTATGTAACTAGCAAGAGAATGTTTTTATTATCAAATAACGTTATTTGATACGTCAGAAAATTTTTGTATGAGAGCATAGCTAAATAGTATCAGCCTTGTTAATTATTTGTGGTCTTTAAAAAAAATCAATCACTTGTTTAAAAGTTTACTTGTTAGTAAAATTAACTAAAGTGATTAATTTTTAAAGGTTCTGTTTTGTTCAATAACATCCACCTGATAAAAAAGAGAGCTTTTGTTAAATTACTGCTAAAATCATATTCGAGCTTTGAAGTTGTGTTTAATGTTGAGAGTTTATTTATATAATATTGGATTTGTATATTTGATGGGGTTTAACTGATTTCCCAAGAAATTATTGATGTCAAGTTCACTGACATAAATACTTAATCTTAATTTATTTATTAAATATTGACACTTGAAAGTTTCTATAAAGAGTATAAGTAAATAGTATTAGTACTATTATATTTCATGAGAACCTTTGTCCAGAAAATAAAAAACTTGAAAAATTTGGATATTCATGCAGAAGTAATAGTCAAACCTTTCTATTTAGATGACTTAATTATGATCTAATTTGAAAAGCAAATTGAATGTTTTAGTAACTGGATCTATACATATATAATATTTAGCCAATAGCTGCATCCCACGAACAGCATATAAATAATTAACAAAGACAGAATTAAGAATATAAGCTAATAGTTTAAATTAAAAAACAATATTATAATATTTACACGTAAACATAGCCTATTTAAGACACATGAAAATAATAAGAAGTCATGGTGGCCTGCACATAATAAACCCTAGTTCTGCTTTTTGATTTACAGAGGCAGCAGTCTCTTAATTATATTAATACAAGAATACATATACCAAATTCTGAAAGTTTATATATCCCTCAAGACTTCTGGATTTTTTTTATAAACATTACCAAATATGATATTTTTTATATACCATACCAAATATGGCATTTTTTACATGCATATGGTAATTTTTATGTACCTACCATATATGGCACTTTTTACAGTTCTTTGGCTTTATAATTATTGCCAGGTATGCAATTCTATGTCATAACAACATTGCTACACATTGATAGTTACATATACCTAGAGTTATTGTATGTAATCATTAAATACAATTATTTCACACAATCATTTCATATAACTATTGAATGAAGTTATTATTTTTATTATACTCAATTATTATACATATTTTTATACATTTATTGTTCCACATATACTTTCCCCCAAAAGTATGGTTCTTCATCTAACATAGGAATTGTTGTATTTTGGTGGTTTTCATTGTGCCTCAGTGATGATTTTAGTGTAGCAATTTCATTTTTAGAAGAGTCTCTAACCATTAACAATTCTTTTTCTTCAGGTTTGTAGATCTATGAACTTGTTGATACTGTACTTTATGCTTCAACATTGTTGTTAGTTCCTTTTTCACTGTCTCCATTATCTATGGCTGACAGATATCATCTCAGCTAGTTATGGTTCTGAAATTTTATGTCCTCTTCAGTTTCAATTTCTATCAGGTGATTTGCAATATTTCTCATGATGGTTGCTTTCTCCCAAGTCTGTGCTAATTTATTCAGTGATGAAACATTGTCACTTATTTCAAACTTTTTTCCTCCCATTACTATCTCATTAAATCTGTGCAGGGTAGATAACAAGATTGATAATTTATTTCTTATTATACTTTGAAATAACAGTTCATTTGGGATTTTCCCAGTGACACTAAATGTGTACAATGTTGACAAAATAATATTTCAAAAAAGCTTCCATTTATATTTTTGGTTTTAATCTTGCTTAAGCTTTTTTTTTCCATGTTCTGAATCATCATTTCAATGTGTTTGTTTTTGACTCAGATGCTATGTTTGTGCTTTTATATGTTTTACTCCCCATTTGTTAATAAAATCTTCAAATTTCTCAGAACAGAAAGCTGTATGTACCATTATCTGATATGAGGATTTCTAGAGTTCCATGAGTACTGAATATCTCTTTAAATTTCTCGATAGTTGCAAATGAATTAATATTGTTTATTATTCTGTATTCAGTCCAATGACTTTACAAATCCACACTACTAAGTAATAATGGCCTTTCCATGAACTAACATGGTCAAGTGAGCCATTCTCCAAAAGCAAAAATCAGTAGAAATTTCATATACTTATCTATGAGGTTTCCCCTGATTTCTTCACTTTTTCCTAGGGGCAAAGTTGATTAATGATTTCCATACATTATATACAATCACACTAGGTTGACTTATGGAATTGTTTGCCATAGTCATGTGAGCAGCTTTTTAAATTTTTTTTCTTTATACTTTCTCTTTCCAGATACAAAGAAAAAAAATTTAAAGAAGCTGCTAACATGACAATGGCAAACAATACCATAAATTAACATAGCTTGACTATACATAATGTATGGAAACCACTAATCAACTTTGCTTTTAGAAAAAGTATAAAAATCAGGGTGAAACCTCATAGATAAGTATATGAAATTTTTACTGACTGTTGCCTTTAGTAGGATGACACATTTGGTTAGAGTGTTATCTTAAAAATTCAATACTCAAAAATCTAAGAGTACAGAGTACAGGTTCTATTCTCATGCTAGTACTATCATTGGGCAGGCCAGCAACATCTGTACAAGAGGGGAGAATAATACCTCTCAAAACATTGTGCATATATTAACCTATGTGCTATTACTAACAGACAAATGTATTTGCAATAGTTAAATAGCTATTTTTTTCTAAAGTCATTCAATATTTATATTAGATTATGGAAATAGTCTAATAAATAAATACAACTAAAACACAATCATCACTAACCATCAAGAAAACACCATACTGAGTTTTCATTTCTTATATGATGTTATATAATGCACTGTGGCTTCTTTATCAGTCAGGAATTTCTCAGCCACTATGCCCAGAGAAACCTGTTAGCCACCTTACTTTCCCTACCATTACTCACTCTTCTTTTTCCATATTCTTCTCTATTCTGTTCCATCCCATTTCTACAACATAATCTTTGTCAACTCTATGGCCTTTATATCTAAATCCCTCTTATCTTTTCCCAAACCCAGTCTAAAACCCAAGAACCCGCTTTCTGTATAGTCACTTTGTTTTTATTTATTCTCCCACAACTTTATTATTTGCACCCTTTCTGCTTGTAAGCATTTACATTCAATTAACAGATGCCTAATATTTCTATGTCTTCCTTACATAACTTGCAGACTGAATTGTCCATATTTTTTCATTTATGTGCATATTCCTTTTTTGCTAATGATCCTATTCAAGTCTTAAACAGTAACCTATTCAAGTCTTAAATAGTAAACTACTCTCCTTTCTATTATTAACTCTCACCCAATATTCTGTTTACTTTTATATTCTCCACCTCTTCCAATTTCCTATTTAGTATTAATGCATCTATTCTTCTATCCTATTTCTTGCCACTATAACACTCAACTATTCTCCTAACACAATCATCCCACCTTTTGTATAAGTATACTGACAATGTCTTTATCAAAATCTTCTACATATAATACTATCTTTCTCACCCATCTTGTTGCCTGTCCTTTACTCATATTTCAATTAAAAACTATTTTGGCTATTCTCTTATTATCCATAAATTGCAATCTACTGATCATTTTCACTTTTTTTTGCCTTTCTCATACAAAAACTTGACCACCCCATTTTCTTTTTGAATTGATTCCTTTGCCATACACACATTGTTCATCTAATGCATGTCTTTCCACTTCTCTTGGATTTTTTCTAAGTAATCTAACCATCCTTTGCTAACATATAATGTATCATTACTACAAGTTAAACCCTGCTACTGTCACTCCCTTCCATACAATTCTAGCTACATCATATTTATTATAGGAAAACACTGTTAACTTCTTTATCAGTCCCTTTCTTTTCTTTGCTTCATTTGTCATTTTTTTCTCCCCGTCATCCAAGCAATTTCTCTGATTACTTAAAATGATTTCCAAATAGTTATACCTATTTACTACATTTAATTTTATATCCTCAATAAAAATTATTTTTCTTCTCTTTCCCCAGCATTTATCATTATTACTTTTGATTTTTCTTCACTAAATTTAATCCCCATATTTTTACCCACCCTTGTGTGCATGTCTTCAGCATAACTTCCATATCTTCCCTACTTTCTGTGCACAAAAGGTATCATCAGCAAAGAAAAAACCTGATAATATATTTACTCCCCTGCCATTTATTAATGATATCTCTACCTCCCTTCCTAATCTTTCTATTGTTCTCTCTATTACTCTCAAATATAAAACAAACAAAATAGGTGACATAGGGCACTCTTGCCTTATTCCTACCCCATTTTTAACTTTAACTGGTTCTACATTTTCTAATTGATACATACAGTAATTATTTTTATACAATCTCTTGATAAGATCCACTAAAGCTCTATTCATTCCCAAATTTACTAAACTTACCCATAATCTCTTTCCATTTCCTTTATCATATGCCTTCTCTTACATTCATATTATAATTCATTTGAAACATTAATGTATGGATATATAAATTAATAAACAAATACAAGCTTATTAACCTCTCATTTTTCAATGTACAAATCCTTCTAAAAAATAGATGGTATTTATTTATTAATCTTCATGTTATACATATTTTGATTTTAAAGTGTTTAATGTATTACAATTTGAATGATGTCCACTGGATGAAGTTGCTATTACATCTTACAATTATTAAAAATAGATATCTTGTTAAGATTCCTATACAGAATGAAACTAGTTTGATGTTTAAATATTTTTTCATTTTTAAGTTGCTTATTATCAATTTCTTTAATATTAATTAATACTTAAAATATATATTTACAAAGAGAATCAGATCAAACAAGGTTCTTAACAAGAATGCCACATGAAGTGCATTCTTGTCCAACTTTCATATGGGAATTCATTTCCTATTTATTTTAAAGTCTATATAAGTGTAGAATTATAAATTCGAATATTTGTAATATAATTAAATATAGTACTTTTTCCAATGTTATATGTAATTTTTGATTTTCGCTAAATAATCCAAATACTGTTAATAAATTTTACAGCATCCCTACCTTGATTGCATTGTTGGACCAACGCAAAATACCATTTGCAATAGCAGACTCAAAATGTAGATAATAAAAAGCAAATTTAGAAAGTTTTTAACTAAGGGTTAAAACAATTACTTTTTACATGTATACACAGCCTATTTTATTCACAGCGTAATTCTAATCTTTAGTAGAGTTAATTTTTACTCATTTTAATGCCCAAGTAAGTAAACAGCTATAAGTCAAATATTTTTACAAATATTTTACTTATAATTAATTCTTCACTTACATAAATATTAAAGTGAATGAACTTAATGGTTTGAACTAAACCATTATATAAATGAAATGCTATTTATATTTGAAAAGTAATCAGTGTTTGTCTTTATTTGGAAACTTTCTAAATGCACTGTTCATTATATACATCTGAAATGTTAATGAAAATTGTCAATTTGCATTGCCCTAGCAATAAGGGATGCTGAAAAGTTTATTAACAGTAATTTAATATATGAATTTTTTCTACAGTACAAACTTTTTCATACCTGCACTTCAATATAAAATATATAGGGGGGTTGAATTTAGACTTTCACATGACCCTCATGTATGTGAACAAGGGTGTCAGCAGTATGAAATAGCATGGATAGTTGAGAGTTGTGTGAAAATCTGAGTTCAAAACGGCAATTTGTAATTTAGGTAAGATCAGAAACTGCACATGTAATGTTGAAGAAAACCATATATATATATATATATATATATATATATATATATATATATATATATATATATATATATATATATATATATATATATATATATATATATATATATATATATAAGCAAAAGCTTTAGAATAACTAGCTTACAGCATATCTCAATTCTAAGAAACATTTTCTGATAAAATTTTAAAAATTAAAAGAAAAATCTCATTAAAGTCACACAATAGTAACATTCTTAATGAATAGTCAACTTTCCATAATTTACGTATATACAGTCAGTCTTTTATTTTAAATTTCAATAGGTAATTCTTCAGTTTTGAAATTTTTGCATGTATACATCAATTTGTTAAATAAATTTGTTTATTAATTATTTTTAATATATATAAATCTTTAAAAATTATTCATCAATAGCCTTTCAAATGTCTTCAATTTCAGAATTAAAGTGCATAATTTTTTGGAAGATTTTTTCCTCTAAAAATCAAATTTTTCAGAGTATTGGCTTTCAGTTACTAAATCTTGGTCTGCAAAGTTTAACACAATAGCAGAGTAATGTATTGGAGAGTTAAAGATTCCTGGCTCATAGGCCAATATATCATTTCTGATTCTTATATGTTACATGACTTTCTGAATAACAACTATTCATCCGTCTATTTTAAAAAAGTTTTCTTTACTATTAAGCAGATAGTATTTTTATAACAACAAAACATTTTACTTTATATGCCAAAATTCAAAGAATTTTATAAAAATATCTTTCATTATTAAAATATGTTTCAAATGATGTTGTTT
Organism: Epiperipatus broadwayi; assembly: GCA_028023455.1. Lineage (NCBI taxonomy): Eukaryota > Metazoa > Onychophora > Udeonychophora > Euonychophora > Peripatidae > Epiperipatus > Epiperipatus broadwayi. Next base: position 52,048 of record JAQFVV010006243.1, read on the forward strand.
ATTAATAACATGTTGTAGAAGATTGTTATACATGTTTAAAATTAAAAAATTGTATGTTTTTAGATTTTTTCAATACTTATAACTATACTTACTTTAAATTCAAGCACACACATTTTATTACATTAGTCATAACAATTATATTCAGTCATTTCAATAACTTAACTAAAAATATTTCTTCTCAAGATTTTATATTTTGATCTTAAAATTCATTAAAATAGCATACCCACTAATTATCATTAAGGATGATGCAATACATTAACTGTTTCAGAGGTAACCATGTTAATCATCAGACAGTAATTTAAACTGAGATATTGTCTCATATGGATATACAAGTGAAAAGACAAAAAATATAAGAACTCATACATATAATAGTGGGCTTTGATACATGTATGTGTGGGACTCACAATCAGATATTACTAATTCTTAGACCATTGAAATTCTGATAAATTAATTTTTATTCATAAATATATCAAATTAAAATATTACCATTATTTGCTGCATTCAACTATAATTAATAATAAAAAATTATATTTATTTATAGAATATTTTGAAAAAAATAAGCCCATTGGATTTTGGTCCACTTGTAGTATTGCCTTTTTATGGAGGGTCTTATTGTATTCACCAACAAACATAGTTGTGATGTCTTGTGTTAAAATTATGGCATATTATTTCATTTATCATTTGACTTGCAATCTTAATTGTCCTAAGATCAAAGCAAATTTACTCCCTCAGTACACTCTACATAACCTATATATAATAATTAGCAGAATTTTTATTTAAATATTAAAGATTTATGAATTTTATAAACATAAGCAATATATATGTGTTCCACAAATATGTTTATGTGTTAGCAAATTGTTTTTTTTAATCTAATTCTATTAAATCATATAAATTTGCAGAAAATTTTATTCTTTGTTATTGCATAGAAATTTCCTATTAATTTCTTTGGTTACATCTTAATTAATGCATGAAAATATTTAATTTAACATGTATATAACTTTCATTTGAAAATGATTTATTATAAACAAGATCTTAGAGATATGAATCTTCAGACTCCTCATACTTATAAAAATATGTTTTTATTTTTCATTTAAGATCTTGGGCATTGAGATAAAAAGACCATCTTTTATCTCTTAGCACCTTTTATTTCTATACAAACTTAGTCAAAAATCTGTTGTTAGCATCTACAACATGTATTTACCTTGGACCTGTCTGTTTTTCTTACTGGTGAGCTAGCAACATTATTGAAATATCTTATTAATTCTTTGGTTAATAAGTATATGGCCATTGTAAACATTTTTTAAAAAGCATGTAGAATGGATAAATTATTATCAAAGTTAGTATTAATTATCTTAATAATAAAGATATATCAGATATTTGAAACAACATACTAATAAGCTAATATTTAAAAGTAAAAAAAAATAGATATTAAGCATTATATATTTATCAGTTTTATAAGATATATATTAAAAATTAAGTAATATAAACTACAAAGCATTCAAAAAGAGATTTCAGTCCAGACTACCAATAAGATGGATTTAATATATAGTATTGTACAATAGATAGCATTAATGTGTTAAAAATGTCATCACAAAACACCAACAATTATATATTGCCACTTTGCAGTAGGTTTATAAACATTAAAAAAGCATTTGGTTTTATAAGAATTTTTGCTGTGATTATAATTTTAGAATATCATAATGAAGTCATGAATATTTTTAAGGACTGAAGAACATTTATTAAAATATGGTGTCTATGATTAGATTACATTAAGGAAATTAGTATTTGTAACAAGTATAATGGGATGATATTCTCATTCCAAGTCTTTTTACAGGTAATTTTATAGAGAAATATTTTATGAGTTAATCCAAAAAGCAAAAGGGTGTAAAAATGACTAAGTGACTTAATTGCTTGAGGTATCTGTCTTGTTGAGCTTCATGAAATGTTATCACAGCTTACTCAAATAGGAATAAAGACAATTAATTACTAAAAGGATTAAAGTAATATTTAATGAGTATCAAAAACACTTAAAGGTATAATAATCCTTTCAAAAGATGTGATATAAAAAATTTGTACAAATTATTCATATTTTATGAAAATATAATGGATAGAATTAATCACAGAATGAAATCAAAGTATTTGTGAAGAATTAACATAGTTTAAAATATACCACATTATGTAAATTGTGATAATATGTTGGACTATTTCCACATATATCATTATATGCTGAATGTCTAGGAAATTTTAAATATTATTAATTTAATTGTTTCAAATACAAACAACTGTTAGTAATAACTCACAAATAGACAACACTGTGTGAATGTGAGAGGAAGTGTGTTGGTAAAGCAAATCACCTTGATGAACAGTGATTGAAATAACACAAACTAATGGCTAGAAAATCCAAAAACAGATGTGTCTAAATAGCACATCGTGTATGTTCTAATAAACATATGTTTGATAGGGAAATACAAAAATATTGGATAGAGGGAAAAAGATGCAAAGAAGAAAATTCAAATAAGTTGCTTATATGGCAATAGCAAATAATCCTATAAGCCATCCCAGTTTGGCAATACATAATGTCTGGAAGTCTTTAATTATCTTGCTGTTAAAACAGTATTTAAAAAGTGGAGAAATAAGGTTGATTTGAACCAACATTCATAAGTAAGTATATAAAATTTCTATTGACTATTGCAGTTGGCAGAATAACTCAGTTGGTTAGAGCATTGCTTTTAATTTCAATATTCAAGATTCTAAAAGTGAAAGTTCAACTCATATGCTAGTAGTGTCATTGGTCAGATGTGAAACCCTTGAAAAAGAGTTGGAGAATAATACCAGTCAAAATACTTTGTAATTTATTAACCTGTTTTGTCTATTTATGTGTTATTACTAATAGTTTTTCTGAAGGTTTGTGACAAGGCTCCATCATGGCAAAATCAAACTACAGTTTACCTTAAACCTACACATACAGGAAAATACCTAGCCTATACATTCAATCATACCAGAAACACAAAACATGGAGTTATACTATCACTATGGAACAGAGCAAAAGATGATGTTCAGAAACCAGCAATTTGGAAAAAAGAAAAGATCTATATAGAACAAACTCTTATGAAAAATGGTTATCCATTAGCTGTTATTAAGAAAACATTAAGTAAATAACAAAAAACCATTAAGAAAAAAACAATTATTGGTACTGTGGTGTGCCCATACATTCCAACAATAGCAGACAAATTAAAGAAAATATGTAATCAGTATAACATCAGAATAGCTTTCCAAAGCCATACCATTCTTTGAGGAATTCTAACATCTACAAAGCCTAAACTTGAAATGCTGAAAAGATAAAACTGTATCTATGAAATACAATATAAATGTGGAAGAATATATATTGGTGATACTAGTCATCCGATTGAAAAAAACTTGCAAGAACACAAATTGATGATTAGAAGAGAGAAACAGATATGTCTAACGTAACAGACTATATATGTGCCAATGAACATATGTTCAATTGGGAAAATACAAAAATATTGAATAGAGAAGAAGAAGAAAATTTAAAGAAGCTGCTTACATGACAGTGGCAACTATATAATGTATGGAAACCAATAATCAATTTTGCTCTTAGAAAAAAGTGAACAAATCAGGAGGAATCTCATCGATAAGTATATGAAATTTCTACTGACTGTTGTCTTTGGTAGGATGGCTCAGTTGATTAGAGCATTACCTTAAAATTCAATACTCAAGAATCTAAGGACCCATGTTCAAATTTCATGCTAGTACTGTCACTGGTCAGACCAGCAACACCTGAAGATGAGGGGAGAATAATACCTCTCAAAACATTGTGCATACACTAACCTTCTAGATGTGCTATTATTAACAGTTGAATGTATTTAGAATATTTAAATAAAGTTAATTTTTTCTAAAGACATTCACTATTCATATTAGATGATGGAAATAGTTCAATATATAAATACAACTGTTATTAATAATTGTTTGTATGTGGAAAAATTTAAATAAAGTTTAAAATTGTCTAGATATTCAACATTTAATGATAGATGATGGAAATAGTCCAATATATTATCACATATAAAATATCACCATCACAAATCTTCATGTAAAAATTCTGAAGTTTTTTTTTTTTACTAAATCTCAAACATTTAATAAAAATGTAATACAGAAATTGCATATTCCACGCAAAATGTACAAATATTTAAATTATGATTAACAAATGGGGAATTAAATATGCACATATATAGACAAAAAATTAAATGTCAGTGGCACCAATTAAAACGTTAAATTAAAAAAACAAGTTAATTCTTTACTTGATCAGATGGCAACTTTTTTAAACCATATACCTTAAACCTTAAGAGTTATGGAAGCACATGTAAGATGAATCAATAAGATTTTCTGTAATGGTATAGAGAAAAAAATTGTGGTAGAAAATGTTAGAATGAAAATAGAAAAATCTTCATTCTATACTGTATCAATCACGATTAAAAATAATATATAGTTTGTTATAAAATATATATATTTGATCAAAAAAAATTTTAAGCATATATGTACTGTGTTTTTTCTATCTCGTTAAAGAAAAAAAAATCAACATTTTAAAATACAAATTTTTTATGAAAACTTTAATTTTTTGATAGTTGTTTTTTATATAACAAAAATTATATTTCTGTTTTTTTTTTTTATAATCAACTTACATCTTAACAATTTTAATATAAAACTGTATTAATGTTTTCTATTGAATTTATTGTTTAAATTTTAAAATAATAAACACTACTACTAATTTTTATAATAACAAGTATGTATAATATTATTTTCAATATTTATATTATTAATAACTTTATTTTGTGTAAATAAACTTGAAAACTACTTAATAATTATGTTTGTTAAAAATCAATAATTTTATAAATATTTTAACGGCATATTCTCTCTCCCCAGTAGTCATGTTATCGCTTAAAAGCAGTGATATTTTTGATATTTTGTTAACAAAGTAAGAATTCTGTATCGTTTTGTTATTATCAAAACTTTTTTACCATAAACAATAAATATCTTAAACAGCTGGAAACTCAACATCTTGTAGTGTTTTATCTACAAAATACTTTTGTTTAATAAAAAATAGATGTTTAAAATAAACTAATCGAAGTTTTTCGTTGCAGGAGTTATAGAGAAATGATACTTTATTCAGAAATGATGAAGACACGTGATGTTATGTTTCCTTCAGAGTTTTTATTCTTCAACTATCAGAAAACCATGTAATTTACTTTAATATCTAAAAGCTTGTTCTTTATAAAATTATTTTTAATAAATAATTAATTTTTAAAATAGTTTAAGAATTAAAACAGGTTTTGCATAAATATTTTATTATAACATTAAAATACCCAAGTTTAAAAACAACAGTTTTGTTCGATTGATGACAGGGATTTTTTTTTTACTCTGATAAACTGAGAATTGATCCAGAAATATTTCGTTCTCTCTATTCTAGTAGCTGTACTAATTTATGCAAGGCAAAATTACCATAATGTTACTTGATCAGGGTATGATATGTTGTTCAAGGAGTCATTCTTGTTACTTGAGTACAGTATATTCAATTAATGCCTTGAACGTTTTACCACAAAAATAGGTAACGCATTAAAGACCAAGAAACATGAGATAATATAACACTTTTGATGTTTAAGTGTCTTATGACTGCCCATGTGATATGCATTTTATTTCTTTATATATTTATTTATTCAATTGATCAAGCATTTAATTATTTGGTTTTTGCATTACTCAACTGAAAACTGATCAAAGAACTTCTGAGAAACTATTCTACCAAGTGAGAAGAGCAAATCATATAGTGCAAAATAAATATTGAATGGACATAAAAATATTTGAAAGTAAACATATATATATTATAAGAATGCCTAAGCATTTACAACTGAAATTTTAAAAAATGTCTTTAAAAGTTTGCAAATTAAAGGAAGTTGTAGTGTTCTCCAACGAGTTTAATGTCTTTAATAGTATTTGATATCCTATATAACTGATCATGAAATAGATATATACTTAAAGTATAAATTTTAAACAGATGCTTCTTGTAATAATTTATGAAATGATATTTAATAAATGTGGTTTTAATTTCTCCTTATTTGTAAAAATGAAAATACTTAATTGTAAATTATTAGAGAAAAAATATAGTTAGTAATAAATTTGGCTGAACGTTTTCGAGGAACCGTGCCTCATACTCATAGCCTTCGTGAAAATGTACTTGATATATGTAAATGAGAATATTCAAATGAGTTACTGTTAAGTAGCCCATTTTTTCGAAATGTCGAAGCACGTGTCTCTTCTGTTGATTGCATGGATGTCTCTGTTAATGTAGAATGCCTCTTTTATCTTTCTCCTGTAGTTGTTTGGTTCTGAGCATAAAATAACGGGGTTAGCGGGTATGAAATTGTGCCCTGATTGTTTAGTATGTTCAAAAAATGCAGAAGATGTACTGCTGTTCGTTTGGGCTCTATTGAAGGTGTACCGATGTTGAGCCAACCTGGTGTTAATTGTGGCTTTCGTTTCCCCATAATATGTGGCGTGGCATCCGGCCTGGGGGCAGGAAATGGAGTACACCACATGTGGGGTGAGCACTGGATCAATGTGATCTTTGGAGTTATTGATCAACCTATTAGTGTTGGGTGGAGTTCTGAATATTATGCTGAATTTGTTGCTTAAGGTTTTCGTTAATTTATTGGATATTTTAGGGATGTAGGGGACCGTTATTCTGGGTAGATTGGTGCGAGGCAATTTATCATCTATTGTGCTGTTAAATTTCATGACTTTCCTCCTAATAGTTTTGTATTTGAATCCTGCTGCTAGTAGGTCTTTAATGTAATTGTTTACATTTTCCTTCCTATGTGCTTCATATTTACACAAATGATGGTTTCTAAACAGAAATGCTTTAAGACCTGCGAATTTGTGCGATGAGGGTGATTTAGAATTAGGATGGATGCAGCTTCGGATTTCAAATGGTTTAACAAGCATTTTGTAATCTATTGCGTGGCGGTCTCTTGACAAGGAAAGATCAAGATATTTGAATTCGTTATTGTTTTCATATATGATAGAGAAAAATAGTTTAGTTGTGCTTTGTAATTCGCGTTGTATATTTAAAATATTATTTTTAGATGCTATAATGAAAATATCATCTACATATCATATAGATATGAAGTCTGGGTTAGTGTTGAAATATTTTGGAATAATGGATTGTTCATATTTATTTAAGTATATACTGGATAAGACGCCACTGATAGGGAGGCCCATGGGCCAACCATCTTGCATTGTGTACCATTTATCTTCGAAAAGAGTGAAAATATGGGAGTCAAGCCATGTCAAGAAAGCCATAATGAATTTAATTCTCTCGTTAGGACAAGATATTCGCAGCAACTCTTCATGTATAATTTGGATGGATGCTTTTCTATTGATTGATCCATATAATTCTTTCACATCCATCGTGGCCATAACAGAGTTGTGAGAGATTTGAACGTTTTTAATTCTGGAAATGAATTGAAAAGATGAATTTATTGTGTATGAGCCAAAATTAAGGTAATCTATAATCAATTGATTAACCAATTTGGCTGTATCAAAATAGTGTACACCAGCGAAATCCATCATTAATCTAAGCGGTTCGCCTGGTTTATGTTGTTTTGAATTGGCAAACATTCGGGGAGGTCTAGTGGCAGAAGGATAAATCCTGTAATACTCAGATTTAGTGATCCCTTTGTCCTTGAAAGTTCGAAGCACACCATTAATAAATTTATCTCGGTCGATTTTGATGTTAAAAGTGTTATCATGTACCAACTTTAATATTTTAATTTGGTCATGCATTTTATTTTTGTAATCGGTGTTGTTTAATAAAACAAAGCGATTGCCTTTGTCTTCTTTGAGACAAATGATGTTGTGTGTTTTAAAATATTGTTTAGCATTTAATACACTTTTATTCCATGCTTCGTCTTTTCTATCAACGAAATTGTTATTTAGTAATTTAGCTATGTCTGTGATAATAGCGTCTCTTTGTGTGTTATTAATGAGAGATGCTTCGATGTCTGCTATTAATTCGCACTTAGGGGATGTCCAACTTCCTCCTACATATTTAGGTCCGAGCGCTAATATTTTCTTGATTTCGTATGGCGGAGTAGTTGAAGTTTTATTAACGAACGCGTCTATGTTAATGCCGCGGTGGTTTTTATTTTGTTTAATAGATAAGAAATGTATTTTATTTTCAAATTTTAATATTTGAAATCTCTCAGTTTTACGCAATTTATCTTGCATCCACTGGGGGATTACGTAGTTCGTTGTCATTTTGTTCCATCTAAAGATTTTTTATTAAAATGAAAAATTGATATAGAACATTGTTTAAATTTTTTTTAAAAAAAGTATTTATTTTTGTTTAATACATGCATATCATTTATTATTATGCTCTTTACAGTTTACCCCATTGACAGAGATGCAGATATGAAGGTAAATGTACTAGAATGTTTCAGAGCAGAAGTTTTACTTCATAAATCACAGTATTTAAGAAGATATATTTAGAAAAATCGATCTTCCAACTACAAGAAAGGTGATATAAAAATAACTTGTTGTTAAACTTTTATTAGGTTGCAAAGTTTGCTAGACTATTAACTTACACACTCAAAAATTATGTTTTTAAAAAAAACCATGGTTTTAAAATAGAAAACAATTGTAAAAACAAAAGTAAATTGTTTTTTCTAAATATAGGTACAAGAAAAATATTATGAATATAGAAATGTGTTTTTAGCCAAAAAGCTGTATGGATTTTTAAATTAAGATAGATTAAAATGTTTGTGGAACATTAGATTAACCAATTAATCAAGAATGCATGGTATAGGATTAAGTGAATTTAATATGGTAGCATCTGCTTTGGAATTTCTGAATAGAATGTTGGAATAACTAATAGTATATTGAGCTAGTTTGTGCAATTTTACTTGTGTTTACTTTATTAGTGTTCATGCTCAAATATTAGATTCAGAAAGTTCAGAGAAATAAAACTTGTGTTTATTTTTTTTAAAAAAACTTTAATTTGTTGTGTGTGTTGGCAATATTGGCAAATGATGTTTTAAAATTATTGGAAATAATGATTCTGTTATCTTAAATAGCTTGCTATTATTGAATTCTTAAATATTCAGTTTGATACTTGCAAACCCTTAGGTGAGGGTAAAAATCATTGTAAAAAAACATGGTTGCATCTACACTCAAATACTGACATTTTCAGATTATGTTATAGTTAGAAGCAGGATACAAACATAATAAGTATAGAGTGTTGAATTGATCATAGATTAATGCGTTCCAATAAGAATATTACAGTTCTATTAAAATATAGTGGTAATGAATATGCTTTAAAAACATCAGTTATTCTAATGATATTCAACAACTGTTAATCACTAAAAATTCCACTCTAAGTTTTCAAGCTTATTATGTTAAGGAAGTGTAGAATTATTTTAAGTTGTGTTATCAATAAAGAGTTTTTTCTTGGGTTACCTAAAGTAAAAGTTCTGACTTTTTTTAATTATTATATTATGTAATTATTTTATTATTGAAATTTGCAAATAACATGAAAATTTAAACAAAAATTATGACATTCAAAAAGGCTTAAAAACAATTGAAGTAAAATTATCATTTGACAATCATAATAACTTTCATTGCATTAAATAGACCACTAATAGACCATATTTTTGTGTATTTTATGCACTCTTATAAGATAGTAATATTTTGAATAATTGGAGAGAGGGATTTTATCATATTTTAAATAATGATGGAGCATTAGAGATGGTATATTTTAATTGTATATACTGAAACAGTAAGGTCTGCTTTGCAGATCTTTGTTTCACCTTTTCTCATCTATTTCCTACCCTCATACCTTAGTTTGAACCCCAATCTATCGTAGTGTGTCTGCAATACGCTTATATACCGAAATCCCGCCTAATTTTAAACCACGAGTACAATGCTCGTATTATATATATAGCTCATTCCCAAATAAATAAAAGATTATAGATTATGTATATGTTCATATAACTTTCAATTATTAAAAAGTAGTTATATAAGTCGTAATTGTGCACACACTATGATATGCATTTTAAAACATATCAAAATTATAATCTTGTTAAAGTTATTTTGTTTGAATCTATTTACAAATATATTACCGTAGTAATATATTTTGATTAAAATAAAATTCATTTAGTAAATAATATTCGTTTAGTAAATAGATTCAAATATTGCGATGTAAAAGTAAAATAATTTTCGTTTGATTTAATAAAAGTCATTCCAAATATTTCAGTTAAAATAAATGAGGGACAATAGTTTAATTAGTTAATGTTATACAAGTTTATCTAAAAACAGCAGCTGTCCACTTAAGGTTTTCTTTAATTAGTAAGAGTAATTTTTAATTAAATCTAGTTTGTAATTCGAATGTCGAATGGGAAATTAACAAAAGAAATTAATTAATCTTGAATTCCTTTAGATATTCAGATAGATTTAATTACAGCTGATAAGTCTGATATATTTTTGTAATGCTCCAGGGCAGTTCTATTGTTAACGTCTACTATAAAAAGAAGGGTTTTCTTTTGTTCTCCAAAGTTTCTTCTAATGTTTCTAAGAGAAACCATTCTGAGGTCTAATGTTTCTAACCAAAATTATAGTAGTAATTTGTAAATCTTGACATGACAGAGTAGAATGCAAGAAAACTATTTCTCTCCAAAATGGTCATATGCTGCCATAGACCATCGGAAGTTATCACAAGAAACCCCGGAACTGCTGCCGCTGCCAAAAATATAAACATTTCCAGATTTTGCTGCTGAATTATAAAACCTGCCGAACATCTACCTGAAAATGCTTCTCCAGAGGTAACCCTAAATTAACCCAAGAGCTCTTGTGATAACTAACATGCTATAGCTATTTAAAAATGTTTTTCTTATATTTCACATAACTTCATTATGTATTTCTTTAACGTGTTTAAATATACTCAACATTTTGCTCTCTATCCTTGGGTTAATATTTTCTATTTATTAAGCTTTCTGTTATTTTATTATGATAATGTGTCAGAATCATCTTTGACTGAGTGAACTATTCCCTTTGGTTGAAACTAAGACGCTGCTATAAAGGCATATTTTCAATTTCTAAATAATTTCCAATTTTTATTATCTTGCAAATCACTTGTTCGAGGGCAATTCTTTTCTTTAATATATAATATAATCACATAGTTTAAAATCTACATGTTATTGATTTTAATCTAGTATGAGAGTGTGTGTGAGGTCAATGATTAAATGTGTCCCCTAATGCATGATTGTGTATATAAATCTATCTATACTTACTTTTCAAACCCGCAAGCATGCATTTTCTTATTTTAATTACCGTGTTCTACTTTAATTATAAAGTTCATCATTGATGTTGAGAATGTGCGGACCCTTTTAAATGATGTTCGGGGAATTTGATTGGGCATTTCTCTTAATTCGAGTAAAACCCATTCAGTATGTTTTTATATACAGTAGTCTCATATTGCTGGTAAATGAATTGGTTGTTGAGACCGCTTTGTTTTATTTTTCCAAGGATCTTTACACGGCAAAGTCCGTTCTTTTCGCTTATTGCAAGTTTCAGACAGAGGGTGTTCACAAATGACACCCCTGGGAATTAAACACAATCGTCACCCAGTCGCTAAGTTTCGGCTGTTCATCAAAATACTTTCCTATGGGTTAGCATGAGATGCCCTCCGTAATTATTCCGGATCTTCAATATTGTTTTATTTTATATTTATTTTACAAAGCATCCGTGACTTAAACGTGTCACACCCTCCAACTTTAATAAATTCATTATCAGCAATACTGACCTCCCAATGCAACTCTATTATTATTATTCTCAAATAAATGCTTTGATCACATTCCCACTTTGTTGCTTAGTAAGCTTTTGTCCGTGCTATTCGCAAAATCAATACATATTTTAGAACACTTAATTTCAAATATTTTCTTAAACTTGTATAATTACTCGAAGCATCTCGCACATGTTCCTATCTCATCAAGCACATTATCGTAATGCTATTAGCCCAAGAAATAGAATATATCACTTTGTTTTAAAACCTTTTTGTCATTTATTGAAATATAATGCCCACAATTATTTAATACGCGTCCCTGTCTCATATAAGCAGACAGTGGCATTATATATATATTTTATGAATAAATTTTGTGAAATTATTTAAACTAAATTTGATATCTTATTTTATTGATTCCTATCATTGTCTCGGTCTATATATATATTTTCTGCATTTCTTTTGTAAATCCATAGATGTCAATTAGCCACCCAAACTTCTTTTAAGTATAGAGTCTTTTGTTTCTCCCTGACCACCAGGCACCGGTCAAAGGTCATACTAGTAGTGGCATCAGATGCGTTGTCATGTAGATGGCACTGTGAAATTTGGGCTTTAGATTCGAACTTCGTATATCTAGAAGGAAACCCCTCCTAGAATGTTCAGTTTTGTGTCTGGGGTTTGAATTCTGCAGTGTGTTAGCGAGATAGATGATTCTGACTGTTACAATACATCGTAACAACTGACATAGATTTGAGCACATATTTAACTTGATAAAATACTATTGTAACACTTAGTAATCTTAAAAATCAAAACCTTCAAATCTAACAAAGATATTTGGTTATTGTAAAATACATTGGCAAAATATTAGCTTCAAAATTATTACAATTTTATTATAATATGTGCAGTAATTGTTACAGAATATTAAGGTAATCCACCATGGCAAACATACTTTCAATCATTTTATTAGATAAATTAATTTATATTATGTATTAATTATGGTGAGACACTCGATGTGGCATTGGAGTCTCAAAAATGAATATAGACAAAATTATTGATGCCAAAGATACAAGCAAAGAATTCAGAAAAAATATAATCTATAAGTGACTTCTGCTGATTTGATCCAAAGAATGTGATTAAATTAAGGAGAGAGTTTATTCAGTTAATAAAGGAAGAGTAAAACATATCTGAACTTTTTTTGGATTCCCATAAACATTTATTCATATATAGATATTTTTTATTCCCAAAACAAAAAGTTTTGTAATAAGGTTTTTCTTATTATAAAGAACAAGGAGAGATATACTTACTTTAGAATTAAGTGTTGAAGAGAAATCTAACCTGAATACCTAAAGAAAAAATTAAGGTCTACTTTAAAGAACAAGTCTACAATCGAATTATAGTTCAATAACAACTGAAATGCAATTAATACTACCCTATAAAAAAAATTATTTGTTTTTAATGGAATGTACAAATATATGCATTTGAATTTGAATAATATGTGCATATACATTTGTCAGAAATAGAATATAAAAGACCATGGATAAGAGTGATAATGTCATCAAAAAAATCTAAAATAAAATTAAATTAAAATTAAAATTAGACATTGATTTCTTATACCCTTATTACACCTAGATGATATTGATATATATATATATTCTCCCAAACTATAAATGAAAATAAAGTTACTGTTAATACTAACTGAAATAATCATACAAATATATAAACCATTATACAGTTACAAATATCCAGTAACGCCCTCTGTTTGATAGTCTATATCTCAATGATAGCGAACTTCAAAATGATGCCAATTTGAAGTTGTACGCTAAAGGATGTTAAATATTGAAATACAAACTAACTCAAACACAGAGTATGAAATTTTTAAATAAGCAAACGATCTGAAATTTTGCTAATAAACGAACAAGTTTATAAACTGTTTTAAAGACAAACTGAACATTAGATTTTAATCTTTAAATAATTCTCCCAAACTATAAATGAGAATAAAGTTACTGTTAACACTAACTGAAATAATCTTACAAATATATAAACCATTATACAATTACAAATATTTGTAATTGTATAATGGTTTATATATTTGTATGATTATATATATATATATAAAAGAATCGTTTTCTTACTCATATTATCAAAATCTTTAATAAACTGCTGTAATATTTACATACATTCCAATACTTCAGGATCATATTGCATTGTAGTGGACTTTATTAGTAGTAGTATTTTAGAAATAATGTATAACAGAAAAAAATTGGACAAATATTTTGAAAGAAATATTCAATAGCTCTGAATTCTATATATATGCAATAATATTATAATTTGTTGTCTGTATTGCTTCAAATGAATATACATATTTTTACAATTGAATATTTATAATTACCAGTAATTAGGTATATGTAAAGTATAACTTTAAAAACTTTATTCACTTAGGAGCACTTTCAACTAACCTTGTAGTCTTTGTCAAGTAACACTTTGAAATGTTAATCTTCCCACAATTCCATGTGGAAAGGTTAGTCTTTCAAAGTGTTAGTTGTCAAAGATTATGGGGATAGTCAGGATAGTCGAAAGCACTCCAAAGTGGATAAATTTTTAAAGTTATACTTTACATATGTCTAACTATTGTATTTATAAATATTCAATTATAAGACTATATATACATTGTTAAAAGACCTAACTGATAGAATACTGTGTTATAAGTACCCGCTAAATAGGATAGAAACAATAAATACTGACAAACAAAATTATATTAGTGATTTATTACAAAGGAATTTTGAGTAGAATTGGGATCATTAATTGGGATCACTAATCTTCCACAGACATGTGATAAATCAACAATCATTGGCTTTTAAAATACACATGGATTTTATGGATATTATGTGTCTCATTATTTTGTCAACTTTTCAATTCCATATCAAGTTTCATTAATTGTTTATTTAAAAGGATGTTTAGTGTATATATGTATATGTTTAGTTATGAATAAGCATTTTGAGTCTATATATGACCAAAGGAAAATCAGAACAATTATTAATTATTCAAAATTGCAATTAATCAATAATTTAATATTTTAAATAACTTAATTAGAATTTATATTCTTTTAGTGTCAAACTTGAATGGGAAGTTCTAAGCTTTGTAATTTTTGCATACTTAATAAATGAAGGTAAAGTTAGATATTCCTCTCATTATCAACTTATGTCTATCATTTTATATCCAATGAGTTTTAACCATCAGCTAATTGTCACATATTGAGTTTAACCACTGATGTTTCATCAATTTCATTTATGAGTTATTACTAAATGATGTAAATAAATTATTATTATTATTATTATTATTATTATTGTTGTTGTTGTTGTTGTTATTATTATTATTATTATTATTATTATTATTATTATTATTATTATTATTATTATTATTATTATTATTATTATTATTATTATTATTATTATTATTATTATTATTATTATTATTATTATTATTATTATTATTATTATTATTATTATTATTATTATTATTATTATTATTATTATTATTATTATTATTATTATTATTATTATTATTATTATTATTATTATTATTATTATTATTATTATTACAAAATTAAAAGTTATAAATCTTACTTATTTTAGGTAATTAAATAAGAATTCATTGATGTATAGTTCAAATAGTATTAGTCGGATATATTTTAGCTGATTAAAAGTCAGGCTAGCATTTTAAAAAAATCTTATCACATTCATCAGAGCTAGCATCCTTATTAGTTCCTGTTCATTTTAGAATTGTAGTGGAATAGATCAAAGACTTAAGGAAACAGATAATCAATATTTTTTATTAAAGTCATTTAAATCTTTTTAAATCTTAATTTAATTTATACTTATTACAGTGTCTGTCTTTTGGGCTCCATACCAATAACCCATTCCATATACACCATTACAATATATATATATATATATATATATATATATATTATTCTGTAATTGAAATTTTATTCAGTGAGGCTGATACTAAGTTTTGAAAGACACTGAATGAGATTTCAATTATAAACCAAACATAAATCATGATAAAATAATTGTCAGTTATCTTTTTTTTCATTCATATGATTGTCAATCTATTTGCACCCTTTACAGATATGAATGTCAATCTATTTGCACACTTATTTGGGGTTTTACTAGCTGCTTTATTATATATTGGATATATTATTTATTTCTAAGTGTAAGTTTTATAACTATGTATGTATAACAATTAGCTTGATAAAATTAGATTTTTAGTAACCAGTTAAAATTTTATAATCTGTATGTGTATTTACTTTTTTCAAGAATTTAGCTTTTTTTTTCACTCTCAAATAAAATAGTGCATTTCTAATTTACAATTTATACTTACCATATCTATATATTTAAAACTCTAATACTATATATTTTTAGACACAAATGATACTGCTTTTACAGAACAATGTATCTATAGTATCAAGATAGTTGTTGGTATCTTTTTTACATACCAATATAGATAGTAATCAATATTTCTCACTGTTGTCAAGGCAACCTCTCTCCTTTTAATTGTAAGAGTGGAATTCCAATGAAAAAAGTAACATTTAATCTTTGTTGAAAAGAGCTTTTTTGTATATATATATATATATATTACTGCTGTTATGTAAAGATATTATATATACATATATCGTTGATTTATTTAAATATATGAAAAAGCATATTTTTGATGATATAATGCTTAAATACAAATATATTGCTTATATTAAACTTAATGTAATTTAGAAAGAATTTGAACTCAGGCTTTCAAGTTCCCTGCAACTATCTATTACATCTTATGCATCCAATACACATGACCACATACATGTGAAAAAGATAAATAATCTCCAATATATGTATCTCATTCTAAACCAGCATTCGTCAATTGTTCAATATCATCATCTCCCATACATATGTATAATCAGTGCTCAGTTTATATTAAGATAGAAAATTTTCATACTTTAATAGATAGGTTTCGGTATTCTCTACCATCCAATTTTTCAACTATCATTGAAAATATGATGATGAAATATTCAAAGCTCTTGTTGATATATTGAATTTATCTGTGCATACATTTTCTTGTTAACATTAACGTTATATAGAAATTTTAAGATGGATTAGAGCGGCTATCATCTAACACTCAACAATTTAAATGCTTTCAGATCAAACTCTGACTTGTTATTCAGTTATAACTGTATATTTTTAAACTTTTTTGATTAAAACTATAGTGGTTAGCATAGCTGCCTTCCAAGCAGTTGGCACCCGGGTTCGCTTTCCGGTCAACGCATTTGACATATAAAAAAACAAACAAACTATAATTTAATCTTAAATTCAAATTTGTTCAAAGTATTAAGTCAAAGTAAAATCTATTGTCAAGGGTTGTTAGCCGAGAGGTCATCGCAGCCGCCTTGCAAGCAAGTAGTTGGTTGCAGACGGTTGTGGGTTCGCCTCCCGGACGATGCTATGACATATCCAAAAAAAATCTATTTACTTAAAGAAATAGAAATTTATTTTTTATATAAAACAGTTTTCTATGATCTTTTTTTTTTAAAAAAAAAAAAGTTATATATTGTTGTCAATTTATTGGCATTATGTATTATTTAAAATTATTGTATTTGTCCAACTTCAAATTTTTCTTTTGAATAATGTATTTCTTTTTTCAATGTAATTTATGATCGTATGGGTCACTCAAAAAATATATATGTTATTAATCAATATCATTGTTATGTTATAAATAAAACTGTTTATTATTTATTATAAGAAAAAGTAATTAGTATATACAAAAAAGATAAAATTTGTTTTCAAAAAGATTGTTTGTTTTAATGATTCCTTATTTACTATCTCAATTTGAACAAATTATAGTATTTCGTTATCTACTTTTGTCTTAGTAACTAAGTAATCTTGATCTCTTTTTTTTTTTAAATACTTCTACGTTTTCAGTAAATATATATGTTTTCTTTCATAAGCTGAATTTAAAAAAAAAATATCAGTGGTCAACTTGTTTAACAAATTAAGTACATTATTAGCAAGAGTAAAACTTAATTGCATTATAATAAAAAACTTTATATAAAATACTTTATTTTTCTAAATAAAAGGTAAAATTATTTTTTGTAACATACAATTCCAGTATATACATAATCCCAAATATTGTAAAATGAATTATTAAGCAGGGACATTTCTTTTCTTTACTCTAACTCTATCCATTATGAAGCTAAGTAAACAGTAGTTATAACTAATGTGCTATTAAATTTGCATTCCCAGATTCTTATGCATCTGGAAGATAATTTCTTTTTACTATCAAGTTAATAGCCTAAAATTAAAGAAGTCCTTACAGTATGAAAGGGTTTGTATAGTTGTGCTAATCTGATAACATATTTATATCAGTATGTTTTAGCAACTCTTTTCCATTTTTGCTACAAGTATCTTTCTTTCTTGACTCAAAATATTGTTAAACTGAAAAAATCAAAAATTTTATATAGGTGTTATTTATCTATTATTTAAAATCATGAACATTATTGTTCAAATGTGATATAAAAATAATAGTACATGTATTGTCATAGAAGTTATGAATTTATAATAGTTTAGATATGATGGTGTTTTTGTATTCTTTAGGCTACTATATCCAGTTTGAGAGAAAATGTCATCAAACTGGCCTAATAGCAGGGCTATCTCAAACTGGTAAACTGATTTAGTATAACTAAATTGACGCATGATAAAAAAATATTGTCATTGAAAATTTAATCTCTTACAAAATTCAAATCTGATTATGAAACAAAGAACTCACAATTATGTGATGGTTGGTCTACAAAATATTAATAATCCATAAACAGTGACATAGAATTTTACACTATAATTTTTTAAACAAACATATCACATTCAAGTCTTGTATTGCTTATAGAAAAAAATTATCCATGAAGTGCATCAATCTGTAGTAAATTTATAAATTCAATAGAATTCTCTTCAATTATAAAATAACCTTCCATGCATATGAAAAGTTAATTGAGATAACTGACACATTTGGAGCATATTGAAAGCAATTGAAATTATCAAATGGAAGCTAAAAATAAATATTGGACTTGAAATAACTAAGCCAAAACCTTAGAAGAAAAATCAAAGAATATGTTTTGGAAAAAAAAAAACACCTATTAACTTTGATAAAAAAATTATTTTGAAAATTGCAGTGTTTCTACAATAGAAAACATTAAGTCATTTTGCAACAATTTTACAGGACTATTTTAATAACATTCAAATGTTTTGCCTAATCTTTTGATAGATCTGAAATGTACTACAGAAAAATAAATGGTTTCCAAATTTAAATCAGTGAGAAATTTCAAAAGATAATAATCGATATGCTTAAATATATGGTCTCAGTAGTTCTTGATTGTCTGAGATCTGTACTAAGTATTTTGTGTAAAATAATTATTCATTACCTTTAAAATGTGTTTTATAAATCTTGCTATTTTTCAAAATAGATTGCCATATTACAAATATAAAAGGATTTAAGATTGTTACTATAATGTTAATTAATAAATGTGATAGTTTATTCGACACTTAATTGGATCTAGATCTTATCTTTAATAAGAAAATCATGAGTGTTTATCAATCAAATTCGACCTATCATTTTTAAGTGTTGTAAAATTAACTGGGGTGTTTATTTTCAAAACATGCATTGATTTTATTAACCACAATTTTATATTAAACCTAAAGCAATTTTATATTATCTTATGAAATTCATAAATCACAAATAGGTTATTATTAGTATCATTTATACAGCCATGTCTATATATTTATTAAAGATATACAATAATATAAAAAAGAAATAAATTTAGTAGTGTTAATATGTGATATGATGTAAGATGATTTATTATAATATAAAATAATAAGATTTTTATAGAAGGCTATAAGTTGAGAATGACTATTGCTTAAATCAAATAATTTTTTTTCATTCAAATCTTTCATACTACTGTAAGTCCATTTTGTTTATTGACTATTCAATTCCAATACATTGTTATCAAATAGTTCTGTTACTACTGACTCTTGACATAATACATTATCTTTTGTTCTCCTATTTGATTTTAATAAAAGGTGTTTCAGCAAATCCAATATTATGTTATTATATTTCTCTTTTTAATTTCAGATGACCCACCACTCTCCACACTATCTCAAAACACTGATACCCTTGAACACATATATGTTTAAAAGATAAATAATCACCAATATATGTATTTCATGCTAAACCAGCAATCCTCAGTTGGTCGAGATTACCATCTCTGCACATATATACTATAAGTGCTCAGATATATATATTAGGATAGCCAAACCATATACTTTAATGGACATGCTTGAATATACCCACCCTCCAACTCTTCAACTGTCCATCCAATTGAAAATCTGTTGATGGAATGATCAAATGTCACGCTGAGGCTGATATACATATATTGGTGATTATTTATCTTTTCAACATATATGTGTTCAAGTGTATCAGTGTTATGAGATAATGTGGAGAGTAGTGGCTCGTGTGAAAGTCTGTGCTCATATACCCTATATATTACATATATAAACACAGGTATATAGTAAGCCTGTGTGTTTCAGTTATATTTCTCTTTTTAACTGTAAAATTCAAAACCAACACTTAATACTTTCAAGTCTTTATATCAAAGAAAGTTATAAATATTTATTTATTTCCTTAACAAACAGTGCACTTCCCTATAAAAATTGTTCTTCATTTATATTTTGAAAAAAAAATATTCAGAATTGGCCCAAAATTTTGTATTTTTTAATGCAAGATCCATTCTCATCATTATTATATATTCAAAATGTTTACATATTGTAAGTAACATTTCTACTTGCATAAATCCAGTCAATAACTACTTTTTTTATTTTTATTTTATATAATAATCTCATTCTCAGGTCTTTCCAATCATGTGGAATCTTATTTCAGTATTATCTAAATTATTATGGATGTGCTTACATAAATTGGCTCTCATGTATTTTGCTATATCTATTAATATTTTAAATGAAAACTTGTCCACTTATTTTACTTTTCTCATTTTATAATCTACATATTTCTCTATTATACATTTATTATTTTATCAATCTTTTCAAGAAAGAATCTTCCATATAGCCCAAGTTTTTTTATTATACAATTTATCAAATTTTATTTTTGAAAAATGTTTTTGGTACTTACATATTAGACCTGTAATGTAGAGGAGATAGTTGCCTTTTTACATCTGCAATAAATGTGTAATCTTGTGATCACTTCAAATAAACCCTGTGATGTTATCCAATCTTGTATCAAAATGTGTTTTTTTTTAATCTGATTTCGTCTCAAAACATGTTTTTTTTGTGTGTGCTGCCATCTGAAAAAATGTGTTTGAATGGACATAGTATGAGCTTTTACATACCCCCATTGGACAAGCAATTGGCATTTGGAAGGAAACATAGTTGGAGGGTTCAAGAATTCCATTCCTAATGGTGATCCACTTCATTTACAGTTGGCTTGCAAATTAAGCTCTATAGAATAAGGGAAAATAAGGCTTGGCTTAGCAGATAAAACTATAATTGATTAGAATAACTATATGCAGGACATTTGTACCACTACCATGATACAATGAGAAACACTTAAAATTCGAGGACCTAACAAAATCATCAAAATTGATGAGACCCTTTTTTCAAAAAGAAAAAACAAGCTGGACAATTTCTTCCTGAACCATGAATGTTTGGTGGCTTCTATATGGAGACCAATGAGTGTTTTATAATTAGAATTAATGATAGGACAGTGGCAACTCTGATTGAAGTCATCAAAGAAAATGTAGAATAGAGTTCCACCAGACATTCAGATTGTTGGAAAGCGTATAAAAGTGATGAATTGAGAAATGCTGGTTACAATCATTTTTGTGTAAACCACAAATATAATTTCATAAATCCAGCAACTGGAGTTCACACACAAAACATTTAAAGACTAAGGTTTCAGTGAAATGGCATAATAAGCAGCAACAAGGGACATCATAGCAACACTTAGATTCACATTTACCCAAATTTATGTAATAATTTCATAAAGATGACAATGTGTTCATTTGCATACTGAATGACAGCAAAAAAAATTCTCAGCAAAAATGAAAATTTAATAAAAGTATTCCAATTTATATTTCTTTATTTTTTCATTATCTTTTTTTTTTAAAAAAATACGTTTATTTATTTCCATTTTTGGGGGAAAACCCATTCAGGCAGTATGTTGCACAATCATGGGTTAAGCAAATTGTCCATTTGGGTGTGGTCATTTTTAATTCAAATCTCCATTTTGGACCAAAAAAGTTGTTCGATTTAAAATAATAGAAAAGACAAATTGTTTGTTTCATGATAATTCCTGTTATATATTAGACTGTAAGTACCATATGTGTATATTTTACATTTTTTTAATATTTTAGATTATTTTTGTGATTTAGTGATTGTTTGTATTTAAAATAACATTTGGAAATTGTATAATGGTGTGTCATATTTTACATATTTTTGTATGTTGTTACAATATTTTTACTATTGCTAAAAATGTACTTTTTAAGATCGTCTATTTTGGTGAAATTCATATTTTTAGTATTATAAATTAATATTCTGCATCATATTTTATATTTTTGTGTCAAAGTCATATTTTTAGTACTGTTAAAAATGCACAGTCGTGTGTTAAGTAAATGTCCACTTTGAAGGGAAAATTTTTAGTTCAAGTCTCATTTTGGGACAAAAAAGTTGATCCACTTAAAATACAGTAGAACAGACAAATTGATTGTTTTATCATGACAATTTCTGCTATATATTATGTGATAAGTACTGTATGTGTATATTTTATGGTTTTTAATAATATTTTAAACTATTTTTGTAATTTAGTGATTGTTTTATCCATATTTAATGTAACATTTGGGAATTGTGTAATTGTTGTGTCATAATTTACATATTTTTGTATGGCAAATCAAGATTTTTATTGTTGTTAAAAATGTACTTTTTAAGATTGATTTCTTTTGGTGAAATTCATATTTTAGTACTGTTAGAAAGTAATATTCCACATCATATTTTTATATATTACACAGTAAGTACTGTATGTGTATATTTTAGGGATTTTTGGTAATATTTTAGAGTATTTTTGTAATTTAGTTATTGTTTTAGTATTAGTCCTGCAATGGGTAATATACATGCTATGCCCTTTCACATTCATATTCAATTGCTGATAACTTTATAAATCTTGTGAAAATATCCTGCATACATGATCCATTTTGCTGAATTTATCATTTTAAGTTTGTAAAAGATCCAAGTGTACATAATATTTTAGTCAGATAAAAAGATTAGAAAGTTGTCAGTGGAAAAGGTGCAGCAGGTCTAATACATAAGTACTGTTTTTTTTATTTTCATATTTTTTCCGATTTAAATCTCTAAAATTTTCACAATGTTCTTCTTCAGAATTTTCAATTAAAATATTTAAAAAAACTCTTTACTGAAATTTAGTTTAATTTTAAATAAATAATTATCAATAACCATCAGCAAGACATAAATTAACAATTGTAAGAATGCAATATAATTGTATTTTT
The DNA here is from genome assembly GCA_028023455.1 of Epiperipatus broadwayi. Classification (NCBI taxonomy): domain Eukaryota; kingdom Metazoa; phylum Onychophora; class Udeonychophora; order Euonychophora; family Peripatidae; genus Epiperipatus; species Epiperipatus broadwayi. The sequence continues at coordinate 75,480 of JAQFVV010006243.1, forward strand.
TGCATGACTAATTTGAAAAAAGTAAAAAAAAAACATTTTGGCAAAATCATATAAAAATAAATGCTTATATTACTTTTGCAAAATTAAATTACAAATCAAACAAAGCTAATGCTAGTATAAAACCAAACTAAAATCTTGGCTAATATTAATAATACAATAACAAAATTTAAGTATATTTCAAATAAAGATAAACAACTTATAATATAAATAAAAATCATAGAGAAATATTTTTGATTACATTCATAAACATTATCAACTTACTTCAAATTTCAAAATGGAATCGAGTTGATAATGATTATGAATATAATTGAAAAATTTCTCACTGATTTTTACTTACATTACAAGTCGTTTACTGTTATTTGGAATATACTTAAGTTTTGTTATATATATATATATATATATATATATTATAACCTACACTCCCAACACCGCTCATATACATTACATGAGCGAAATGCCCAGGCGCCAGTTCTACCAATGAATAGAACAATATAATAAAAGATATAATATAAAACTATTACTGAGACTCATATATTTAAGTTTATGTTCAGCTCAGCTCAGTGGGAGGCTATAGGCAGTTCTTAAGATACATGATAATAAATGAATAAAAGAAGAAATATTATAAAACATTCAATATAATGTAAAGTCCTTTGTTAATTAATTGTATGATAAAGAATCATAATGTTTATTTGATACAGTCTATTAAAATATACTTTAAACTTAATTTCTTCCTTCATCCAAGTACAACATATATCAGCTTGCTAAAATTATATTCTTAAACAATTCTATTACTTGGCATATTATAATCTACACATCTACTTTAATGCCAATCAAGAAATAAATAATAAGATCTCAGGGAATTTAATAAACACAGTTGAATTAATAAACTCCATTGCCCATAAGTTATAATTCTAAAATATGAGAAAAATATAATAAAACAAATTGACTAATATATTTTACTGTGTTTCAATAATAAGATAATGACAGAGATAGGGTATTTTAATCTCATATCATCATCTAACAAATATACTGACTTGGCAACCTTTCTAATACGTTTATCAAGTGGCAAATACTCTTTATAATGTTTGGATTAGGAAAAACAATATTGTCAGACACTAGCAAATTTAATAGGATAACTCTAAAATAATATATCAGTTTTATAATAGATTTATGAAATATGGAGATGTGGAAATGAAAATACGAATGTATACAAAATAACTCACGACACAGTTGTTTTAAATTTAAATAACTAAACAAATCATTTATTACAAATAAACAAAATAAATTTGGATGAACATAATATTTACAAAATAGGTCTTTGTTTTATAGACCTTTAAATTATTAAATAAATCTTTAGCATCAGTTTGGGATTCCTACTATCTAAACAAACTAATAATGAACTTAAAGATTCCGACTTCGAACACATACTTTGCATGTATGTTTCATCTATAAGACAATAAAAAAAAAATTACATATTATATTATTAGCACAAACAAAATATATATATATACTTTCGAGAGGATATTACTGTTGATTGATAAAATAAATTGAATCACTTATATTTGGCTTTCAGCAAAGCAACTTTCTATAATTGCCTAAATAATCATTCCAATTCCTTATACCTTTCACACATAGCAAAATCATGTTTATTCTGATGATTTGATGATTAATTTTTATTTAAATAGATACATTGTATTTTAAAATACTTATTTCCTGTTTAAATCTTAATGTTTTATACTTTTATTAACTGAATGTAGTATATTTCCAAGCATTTATTTCTCATTTTTATATTTCAATAATTCTATACTTTATATACGCGATATTATTTAAATTACGCGTGTGTGTGTACGTTCAAGCAGCAATAATATAAAACAATTTTTTTTTAAACTCTCCATTCATTAAGAAAACATTATATAATTATTTTATCTCGAACAATGTCGTAATTCATCAATAAATATGACACTAGTACTACATCAGAATTAATCTAACAATTTATCTAGCCACATTTTAATTAACACAAAGCTATATTTTTATGATTTTACATACAACACGTTATAAAGGGAATATACATGAGGAGCAGATAAACATCTATTGAACACTTCTACCAGCATTCATCTAATTCCATATATACCTTTGGTGGAGAACATCTACTCAACACCAAGAATCCAAGAAAAACGTCACATAACTTCCTAAGCATCATTTAATCATCTTTTAACAATAACTCCTTTACTTCTAAATACATTATTTGGTGGGGATTTTTAATTCCTCATCACCAGGGCCCTAAGAACATCACTTCAAAAATATCATTAATCATACGCATATAAAATAAACTAGGCTCTACTCATGGAAATTATTAACATATATCAAATAAGCAAGATCTTTTATCCCTATAAATATTACAATGCAGTCAGATTTCTTTCTATTCTCATAGCTTCTAAAAATATTGAACCTTATAAATACATGCTGGCAGACAAATACCTACAGATAATATATCAATCTGTTCAACTCAGAAAATACGACAATGTACGAAATTGATGCATAAAATATTCACAAATTATACTTTATCAAACAAATATTATAATTGTGCAAAACAAACACACACTCGCGAATAAAAGTATATATAATATTAACCCTAAATTACACACTAAGCAGGTAATATGATAATTAAATATTGCATTAAGGTATAACTTTTTAATTTAATAAACTTTAGGTTACTTTTTAAGATTTAATGCTTCTAATTATTATGAACGAACTTTCTTTTATATTTAACAAACTATTTTTATTATACGTTTGTTGATTCAAAAAATAATAATAATAATTCTCACTTTAAGATAATAAAATATGCAAAATAAAATGTAAACCTCTCTAATAATATATTATTAAATTATTTCTTTCATCCCTGTAAGGAAAATAATAAGACCTATTTGAACACAATCAATTTTTTTTTTTACCTACGTACTACTCCTTTAAGTAGCACGTTTCCGGAGACGGTCTTGAAAATCAAAATAACATAGATTATAAAATAAACATAATAATATTAAAGCTTCTCTATCCATCATATACATTATATATGAGTTAAGTAATAAAAAAAAAAAAACACAAAAGTTATTAGTTTTGTAATTTGAATAAAAAGTTCATTTGCAAAGCTTCGCTCCAGGATTATAATAAACAGTATAGGACACATTCCAAATCAAATTTAAACTAAATGCACTTCTGCAGTATAACTTAATAAAAAAAATATAAGCATAACTTTTCAGTGTTCATAGCATATCCATTTTAGACAACAAATCATACACAAGCAGTTAATTTCTCCTTTATTATACTGAGAAATATACGATATTCCTCTTGCCGTTCTGGATTAAATACGCAATTGTCCTTATTATTTTGAATAGCATTCTACACTTTAAATTGTCTTTAGTAATTCCGTGATTAATAATGCTTTGTTTGATATTCCGTTTTTATTGAAGAGAACCAAAATTTACCAGCAATTTTGTCCTTCAAATTCAATTTAAACAGAAGTAGTTTATATTTTATTTCCTTAATTTATAAATGCATACCAGCTCCAGATATATCCAATAAATGAATACTGTTATCTAATTATGAAGAATTTAAACATGTTATGGTCTATCAAGATAGACACATCCTTAAGTCTATGTATAATCTTTGCAAAACATAGCACGAAAAATCGTGAAAATAAAATGTATTCTATATAACAGTTCTGCATACGTTTTCCATATATCAAAAAAAAAAAAAAATACGTTGCTTAATGATAAAATAATAATAGTTATGTAAATCATTCTTATTTAAAACAGCAATAAAATAAAATAATATAGACTGCATGATATTAATATACATTTTTACAAGAGCAACAGTGATGAAGAGATTAGTTTAAAATGTTTAAATTGAGAGAGAATAAGTTAACTGAGTACCTCTTTAAAATTTAAGGCTGCATTGTGAAATTAATTCCTTCCATGATATATTTCTTAAAATCTGACTTCAGCAATTAACTTTAGTTTTATGAAAAATATAAGCCACTGTTTTTTTTTTTGGCTCCAATTCCTTACAAAGTCAATTTTTACACACTGGAGATCTTTGTTACAAGCTCTCCCTCTTTAGCCAAAAGTTCATTTGTGTCTTGTTACTAGCTTACTCCCACGCATCTTGCTAACTCTGCTAATTACATATGCAAAAAAAAAATCTTTAAAAAAAAAAAAAAAAAACATAGTTTGATTTTCAGAATTAAATGACAAAAAAAAAATACAAATAATGAAATAAATAGCTTTTACAAACTTGAAAGAAAAACGAATATTAATTAACCATCAAATAAAAATGATTAACAATTTATTCAATTTGTAAAATAATTTATTGATCTAACTATCTATTAATTACTGGAAAGAAATATATATTTGTTAATTATTTAAGATGACTACTGTAGTTTAAATGTTTTTTATTGTGAATGTACTATTGTTGGCTGTTATTTAAAGGATGAAAATGAAATGAAACATAATGCAGTCAAACATGCATACACATGCACTACAACCTAAATATTGAACTGTCTTAACTAAATATAATTGAAGCTGCTATTAACTGTTGACAAAAGGATAAGCATTAATAAATAAAGGATTTTAAAACCATTCAACTAAATATTATACTAACACAGGATAACTTTGCATTTTTCCAACAAAATATATGAATTTCATTAACAAACAACCCCCCTTCCTTACATTATATACCCTATTAACCACAATAATACTAATGAATACCTATCAAGTGGTCAATAAACTGCATAAGCAATCCATATTTAAGCTTTAAACAATGTTGTTCAAAAATTTTTAAAATTCTAAGGCTATTTCATTTTTTTTTATAATACAATATAGCTATTTATTTAAGATACAAGGTATCTTAAATCCTAAACAAAAATTTTGGTGGTTGCTCCAAGTATTAGGTTTTTTGGTGTGGGGGGAGTGGAAGGCTCAGTTTATAACCCAATGCTTGCAGCCATTGATAGATAACATTCCATCTAGGATTAAAAATTCAGATCATTATACTTTTATTATTAAAAGCTTAAAGCTTGCTAAAAGTGATTTATTGATTAGTTTTAATATTTCTTCTATGTTTACTAAAATTGTTGATGAAAAAGCTTTATTTATAAAAGCTCAATACAATAATTTACTTGATTTTTTTTATCCCATTGGAAAAATATTGCCTTGAAATTTATTTTTTATTTACAGTTTTCAAAAATATAAATAAGTAAAAGGGCTTTCTGTGGACCCTCTATTATTATCTGTAGTTGCAAATCTCTTCATGAATAATTTTGAGAATTAAGTATAGAATACAGCTATTCTATTTAGCTTAGATAAGTGAACAATACATTTATTATATGGTCTCATGGTACATCCAATAATAAATTTATCATGAAAATTGAAAATAGCAAAGCTCTTTCTTTTCTATAAATTTTAATTGCTAAAATAATATTATGGCTCTTTGTCAATATCTAGTAGATATCTCAATTTTGATTCTTGTAATCATTCTGCTTATATATTTTTGTAACAAAATTTTTTTAACAAATTGTTCAAAAAATAGCATTACTTAAAACTATTCTACTCTCTAATGGATACAGCAAAAATATTATGTATAAGATTTTACATAGCATTTATGACATAAAAAAAAAGCTGATGAGTTGATAATTTTTCACCTAATTATAGAATTGTTTTACGTTATGTTAAAGGAATCACTAATAACATTAGTGGACAACTGTCTAATTTTAACATTAAGATTACCTTTTTAATTTGCAAAAAAAAAACTTGGTAATTTTTTTTCATAAGCCTGAAGATATTAGTTTTACAATGCCAAAGTGTCTTAAAACTCTTATGTTTACAATGCCCAAGAATCTATGTCGATCAATCAAATAGGCATATTGCGGTCAGAGTTAGAAAAGATTAAATGCCTTCAATCAAAAGGTGATTACATCAGCTTTTACTGTGCAATTTTAAGAAATTGGCCACAGCTCTTACATTAATAATATTCAAATACTAGCTATTTTCAAAAAGTATATTTTGAATAAATGTGATTGACTACATCATATTATAGCCATATTGATGTCCATTATTTTATCTCTTTATTCTTCTAAAATAATATTTAATAAAACAGCTGATTGTGAAACAAAGAAAACATAAAAAATTTTGCTAATCCATCTGCCATTCTGATTGGACAACCATCTAATATATATATGAGAAATGTTCTTTAATTCACATGCAAGTGCAATCTCATTATTACTTGAGACACAACATGTCTTCATTGCAACCTTAACCTTGATAAATATGAAAGTCATTTTTATCAAAACTTTAGCAATCTAATTTAGCAAAAGAATTTTCTGTTCTGTGTGTAAAATTGGACATTTTAGAAACCTTAAATAGATTTTTTTATGTTTGGATGAAATAATTTGTTTATGCATAAAACTAACATGTAGTCAAAATATATTTTTATTTTTATCTTATAACTGTGAAAATTTTCATAATAATATATGTGTGTATGATAAATTTTTATTAAATGATAATATTTTAAATTTAACTCCTTATTCATAATAACTGTTTTTCTTTCTCTCTTTTTATATATAGCATCTTTATCTTTTTATCTTCAAATTTATAATTCATTTCTTTCATATGCATAAAACTAGGAGACTTTTAATCTAATTTATATTGTTTTACATTTGTTTTAGTAGAATTGTTTTTTCAATATATTTATTTATGTTGTTTTCAGATAACATGCTTTGCATTTATTTTATAAACTCCATTAATAAAATTAATAATATTTTTGTTATAACATATATATATATTATTTTTCTACAAAATTCCCTATATACTTTTTTCTCATTTTTTGATATTATAGTATTTAGCAAAATGTTGTTTCCTACAATATTGATAATTTTATTTATATTTCTTATTTTATTATTGTTACTTTTTATTTCTAAATATTTTGCGGTATTGTTATCTTTCATACTAAATTATTTTTTTATTATTTTCTATTTTACTTTCTGTTATTTTTATATTTCTTTTTATTATTTTCATAAGAATATTATTTTTAAATTTTTTTTATTATTAACTTTATTTGTTTTCATATTCCTTTGCGTTAAATAAATAATTTTTAGTATTATGTAACTTAAATATATACAATTAATTTTATCTTTTATATCTATGTTTGAAAATGAGTATTTTCATATTATTTTTATTATTATATTCTTTTATATATTGTTTCTCCACACACTTTTTTCTGTTTTTAGATTTTTTATTAATTTAAATATCTAAGTAAACTAAGATTTTTTTTTCGATAGTAAATTTTATATTTTTATTTATTTTATTAATATTTTCAATAAATTGATTTTACCTGTCTTTAAAATTTTAGGATGTAATCATGAACATATATGTTTAATAATATTGGTACATTTTTTTATTATTTATAATATTTATTTCAAAATAATCGATATATATCTTAATGGTATAAATATAAGTCACTGACTATTATTAAGTAAATTACCTATCATGTTTAGACGCTATTTTTTTGTACAATATAAAATAGCTATATAATTTAATTAATGATTTTCTTATACTCTAATTGAGATTCCAAATTGTACTTGCGTGAAATATCTGTAAACTAATGATTAAATAATATAAATTATTTATAATATAAATTATTAAAATACATATAATGTTGAGTGTGACTTATTATTTTAGAATAAATATTTATAGTAACTTAACCAATTAGTGTTTTTGTTACATTAGTTTAACTTTTCTTAATTATTTATTCATTGTAACCAATAAAATGTAAATGAGAAACTACTGAAATAATATAATAAATTATTAAAATACATAAATGCTTATTTAATATTTTGGCTAGCTGAATATTTAATATGAAAATAGAATTATGTAGAGACTTTAAATTAATATTAAAGAGTAAAGTGAGCAATAAACTATGAATAATTACAAAATCTAAATTTAATTAATAAAAGAAATTTTATTACTATAAAAATATATAATAAATAATAATAAAAAAATGAATAAATGGGTGAAATAATTTTGATTAAAATATTGGATTAAGCATTAATTATCAGATGTATAAAGACATCTGTTGTTTACATTTTTTTGGTTTTTAATAGTTTCATAATTATCCCATTTAGCTTTAAGCATTATTTCACTTATTATTTAAATAATACATGAACAATTTAAAAGTATTGCAGTTTGTAATGTTATAATTGACTATTTATTAGTCTGCATTGCATGGACATATTTATTTCATGTTTAAAGAGGTTTGTTTAAACTTCATTGTATCAATATTTCATTCTCTATGGTCAACTTGCAATCTTTAAGTGTCCATATATATTCAATGGACGATTAGTAGGAGTGATTTTTATTTTTGCTATTAAAAGGTGAGAAGGTTGCCTTGACAGCAGTGAGAAATATTGATTACTAACTATATTGTGAATGTTTAAGTGGTTACTGTTTGGTTGCTAATGGTGATAGATAGATAGATAGATAGATAGATAGATAGATAGATAGATAGATAGATAGATAGATAGATAGATAGATAGATAGATAGATAGATAGATAGATAGATAGATAGATAGATAGATAGATAGATAGATAGATAGATAGATAGATAGATAGATAGATAGATAGATAGATAGATAGATAGATAGATAGATAGATAGATAGATGGATAGATAGATAGATAGATAGATAGATAGATAGATAGATAGATAGATAGATAGATAGATAGATAGATAGATAGATAGATAGATAGATAGATAGATAGATAGATAGATAGATAGATAGATAGATAGATAGATAGATAGATAGATAGATAGATAGATAGATAGATAGATAGATAGATAGATAGATAGATAGATAGATAGATAGATAGATAGATAGATAGATAGATAGATAGATAGATAGATAGATAGATAGATAGATAGATAGATAGATGAGATAGATAGATAGATAGATAGATAGATAGATAGATAGATAGATAGATAGATAGATAGATAGATAGATAGATAGATAGATAGATAGATAGATAGATAGATAGATAGATAGATAGATAGATAGATAGATAGATAGATAGATAGATAGATAGATAGATAGATAGATAGATAGATAGATAGATAGATAGATAGATAGATAGATAGATAGATAGATAGATAGATAGATAGATAGATAGATAGATAGATAGATAGATAGATAGATAGATAGATAGATAGATAATATTATTTTCATAAAAATTACTAAATAGAAATAATAATAGTTATACTATTTATCAAAATATAAATAAAATACTAGATGGGTATACATATATTTTGTTTCAGTGACTTATATACTAAGGCAAAAACACTATTTGGTATGATTTGTATAGCACTTTTTAAAATTTATAACTACATTTTGTGCCGAATTTTTTCGTTTGGTTTTTTTTTTAAAAAATCAGTTGTAAATATGTTTTTTTCAGTGAAATTAATATTTTTTCAGTTATTTTGTTTTTGTTTTTCTTCAATCATTAGTGATATGAGCACATTACATTGAGATAATAAAGAAATGAGTAGCTACTTTTAGAAGGATAATTTTGTACTCTTGTCTTAGGTTTACTTTTCATAACTTTTAACAATAAATAGTTTGAGGAAATATTTTTTAAAAATCTGATGCTTTCTGCTTCTCTAGCCTCTATTCTCTGTGACTTGAATATAATAAATCTTTTTTTTTATATTGTTCCTTAGTTTTATCTGCTTTTTATTACAAAAGCAATTAAATATTGTACATTTGCTTAGGTAACATTACTACAACTTAAAATATATTTTTGTCAAATATGTTTTACTTTTTAATTTTACATTTCAAATTATATATTTTTTAAAAATAACTTAATAAAAGTGATTTAATAATATTTCTATTAACAATTGTTTTCAAAATATATATTTTTCAGTTTGTTTGTTTTTTAACATTTATTATATCAATAGTCGTATACTTTAATTAATTTGTGTAAATTTTATAAAATTAACACTAGTTTGTTTCATTCTATAAATATATAAATCTACATAATGAATAATTACTAATCTGTTAATTAATTTTAATTTCGTAATTATGGTTTGTTTCTTAAAAATAATTAAATAAGCAAACTTAATTATTGATAATTTTATATTACAGTTTATTTGCCAACAATTTATTTAATAACTATCTACTGAATTTCTCTTATCTTTTTTATTATTTTATTTTTTAATTAGCATTTTGTTTCATTATTATTTTTTAAAACATTTCTCTACTCCTCACATACTTTCAAGCCATTTTTAAAAGTCCATGTTTTCCACCAGAACAGGGGGAACACACTTTACTATGGTTGGATCTAGAGTCTTTGGGTAGGATGCTGTGATTAAGTATCTATCCAATGATTGCATCTACCTCCAATGGGCTTGCTCTAGATTTACACATTACATTTAAGCACAATTTAGGTTCATTCATCCATATGTCACCCCTCTTTTGGATTCACCTCAGTATTCAAACACAGGGAGAATGTTGCCTTCAACTCTCTTCATGAGTGAATTTACCTTATATAGCAACTATTATACTCTTATATAGATTCCCATTGATGTAAAATATATCCAACCCTATTGCTGTCTTACATATAATATGTATGTGTGTGCACTAAATTGATGGATAGATGGATGCATGATTTGATAAACTAGAGACCAATTTTAATTAAACTCAAACTGACAATGTTTATTTGATAATAGATAATATTTAAACTCTTTTAACATGATAATAAAAAATAGTAATGTATGTACATATGTGTATCAACTATGTATCTCCATCATATTAATGATTAAATGTATTTATTCCTCCAACCCTTTCCATGATGAATATTCATGGCAATACATAAAATATTTACAAAGCAAACAAAATTTAACAGCAAAAAAAAATAAAAAATCATTGATTAATCATTACAATGATTGCAAAACTGACTAGCTAATTTATCACAATATGCAAATATATACATAAGAGATTTGTCATCAAATTCTGATGCTTGCAACTTTATCTTGTTTGGAACCTCCCTATCTATGTATAGCTGATAGAAAAGGAACATTCATATTGGAAAATTAGTCATTCACAACAAATAAACTGGATATGATTATTGTTAGTTAAATAAACAAATAAACAACTAACATAAACTCTGTCTTGTAATAGTGAATGTATTTAATATAAAATAATATCAGAAAATTCTTACCTTATCCCATAATCCAGTGATATCTAAATGTCAAGTGACTATGGAGGGAATTAATCTAAACTTTATATAAAAAAATATTATCTAAATTAATTTCTCCCCCCCCCTGCACTATGTTACTTCTGAACATAATGGACTATTCCAAATGTAAGCACGTTGAAACTTCCAAGGGTGAGAATGAAATAAGAATAGAAATTTGCAAATGTGTAAATATATATATATATAACACATGATAAATCAATTTCTTTTTAAAGAACTCTGATTTAATGTCCTTGAATCTATTAATAGTGTCTTTTGTGAATACAATCTATCTTTATTCTCATCATTCTACTCTGATAAACCCTGTATCACTTGCTTGAATTCTCTGGAAATGTGCATGAAATGATGATGTTTCCAATTCTGCAGTTTCTCCCCTCCTGAATCTATTTAAACTTTTCAGATGAGATGTTGGATATTTCTTTAGATATTATGTATATAAGTGAATCAAATCATCGTACTTTATGACTGGGATGGTAGCACTTCAACCTATGGCAACTTTATTTAGCCAGAATACATTGATTGCTGCTTTATAGTAACTTTAATTTTCTTCACTTTGTTATTTGATATTTAAACTGAGAGACTGCAAATCTCTCACACTTATTAGCCAATCAGGTGTTATTAATAGCGATCAAATCGTAAATACAAGACAGAGAATTTAACAAGAAGAGGGCATCCACCATCTTCTTTACTTGTCTTTCTATATATCCAAGCCAGTCTACAGTACTTAGATTAAAAGTGTGAATCTTCAAACATATGCACATTTGATTCACTGAGTTTAAATTTCAACATACAGCATGAAATCCTACAATTTATTATTTATTATTTATTATAAGAAAATTTACTTCATCGGATATATATATGAAAAACAAAAAACAAGTTAAAAACTTGCTAACGCTTGTATTTATGTCAACAGATGGCATTCTACCAAAAAAACCATCAAGCGTATGTTTATATAAACGTCAGAGCAAGCATTCACTATCTCTAACTTTAATTCCACTTTCAGATCATGATTTCAAGCTATTTGTCTTTCACTGATGATAGCAAATAGCTTGAAATCATGATCTGAAAGTGGAATTAAAGTTAGAGATAGTGAATGCTTGCTCTGACGTTTATGTAAACATACGCTTGACAGTGTTTTTGGTAGAATGCCATCTGTTGACATATATATATAATTTTCTTTCATTCAAATAAAAGCATATTCCATTATTTTTTCTTATCAACTTCAAATTCATTCAGTTCTTTCATTGAATTGCTAGAAAATTATCAACTTTCTCTATTTTACACATTAATTGCAATTTCTTTTAAACTTTTACATTGTAAAAATTAAACAATTAAAATGAGATTTTTGAACACATCATCCATTTTATTTTGCATTCTATGGTTCAATAATAAGATACTGTTTGCGTGTGGTTCTCCTAACCTTTGATAAAAGACAAAAAAGAATAAAAATGAACTGACTTTGCTTTTATACCGGACTTGTTTTCCGTTGTTTAGTATACAAGCTCTTTCATTTCATTTTGAATTGCTGTAATTGTATATATATATATATATATATTGGTCATAGATAAAGTTAAAATTATATAATAAAATTCTGTAGTAAAATTCTACTCTCATTTTCTAACACATCAGGCCTATAAAGCCTAATTCTTAAATAATGGTGTTTACACATTGAAAAATGACTTACTATTAGTATAGCTATATATATATAAAAGGCCTTTTTAATTAGGTTTTTACTTTTCATTGAAAAAATGCATTTATTTCATTTTAACACTATCTTGATTTAGTAACAATTAAAATAAACTTTTAATGCCTATATGTCTGTTTGTATTAAAAAATGATAATCCAGATCTAACTTATTATCTCAGTTAATGTTTCTTCCAATGGATTTAATTTGATGTTGTGGATACATAAGGGCTGGTTTGAACAGGATTGTAAGCCACCCTCACCATATAAATGATATACTTTGCTGAATCATATTATTTCTTTAGCTAAACATTGCCTTTCAAATATATATTTTGTATACAATGGGCAACATTCTAAAAAAAACTTTTCGTATTCCTATCAGCTCACCTATCTCAGGAATAATAGCTGATTTAATTCTGGAAAAAAAAACTCAGGCTTTAAAATCAGGACCTTAAAAGTTCTAATTTAGCTCAGATATATAGATGACCCATTCATCATATAGCAGCATAGTGAAAATAATTTACATGATATCACAATATTCATTCTCATATTAAATTTACAATGGAATCAGAGTCTGATGGAAAACTTTCATTTCTTGATGTACTTACTCATCACCAGGAAACAAAAATAATTTATCATTTTCAATTGTCAGAAAAAATGCACCCGCAGGCAGCTAATTTGCATCACATCATCATATAACTCAAATTTTTTTGTAGCCAACATTTTTTTCACTAGAACAATTAACCTTTTAGATAAATTACATATGAAAGAAAAGTATATCATAAAAATAGTATTTTATTGGTTACTGGTTATAATAATAAAATTATTAACCAAATTTTAATTCATATCCAAACCAATTAAAAGAAACAACTAGTAGAGTTTATGGTTCTTATATAAAAGGAACTGCAGACAGGATTGGATTTATACTAAAATGCTACAGTATAGAAACAACATATACTACTTATCAAAAAATTACTAACAGTGTAACCAAGCATAAAGATTCAATGTCATTTGAGTCTCATGGAGATTATGAAATTTCATGTGGAATTTGTAGAAGTTCTTACATAGATATGATCAATTGTTGCATTAGTACTAGAAGAGATGAACATGATAATGCAATTAAACAACACTCATCATCATCAATACTTTTTACATTATGCTAGGGGTTCAGATCAAAATATTGTTTTCTCTAATACTAGGATTCTATGCAGATGTGACACTTTCTATCAATGTAAGATCAGAGAAGCTATTGAGATATTAAAAAGATCAAAATGTATCAATAAATGTGATGATACATGCACACTACTCTGAAGATTTTCTGATTTTTATATTTTCAATTTTATATTCCTGTTTTTTCTATTGACATAACTTTAACATTGTTATAAACCAGTGTTTACAGTGTTGTTACAACCATCTTTATAATATTCTATTCATTACCCAGTTTATGGCTTGTATAATCAAGCTGAAACATTGTCGGTATATTTATAATCAAAAATCATATATGGATGAACCAGCAAAGTAGATCATTCAGATATGTAACCCATCAAAATCTTTGTATTAATATATATATATATTATTTAAAGTTGTTATTAATTACAACTTTAAATTGTCTTAAAAGATTTCTAATTTTAAGAGCTTCACACTGACTCACTATAAATCGAAAGACTTAGTGTACTAAAGCTAAGTATAGAAATTGTGGTCTTAATCAATGAAGTAGTTAATAGCTTCATGATCTCAAATCAAAATGCTTTAGATTTACCTATATAATTAAAAAGTAGGTTGAAGATAAGAGTGACCGCTCTTGTCTTTTAAAATTTAATCTTGTATTAAGATTTGTAGAGGTCCCTACTGTCGCATCTAGGCGCATAGTCTTAAGGTTATAGCCTTAATATATATATATATATTAATTAAAGTTATGTTGTAAATTAGATGTAATAAATTTTAAATGATAGATTCTTTATGTAAAAGAAAAAAAATCAATATTATAATTGTTAATGAAAGAATCAGGATTTTTCAGTAACAAAGGGGATAACCTCTTTTGTTAATGACTACTGATTTGTTCGTCATTTTATTACATAAATTGACTATCATTTGATATAAAATATTATTACAATTCTTTTAATGCATAATTTAAATAAATTACACTATATTTATGACTGTCTTTCTCAATTGTTAAAAATGAATGCTTAATATCTCTGTCATGAGAAAATAAAATTATTTAAATTTTACAGGTTGTTACTGTTTGAGTTAGTTGATACGTAAAATCATTAGTAGCAAACTAAAGAGGTTTGCTTTTTTGTTAGTGAAAAATAATGATTTGAGGAATAACACTTGTGAAATCATTTCTTCGTTTTTTTAAATGACATTACAACCATTAGACATTAAAATTTATATATATCACGAAATTTTGTCAGATA
Organism: Epiperipatus broadwayi; assembly: GCA_028023455.1. Taxonomy (NCBI): domain Eukaryota; kingdom Metazoa; phylum Onychophora; class Udeonychophora; order Euonychophora; family Peripatidae; genus Epiperipatus; species Epiperipatus broadwayi. The sequence goes on from JAQFVV010006243.1 coordinate 90,875, forward strand.
TATTTTTAGTATTAAATATATATATGTGATGCAGATTAAGTTATTTATTATTTAGGATAGAATTCATTCGTTTATTTTATTATGCTATTACATCGCCTAACCATTATTGATTTTTTTTCTTAAAAATCGGACAAATATTTTTCTACTGTGTAACTTTTTATTAATATTTTAGGGAACGAATGCTTGTCAAAAATGTGAATATGCATATAAGTATTTTTTTTTTCTCATGTGTCATATCATCAGCCGGGAAGCGAACCCGCTAACCCGGGACAACTGCTTGTAAAGCGGCCGTCGCTGACCTCACGACCACCAATGCTGGCATGCATATAAGTATTTAGTACAGATAGTGTAAGCATTTACATAAATTTTTAAATATAAAATTTTTATTGAAACGTAGAATAAAATGACATATTTTCTTTTATACGTAGGTAATAATATATGTCACTTATTATTCTATAAAACCTATCAGTTTACCGTATCAGTGGGTGTATGTGAATGCGTATAAATGCTGTACAACGCAATAAAAAATTGCTGAAGAGATAAATATAACATCGTAGATATAAAGAATTTTGTTAGAAAAAAGTGTAATGTTAATTTATTAAAGAGTAATGTTAATTTATTGTGATTTTGATTTTGCTGTGAAATAGTAAATGATACGTTTGTTGGTCAGAAAAATGGTGTTTAATATTTGATTGTTATTGTCAGTATTGATTATTTATGATAATTGTCTGTGGAAAAGAGTATTTTCTTTCCCAGGATAAAAATGATTTAAGTTATAGGTAAATAAAAGTACCCTGGGCTTTAAAAATGGATAAATTGCACTATATATTAAACATGAATGACAATAAACATATGCCATCTAGATAATGTTAACAGTTTGTTTTCCAAAAATTTCATTTTCAACTCGTCAAACGTTGTTAACCGTAGTTGGTTGCAGACGGTTGTGGGTTCACGTCCCGGCCGATGCTATGACATATGAAAAAAAAAGATCTATTTCATTCCTAGTGTTTAGCAAAATAATGTTCCCGCATTAAAATAAATTATTATACTTTTTTTTTATTTAAAGTACCAAAGCCAACACATATATGTTTTGAATATAGACATTTCATCTTTAATATTTCCTCATGATAATCTATAATTCTGTCTATAATGCTTTCCAACATCTCACAGCTTTAATTTTAATATCTATCACTTTTGTGCAAAAAAAAAAATTATGAAAAAAATAAAATACTCTATTTTATTTGCTCTATTTTTACTTTTTCACTCAAATTTTTTAACGAAAAAAAGTGTAAAATTATAACTTTATTAATACAAGTGTTAACAAAAAAAAATTACAATTAAATCTGAAAATATTGCTATAATAATTCACAATCCAAACTGTCACAGAATAATATAAATAAATTTGCAAATAATGTCAACTTTCACGAGTAGATTATATTCTCAGCATTACATATTTAATAAATCATAATTTATTTATAAGTTTATTAAAGTTATAATATAATATTTAATCATATATATACTTTATCCCTGTTTCACGATGCTTTAATTACCACCCTCTACAGTTTTGATTACCCCAGAAATCTTCTTCAAAATTACAACATAATATAAATATATGAATATAAATTTACATTAACATACAATTTATATACACCTATCTATACATATAATAATAATGTCTATATAGATGTATATAAATTGTATATTCATGTATATTTATATTCATATATTTGTATTATGTTGTAGTTCTGAAGAAGATTTCTGGGGCAATCAAACTGTAGAGCATGTTAATTAAATCATTGCAAACAATGGTAAAGTGCATAGACAATTTAATATATTGTATACATTTAGTAATGCAATAAGAAAGCTTAGTTATTGTATTTATTATAATTATTAGAATTTTATCTGAATTCTTATTTAAAACTATAAGCAGGTTTTGTAATATAGAACTAAACCTACTGTTAATAAATAATATCTAGACTTTTCAATTATCAATGATGTATGATTGATTTATTACTACACAACATCATGAATGTCAACTAGAAAGTGGTCATTTTTATTTATTTAAATTGATTCAAAACAGTAAGAAATTTTTTTGGAATCTGATTTTCATCTTATCTGCAGTAATGTTTTCAAACTTAGTTTGTACATGAAGAATTATATATAAAAATTAATAATTTTTAACTGGTGTAATTGTGTAAATATTTAAATATGTTGAAATATCTGTTATACTTTCATATTAAAAAAAAATTACCATCAGATGTTAATAGACATTAATAAATGAAAATAGTAAACTGTAAACACTTATAGCATTTAAATATTTAAACAATTACATCTGTTAAAAATTATTAATTTATAACACCAAACTGATTACAGAAACAGTCTATTATTTCTAATGAATGTATAAAATGTTGTTAACTTTCCTTAAACCATAATTAAATACTGTCGTCTCTAATAATATCAAGAGATATTTGGCAAATGTACTCCTGATACCTCTTTTGAATGCTAGGACTATTTGCCATTTAATATTTTCTATGAGTACTGCCTATTAACATCTGATGGTATATATGTAAATTATAAATAAATAAGATTATATATAATGGAGCAGGAAGTAACTGAAACTTTTTATAATATAAATAAACTCTTCAAAAGGCAGATGTTACCACTTGTTTTTTAGAATTTGTTTCTATATATGCTTAGTTTATTTATCTAATTTTAAATGAGTGAATTTGATCTATTGATTATATATATATATATAAAATAAATGATAGGAATCCCCATTTAAACATTCATATAATTAAAGCAGAGCTTTATTTTAAACAACCACTAAGTATGAAATAGAAAATCAGTTTAATATCTGTAAATAATAAATAACTCAGATTATATGTAACTGAACAGAAAGTATCTGAAACTTTCAATGAGTTACATAATGTAAAAAAAAACTCTTCAAAAGACAGATAATACCAACTGTTACTGAGCATTTGTTTTTATATATGCTTAGTTTATTTATGTAATGAGGGAATAAAGAGTTTATTTATGTAATGAGGGAATAAAGAGTTTATTTATGTTATATAACTTTTTGGAAACTCCGGTTACTTCCTGTTCAGTTACATATTATCTGAGTTATTTATTACTTACAAATATTAAATTTCATATTTAGAGGTTTTTTAACCTAAAGCTCTGCTTTGATCCTCTAAATATTTAAATGACAATTTGGATCATTTACTATATAAGTGTATATAATTAATAGATCAAATTCACTCCATTCAAAATTATGTAAATAAACTAAGTATATATAAAAACAAATATCAAGAGACAGACAATATCATTATATAACTTAATGAAAGCTTCAGTTATTTCCTGTTCAGTTTATATATATATAGACTTTCAAGCTCCATTTAGTCATTCTTTCCATCTTATCCAACTGATACACATGACCACATACATGTGAAAAAATAAATGATCTTCAATATACATATTTCATGCTGAACGAGAATTCATCATAGTAAGAAAGTAAATCTACAAACTTTAATGGACAGAGTTCAACCATTCTCCAACTGTTAAGCCATCCTTATCATTAAAAAAATCTGATTGTGGTATGTTTAAAGCCCTTAGCTGCCAATTATGTTTCATACCCATGTTGACCATAGGTCATTCTGACTCCTCATATGTAGGCTATTAAGGTCTTACAAATGAGGGGTCAGAATGTCTTATGGTCAACATAGATATGACAACCTAATTGGCACACAAGGGCTTTAAACATATCATCATCAGACTTTCAATGATATGATGTAGCTGAAGAGTTGGAGAGTGGAGAAGATTGAAGGTTGACCATTAACATTTAATGATTTGTTATCTTAACATAAACTGAGCACTGATTATATATACATGTGGAGAATGATTCAGACCAACTGATGAGTGGTGGTTCAGCATGATGTATGTATTTTGGAGATTGTTTATTTGTTTCACATGTGTGGTCATGTGTGACTGTTCTATAAGATGGAATAGATGACTAAAGACAACTTGAAAGTCTGAGTTCAAATTCCCTCTTATTATATATATAATGACTTACTGATGTTTATTTTCACTAAATTTGAATTTAGATGACAGTTGAAGGAAGTTAAGTGATTAATTGAAAATACTTCTAATTATAATTATGCACTCTTTTGTATATATTAGTGACTCTGTAGTTATTTAATATTTAAGATTTTATAAGCTTAGCATTTTCAGGATGGATCTTTGGATCCCATACTTATAGCCTTAAAAATGATAACTCTGTTGTAAGTTGTTATTCATTTATGCAAATGTATTTGAATATTTAACTAGTCCATTGTTTGGAGAGAACAAAGCAAGTTTCTCTTTTGTTAGTGGTGTTGAGGTTATGCTTACCCTAGATATAAGTATAGCATTTTTCAATAAACATCGCAATGTAGAGTTATCTGTTTATATTCTTGTGAATAAATAACAATCAAATATATAATATTAATAAATCCAGTACGTTAAACTATATACATAAAAACAGGAAGTGACAAATCTGTTGAGATCTATCACTAATATTGTGCCACTAGTGTTTTTCTAGAAAACTATGTGTGAGTAAAATGATCCTCAACTGTAATAGCAATGAGATATCATACTACACTTTTTAACAAAATAAGTGTAATAGAGTTATAATGACAGCATGTTGGAAATTTATTTCCAATTTTTATTATGTATAGTTTGAAGTTCTAGATTTAGTAATCAAAGAAATAGAAATAACCCAATCTTATGTTGTTTGTTTACTATCTATGTTGAATAGGTGGAAACAATCTTGAATTTCATGTTTATTAATAGTACTTGTTAGATTGCTTATATAGCTGTTTGTTTTCTCTTTTTTTTTATCTGCCCTTCTTTCAATAGAGGAAGATATAAAATTCTTTGCCACTTTTTTTACTTCTAATTTCACAAATATCATTTCATAATTTTTGATATTAGATTTGAATTCATCATTCAGTTTACTGTACGATTTGACAAGATTTTATTGAAAAATCAATTCAGAACTAAAAAAAATCTAAAGGAATTTTAAAATGTTTAATTTTTTTAAACTACGTGTTTAAAACTTGATTTGCACAAACAGCAGCATTTTTTCTTTTCTTTTACAGTCTTATTTATTATTACATTTCTATTCACATGATTAATAATATCCTGCATAAACTGCCCAAAACATTTAGTAGGATTAAAATGTATATTAATAATTTTTCTTTTACTGTCATGGACACTTCTCTAATTTATGATAAATGCGTACACACACAACATGTTGTTGTTAATTCATTAATTCATATATGTTTATGCATAGATTGTCTTTTGCAGAAATATCTATTAATATTGGCAAATGCATAAATCAGCCTTCTTTTACTTTTTTATGTAGTTTATTCCAATGGCCCATAATAAAGTAATTTGTACATTTATTTATTTTGAAGCCGTGTTTTAACCTAACTTATATGGGCTGCAATAGAGTTGATATAGTTATAATATATATTAAACTGAGTAAAGTATATAAAATCAACTATTGTAAATGGCCCAATACAATTGGATGCCAAATGTGTATTGCAATAAAAATGTTAAAACTGAATAATAAGTAAATAATTAACTGATCAGATGACTTATAACATTGATTGCAAATTTGTACTGGCATAAAGTAGCTATAAATAAAGATATCAAACAAATATAATTTGTCAAAGTACCAATATCATTGAGCACCAACTTGCACTGGTTTAAAATAAAATAATTATATTACCTTAATCAAATAGGGCCTAATAAAACATTAGTTTAACCTTGACTAATTATTTATTTATTGTAATAACAAAATGCATTTGACGAAGTGATAAAATACTGCAATAAATTATTAAAATATGTAAATTGTTTTATTCAATATTTTGGCTAGCTGATATAATAAGATTTAAAATAAAACATATTGAAATTTGTGAAGTTAATATTAGAGCATAATTTAATAAGTTAATGATGAATAATCATAAAATCTAATTTTAATTAATAAAAAATACATTTTTAATATAATAAACATAATATATATATATATATATAAATTAAAGAGCAAATAAAATATTTTTGTTAAGGTATTTGTTTAGGAATTAATTATCTTTTCATTTGTTGCAATGTTGTAATTAACAGATATTGTGAATAATGTACTAATAAAACCAAAAAGAAAATATATTATGTTTGCATAATTACTTCTATATAAATACTAAATTTTATATTTTAAAATTGATTAATTTGTTTATTGTTTTGTTACAATCATGAATGTAAACTTATAAACTGAAATACAGAAAAAATATATTATCAATGTATATTAAATATATATTGTTATACAGATAACTCATGAATATTTATATTTAGCATCTATTGCTTTTATAAAGAAAACAAACAAAACTTGCAAAAATAACCCCAAATTTAGTATTAAGAAATATATTTCATTTTAAGATACTTTAATTTTTTTGGTTAATCTAAAGTAAATAAATTGAGAATAAAACATACTATGTGCTAAATTCATCCATTAATTATAGAGTATGTTCCTTAAACTACAATTCTATTCATCATCATCATCATCATCATCAATCCACTGCAGGATGTATGTCTCTCCAAGTTCAATCCATCTTCTCTGATCTTAAGCTTCTCTTCTCCACATCACTGCTACAAACTTTCTTATTTCATCCATCCATCTCACAAGTGGTCTCTTTCTGGGTCTTTTACAATCTCTTGAAATCCAGTTTAAGATTTCAATTGTTCATCTAGTATCATATCTTCTAGCAATGTGTTTAGCCCAACTCCACTTCAGTTTTTTAATTTTTTCAATAAGGTCAGTAACACCTGTTTGTTCTCTCATCTATATATTGCATTTTCGATAAGTTCTTGTTACTCCCAACATGAATCTCTTCATACTTCTTTGAGTGGTCTAAAAGTGTCTGGATTAACTCTTCTATTAAGTGTCCAAGTCTCAGATCTATAAATAATAACTGGTAAAACACATTTATTAAAAACCTTCCTTTTCAAATACATAGGCATATTTCCTTTGAGTATCAAGTTATTTCTATCAAAAGCACTCCAACCAAGTTTAATACTATAATTAATTTCATCCATTATGTTTCCATCTGTATTAATAATCTGTCCAAGGTATTTGTAGCTGTTAACTTCTTCTAACTCATCATAATCTTTATTTTCATATTTTGAGAAAATCCAGTAAACATTACTTTAGTCTTTTTAACATTTATCTTCAGTCCTACTATTCTACTTTCATCTGATAATTCCTGAAACATTTCCTGTAGCTCTAAAGCATTATTTGTAAAAACAACAACTACATCACCTGCAAAATCTAAATGACTTAAATAATTTCCATTTACTTTCACCCTTTTAACTTTCCATTTTAATCCACAAAATACTTCTTGCAGCAATGCTGCAAAAAGTTTTAAAGATATTGAGTCACTCTGTCTTACACCCTTCTCAATGTTGACTTTCCTAGTATCATTATGTAATCTAATTGTTGCTGTTGCAGTTTTATAAATATTCTTTAAAATATGACAATATCCTGGATCTATATCTTAATGATCCAATGCTTTAATCACTGAAGAAATGTTAATAGAATCAAATGTCTTTTCATAATCTACAAATACAAAGCATAATGACAACTCATATTCATTTGTCCTTTCTATAACTTCTCTCAATACCTAGATATGATCTACTGTACTAAAACCACTTTGAAATCCAGCTTGTTCTCTTGGTTGGTGGAAATCCAATGTTCTCTGTAGACAAGTTGTAATTATCTTGGTAAAAATTGTGTATAAAACTAATCTTTTTATCACCTTTTTTAAATATTAATATTAATACTGTATTCTTCCAATCAACTGGTACATCTTTATCATTTAGACATTTGGTATATAACTTTGCTAAAAAAATATATATTTCTTCACCTGCTTCTTTTAATATATCAATTATAATTCCATTATTACCTGGAGCCTTTCATTCCTTAATAAATTTAATTGTATGTCTCACTTTATCTTTTAAAATTCTGGGCAATTTGGAAGATATGATAGGTATAGGAGGTACTTGTTCTTTATTATGATATAATTCTTGATAGAAGTCTTCTACCCATTTCATGATGTCATTTCTCTTTTTAGTAATAATTTCATCTTTTTTTCTTATTGCAGATATAAATTTCCTACCAATATCAAAATGTTGTTTTATACTCTTGAGCCTTTTATTCTCTTCTACTTTCTAGCTAGTTCACAGTTATACTTTCTTATATCATTTTCAACTTTTTTCTACACCATTTTACAAAATTTGAGATATTCAATCCTTTTTAATGCATCATTTTTGTATATCTTTATATTCCTTTTTTTCTCCATAAATTTTCTAATCTCAGTAAAAATGTTATTGATCAATTGCTACTTTTTTTGACCAGCTACCTTTGTTACTGTTTTCAGTTATTTTCATATTAATTTTATTCAATCTAAATCATGTTCAAAATCTATTAATGTTTGAAACTGATTTGTAAGTTCTAATTTAAATTCATTAGAATGTTTCTGAAGATTAGGAATATCAACTGTAAATATTGTTTTTCTTAATAATTTTTGTCTCTCTAGTTTTGTATTAACACGTATCTTACATCTTACTAATCAATGATACTTTTTGTGTTAAATTTATTAAGAACATTACAATCTTGAAATATGTATTTTCTGTTAGTCAAAATATAATCCAATTCTGCTGTATCTTCATTTGGATGCTTCCATGTCCATTTCCTTTTAACATTTTTTTCAAAAAAAGAATTCATAATATAAAGTTTTTCTTTTTATAAAAACTCCACAAGTCTATATTACCTCTCATTCTATTGCCTACAGCACTTTCATCTTTTATTTGTTTACCAATTCTAGCAGTAATGTCTCCCATAACAATTCTAAAATGTTGTTTACTCTCATCAAAAGCTTTTTGTACATCCATATAAGAAATCTTTTATTACTTCATTACTATGAAAACTTGTTGGGGCATAAACATGAATTATCTGAATTTGGTATTTGTTATTAAGTTGTATAACTAATCTTGCCACTCTGTCCAATACACCATCAATCTCCACAATGTTGTTCTTCCATTTTTTATTTATAAAGAATCCTACTTCACTTGTATTTCCAATATCTGTGCCTTTATAATAGAGTACATGTTCACTTCTTAAATCAATTGTCTCTCCACCTTTTCTTCTAATTTCACAAAGTCCAATAATGTCCCATTTAATATAAGAGTTCTTCTTCTAATTCTTGCAATCTTTTTTCACTTGAAAGTGATCTGTGGTTGTAAGTACCTAAATAAAAAGTCATCATCAAGCGGCAGCCTGGATCCACAATGAGGGTATTCTATATATTAATTCATATCAATATTATAAGAATATTTGCATAAATAATGATAAATTAAAAGGTCAAAGAGTTCTTAGATATCTTATTAAATTTCCCAATGTTTTTTTATATTGCAAGATAGTTTAAATAAGCATAGTATTTAAATTCAATTATATCCCAGTTATAGATTTCAAAAGTTTTATCCACCTTATTAAAGTACAAGTTTTAAATAAACCTTACCATAATAAAATATTCTGATATTAATAATTTTATTTTTATAATAATAATAGTATTAATTAATTTTCAGGGTTTCCATAGTCAATAGTACAGCATTTCTACAGTGATTGTTTAATGTGATATAACATATTATTTCCGAATATGCATTGCAGCATTTACAATATTTTGTGATTCTGCACACTTTGAAGCACTTGAAGTGCATTATACAATGTGATCAATTTATTATATGATGTTCTTCATATCTTTCAAAAGACATCTTTTTTGGAGCAAATGTTGTTTTTTTTTTACTTAACTGCACATTTCAGTAGTAAAAATCCAAACATTAATAAAATATATAATATATTGACTTTGCGTGGTTTGGTTATTGAGATGCAGATTAAGAGAGACAAAACTAAAATTTGGGTTTTAAATACTTTTTCATGGTAATGTCTCATTTAGATCACATCTTAGAGATTGTTGCCATGATATTACTCAAATTTAACTTGTTACTATGTTCTTTGTAATTAAGAGCTAAATTCCACTCCATAAAAACTTTTTGAAATATATCAGTATTCATGAAATAAAAGTGTTTTCTTAGCTTTCTAATAAGTAAACTTTTTAAAGAATAATTAAAAATAACTTTAAAAATTAAAATACGTTAATATATATTTTAATATATTTAAATAAAATATGAACATTTCTTGTTTATTTATTTATTTAATATATAATATTATATATTATTTGTTATTTAATATACAATATTATATTTTTTAAATACTTATGGATAAAATAATATTTTAAATATGTGTAATTTAATATTGATTTAATTATATAAACATAAAATATATTTACATGCATGCACACGTATTAAATAATAATTGACTATTTTGTTTATTTATTTTGCTGAGTTATTTGTTAAAATATGTAATCCAATCTATTAAATCTTTCTAAGAATAAAATATGAATTTTATAATTTATCATGATATAAAATAAACTAACATTTTGGTATAAAGTTTATTAAAAAAAAAAAATTAAAAATTGCAAGCATTCAATCATTATTTGTTAATAAAATAAACTATGTGGTCTTTTAAAACAATTGAAAAAATAAAATAAACCCATAACCAAAAAAAATTGATTAGAAATATAATAATTTTAGGTTTAAATTTAGATCAAGATAGTACAATTATTGTAAATAAAAAAAAATAAAATGACCAAAGGGAATCATGCTATAAAAGGGTAGGTCATAAACTATATGAGCAAATAAACTATATGAGCTCAGCTCACCTATACATAAAAAAATACTAAAACTAAGAGACATGTATTCTATCTGCAATAAAATATAAAATGATGAACAATCAAGGAAGATGTCATGAGTTAACAAAATGAAATAAATGACCAAAGGAATTACAATATATAGAAAATTGAAGAATTAATGAAAAGCAATTAATAATTAACTATTATAATAATTCATCTAGGTTTTAAGATGATGTGGTTGTTTTACAAATAATGCTTCAATGTTGCAAGAAATATTGCAAGAATTATCAATAAAATAAAAAATAGAACTAAAATAAATGCTAAAAAGACTAAAGTAATGCTCAATAATTTTTTAAGAAGAAGGATATAAAGATTATAAATCATGAATTCGAACTACAAATACTTTGTTCACATTATGAAAACATAATGGGTTAAATTAATCATAGAATTAACAGCGAATAGTGCACTTATGATAGAAATAATTTAGTATAAAAAGTATGCTTGTGTTTGGAAAAAATTTTAATATATTTGTTTTACAAGTTCTTATTTATGAATTTAAAACTTGAACTCTTGAAGTCAGAATATTCAGAACCACTAATCAAAGTATGGAGATATATATGTAAGGAGTAGCAAGAAAATATCAAAAATAAATACATGGATAAGAAAACAAACTTGTACCACTGACATATTTGAAAGACGTAAAGGATTAAAATGAAGCTAGATGGACAAAAGACTCTTCATCCTGCAATGGATTGATAAAATTTTAAATTATATAAAGAAACATTAGTTATGCTTTTCAATATAAAACACTATATTATATATTAATGAATCTGAATAATAAATATTTTATTAACAAATTCTCCACAAATAACTTAGTCTTAAATGTTTAGGTATTATATAAATTCAATTATTTATTTATGACCATTATTAAATTCGATTAGAATTGAGTATTTTGTTATAAACAAATTAATAACAATATAAAATTAGTATTTTTTTAAAAAATTAGATTTAATTAAATTATTTAAATTTAATTTTTGTAATTTTATTATTTAGATATAAAAAACAATTTTATATGCTTAATATATATATATATATATTACAAACAATTTTATATGCTTAATATATATATATATATATTACACCTCTAAGAATATTGTTAGTCAAACAAAATTTTCAGTTATTTTTGAAAATATAATATTAAATATTATATTTACTTTGTGTAAAATACCTAGAAGTATGTATTGTTATTGTTTTTTATTACATTGATATTTTAAATACTGAGTTGAAATTTTATTATGATACCAACTTTTCTGAGTAAAATTATATACTGTATTTATCACCCACAGTCCCAAATACTTCGTGTTTTTACTTTATTATTATAAATAATTTAAATCTATATAATATTAATTTAAACATTTGATAAAATATTTTAGTTGCTGATTTTTAAACAATGTATAAAATTTCTAGAATTTCACAACAATCTATATTTTCTCCAAACGCAAGTCAGAAATGAGATTTCCTTTAAATTCATATCTGATAAATTGTTAATTGACTAATAAAAACAGTGGAATTAATAAAATAGACTTTCTAGCTCTATTCACACACTAACCACTTTAACAATAGTCAATTGTTATCATTTTATTCTTTCGTTATAGAACTTAATTTTAAAAAAAATTAAAACACTGAAATAAATTTAAATTAATATAGGTAAAAAATTCTGAGATTTTCATTAACGCACCAAGTCATATAGTATATTTTTTGCATGGATTTTTAAACCAATAGTAGTGGCTCTGAGCAAAAATATAAATTATTTTAAAGTAAATAATAAATTATAATATCATCATTATTAAGCATTACTGAACTCTTGCGAAATGAATGCCTCTCCAAATTGAATTTGGTTTTTCCAGTTCATAGATTCTCTTTTTCACATAGCACTAGCAAATATTCTTATACATTTATCCATTTTTCATATGAACTTTTTGTAAATGTTTTACAATTTTTTGTGATTTTATATAAAGCTTCAAGTATCCATATATTATCAATTCTTTTAGCAATACATCAAGATCAGTTCTATTTTAGTCTCTTGATTACTGATATCAATAAAGCCTGTTTGTTCATTTATTCATTTATTTATTTCAGTTGTCTTTTTATTCTGAAAATACATTTTTGCCATTCATTGAATGAATTAAAATCTTTATATTGTTTTTAAGATAAATGACTAAGTCTTTGATCCATAAGTAAAAAACAATAACATTATTAAAATTTTCTTTTCAAACACATACAGTATATTTCATTTCAATGTTGTTATTTCTGTCAAAAGCCTTCTATCCAAGTTCACTTTTATGATGAAAATTAAACAGAAGGAATTTACATTCCAACACATGAGCTGTAATATTGTTATAATGTCTTGTTGAATACTGAGAATATTCTCAAAGCATCAGATAGAGAGTTTTAAAAAGACAAGAGTGGTCATTCCATCAACTGAACCTAAATTTAGTTATAAAAGCCAATGTAAAGTATCTTAGTTTGAGAGCAGGAAGATACTTTTTTATTTACTTTGTGTCCATTAATTTCTTTCTATATATTAATATTCATGAATTTTTTTCAATTTATTACATGTTAATTACTATTAGAAACTATGTAATATTCAATTTTATTTGCTAGTCCACAAAATATATATAATTTAAAAGAAGAAAATTACCCCCTAACACATGCACTGTAATTTTATTATAATATCTCAACAATGTCTTGTTGAGTACTAAGGATTTTGTTATAATATCTCAACAATGTTTTGTTGAATAGTGAGAATATTCTCAAACCAAAACATGCAATAGAGACTTTTTAAAAGATGAGTGGCCATTCCATCTTTTGAACCTAAATTTAGTTATAAAGGCCAATGTAAAACATCTAAGTTTGAGAGCATAAAGATGTTTCTTTATTCACTTTACATTATAGTGCATGTGTTAGGGTATAATTCTCTTCTGTTTTAATTACATATGATCTCTGCACTAATAAATAGAATTGAATAATACATAATTTCTAATACAAGTAGTAAACTGAAAAATTTCATGAACATTAATATATAGAAATTAATGAATGTAAAGTGAACAAAGAAACATCTTCATGCTCTCAAACTAAGTCACTTTAGATTGCCCTATGTAACTAAATTTAGGTTCAGAAGATGGGATGGATGCTATTGTCTTATCAAAAGTATATCTTGTGCTTTGAATTGAGAGTATTCTCATTACTCTACAACAAGACATCTTTGAGCTATTATAACAATATTACAGCACATATGTTACAGTGTAAATACTTTTTGTTTAAATTACAGATTATCTCTATGCCAGTAAATAAAATTGAATTTTATTTTTATGATTAATAAATTAAAATTACATCTCAATTATTTTCTGTATGTATTTTAATATATGAACTAAGATAATGCTTTATATTGAAATGGTAAATCTGATTCAGATTTGCTGTTTCACAGTCTGACCCACCTAATTATTTATTTTACTAACATTTGCTTTTATTATTATTCTAAAAAAACATTTTTAAACAACTATCCTGAATAAATCCTATAATTTACTTTGGATCATATATATATAATTGTACTAACACTGTTATTCCATTTATATTATTAAAAGAAAAAAAGAATTCAAATAATTAACTTTGACTTTTTTATATATATATTTTAGAGATGTATGTTTAAAATGCTTTATTTTTAGTTCAAGAATCCAAGATGGCATTTTTGAAAAGATTTGTACCTCGATAAGAAGTTTAAAATAAATGTTTTAATTAAAACCATTGATAAATTACCAAAAATCCATTCACTGTGGAATCTCTATTCATTAATTAGTAGAGATTCTACATTGTTATATAAATTAAAAACTAACATAAAATTATACTGAAATATAATTAGATTACATAATGATACTGGAAAAATCAACATTGAGAAAGGTGTAAGACAAGGTGACTCCATATCTCCAAAACTCTTTACAGCAGTGCTGCAAGAAGTATTTTGTGGATTAAAATGGGAAACTAAAGGAGTGAAAGTAAATGGAGAGTATTTAAGTCATTTAGATTTCGCAGATGATGTAGTTGTTTTTACAAATAATGCTTTAGAGCTGCAGGAAATGTTGCAGGAGTTAGCAGATGAAAGTAGAAAAGTAGGACTAAAGTTAAATGTTAAAAAGACTAAAGTAATGTTTAAGCGATTTGCTCAAAATATGAAAATAAAGATTGATTATGAAGAATTAGAAGAAGTTAACAGTTACAAATACCTTGGTCAGATTATTAATACAGATGGAAACATAATGGAGGAAATTAAACTTGGTTGGAGTGCTTTTGGTAGAAATAACTTGATACTAAAAGGAAATATGCCTATGTGTTTGAAAAGGATGGTTTTTAACAAATGTGTTTTACCAGTTCTTACTTATGGATCTGAGACTTGGACACTTAATTAGAAGAGCAATACAGAGACTTCAGACCACTCAAAGAAGTATGGAGAGATGTATGTTGGGAGTAACAAGAAGAGATCGAAAACGCAATATTACTGACCTTATTGAAAAAATTAAAAGATTGAAATGGAGTTGGGCTGGACATATTGCTAGAAGAGATGATAATAGATGGACAATTGAAATTTTAAACTGGATTCCAAGAGATTGTAGAAGACCCAGAAAGAGACCACATGTGAGATGGATGGATGAAATAAGCAAATGTGCAGGGGTGTTGTGGAGAAGAGAAGCTAAAGATCGGAGAAGATGGATTAAACTTGGAGAGACCCCATCCTGCAGTGGATTGATAATGGTTGATGATGATGATCAAGGTACAAACGTTCTAAAATTAGAATAAAAGAATGATTTCGATTGTTTTTGAAATTGAAAATGACCTGAGGCAGCAGAAATCAATTACGAGTAGGAAGTGATAAATAGTGGCCCTTTTGAGAAAGAAAAGAGACCAGAAAGAGACCAGAACCAGACAGAGAACAGACAGAAAGAGAGTTGTAGAAATCACGCCATGATGATCGAGTAGTAAAAATGCCCTTTCCTTCCTGAGACCTAAAATCTTCTGTTATGCTGCTGTCCAAACCTGCCTTCAAAAGAGCTATCTGCCACCAACGTTCACCCATAGAACTCATTCTGGGGAACCCCAAGGAAAATGCCGAAGAACTTGAATACTTCCATCAAGATGTTTGAAACTATTATCGTAAGAGTATAAATGTATTTTCGTAAAGCTTTTAACTGATTCTTTAACCCTTTTCTTTTAAATTATAATATTTCATTAACTCAAGCTCACCATAATTTTTAATATTTTGATTGATTGACTATGAATTTATTTATTTGTTTTATATTAATCTTAGTATGAGATTTCAAGCTTTGATTTTTTTTTGTATTTCAACAAGCTTCACTCGCGGGGACTTAAAGAGAGTAATTTGCTAAAAGAGCAAATTATGTTTATTAGTGGAAGGGAATTTTAACAAAGAACGATTTAATTTTAAAATAAAGTAATTTTAATCTATTTTTATATTGCAAGTGAAGTTATGTCGAATATATATATATGTATGTCAATAAACATTCCGTATTTCTTTAAACAGTTTTTTTTATTATAGATTTCCCAGAATGGGATTCTATTATTTTATATTTCAGTAATTTAAAACAGAATAAAACATGCTATAGATTTTTGACCTAGTAACAGCGCCACTGGATAGCGTCAGTTAATTATCTTGCCTTTTTTTTAAGTTAGGAAAGAGAGGAAGGGGGGGGGTTCGAGAATTAAATTCCCTTATTTCTATATGTATGTTTTTTTTTGTAGGCTAAATATTTATATAAAATAGTTGGTTATGCAGGCTGGTCTCTATGCAGTATTAGATCATTTTAAGGCTATTTAATTATAATTAGTTCCAATTTAATAATTATAATATCTCGGGTTAATAAAGAATACTTGGGCTATCATGAACAGACCTAAAACGGTCATTGATTTGGTGATTCGGAGTTAGCTTCCGCTTTTGCATAGTCTGTAAATCCGATAGCATGGTTTGAGATAGAATGAGTTAGCTAGCATGATACTCATAGAGGTGGGCATGTTAGCTCTCTGTAAATCCTATCTCCTATCGGTATATGGACATGAAATGTGGAAGTATTGATTTCTCTTTTTATTCTTCGTTGGAATAGGCATACGAGTGTCCATAATCCGGCTCGTATTTTCTTACTTACATTTCTTCTCTCCTGTGCATTCGTATATTTATTAACCCGACATTGTTTTGCTTTTTTTTTGCCTATATAATATGTAAGCCATAGGAAAATGATTCTACTGAAAGGATCTTTGACCTGAGTAATCGACTCTTTTGTTCGTTTGTGTAATTAGTTAAAATCATTTGATTTTGGCTAATTCACGTTATATTTTATTATAGGTATGATTTTAGTTGTAAGTCCAACTAAAGTAACTTGTTTGCTTGATAATTAACTGATCTATTTTTTTATTATAACCACTTACAGTTTTAAAGTTATTTATAAGCTATGCCAGTAAGGTCCACTAATGTCATAAAACATTAGTTATTGAAAATCTAAATTATTATTTTTACAAAGAGAAATAAAATCTTTTTTTTTCTTTTATATGTTAGTGGAGTAAGACGTCAAATTAGTCTTACTACAATTGTCTATTTAATTAATATCTTTTTCAATAGAAATGTTTTTTTTAAATCTTGTATAAAGAATTCATGAAAATAGTTATTCTTATATATGTGCATTAGGCAGGTGTTTAAACCTACCGCTATATTACAAACTTGTACTAAATGTGCACGGGGAATTTTTAAAATCCTTGATTATTTAATCATAAAATCATTTTTGTTATTTTAAAAAAAGAATAAATGTAAACCAAAGTAAAGGTGTATAAACTTCACAAAATAAATTGTACAAACTCCATAATGTCAATGTTAACTGCTAATATAAATAAAGTTGTCATGAACTCATATAATTATAAAGTTAATTTAAATATTGTATTTTTTGTTTTTAGAGCTTGAGTTAAACTAATGTAAAATGCTAAATGATGTTAAATATATATATATAACTAAAACAAACTTCCAGTGTTTCTTGAATCATTTTATTTACTTTTATTTGAAATAATTTTTGATTTTAAATATACCTATCAATCAATCACCCAAGTTCTCACTAAAATATATAATTAAATTGAATCTCATGCTTTAAGACCCAGCTGCTGGGACAGTGAAAGTAAAGGAATTTGATTGTATCATCGAGAAAAGCTATTGATTAGATCTTTGACCTGGGAATATAGGTAAATCATGCAGAATTCACAATGTACCTGATTTATATATCTTGCACATGGTCAGACTTGAGATACTTTACCTGTATTCAGGGGTTTGTTGGATCGATGTGTGTTTTTAGACCGGTACAATATTGTCAAATAAAAAATAGAGCCATAGACCACATGACCCCATTTCTTGAGCTTGTAAGATATAAACAATGAGCATTGCCAATTGCTCGACAAACTTTGTGATAAATTCTTAGCCAAAGAAAGCATTTAAAATATCTCTGTCAGAAAACCCCTCCCCCTAACCTCTAATTATGGTTTCATGCTTTCGTACTTTTCAGAGAGGCACTAGGGTAGCTTCAGACATTAGATCTAAAAATACAAATCCAGCATTTATCTAAATGTTATTTATTGAGTGCAAAATCTGAAATTTTCAGATACCTACATGTTCTCAAACCCAGCTATCCAATTCAAATAGCTATATGGAGCTGAGAGATCTTCAGCCAAACCATATATTAATAGTCTTAGCAATATAACATCGCATAAGACTTAAAGCAGAGACTCAATAAATAACTTTTAGAAATGATTATTTATAGTCTCTCCTTTAAGTCTTGTGCAATGTTATATTGCTATGACTACTAATATATGATTTTCTGAAGATCTCTCAACCACATATAGCTATATAAAGTGGATAGCTGGGTTTGAATACATGTAGGTGTCTGAATAAATTCAGATTTTCCACTCAATAGATAACTTTTAGATAAATGCTGGATTTAGGTTGGTATTTTTAGATCTAGTGTCTGAAGCAACCCTAATGCCTCTCTGAGGAGTGCCAAAGCACAAAACCATGGTCAGAGGTTGGGGGGGGTCTTGACAGAAATATTTTAAATGCTTTCTCTTGCTAAGCATTTATCACAAAGCTTGTTGAGCAATTGGCAATGCCCATTGTGTAATGCTTTATATATATATTGTAATGATCGAAACAAAAGTGGAGATCGAATCTACTCCACAATCTACAATATCTGCACTACATGGGTGCCATCTAGGCATTTGAGCCTAGAAAAAATTATAAAGTAGGCAGATATGCGCTGTTAAGATTCCACTTTATTTAAATATTCAGATTGTTAGCCCAAGTCACTAGCTCATGGAGACGCAGCGATAAGAAATAACTTGTTTAATTTGTATATATAAAAAAATAAAAGCCACTGCCAGAAATTAACACATAAAAATATTTATTTATGCACATATAAAATCATTCTAATTTGAGGAATAAGTTTAACATTTTAGATTTTTATATTAATCTTTACTTTTACATTTAAATAGATTGCAATAATGGGTTTAATATTTATTTAGTGAGTCAAGTAGGAATAGACTACATAGATCTGCATTTGAAAAGAAAATATTCTTTCCCTTATTTAACCTTAGGCCAAAAGTTCACAGTCAAACCGGCACCAATCCATCTGATACATTTATGTATTCAATGTAGCATGAAAATATGACAACACAAAATACTATACTATCAGGAATGTACATCTGAACAGTAAGTAGAATTAGAGAAGACATTGTCTCTCCACCAACAGGAATGCTACATCTGTTGGCGAGTAGAACAATAAACAAAAAACTCCATAGGAATGGACTGCAGTCCTTTGCCAACTTACAAACCCATCCATAAGCAAACAGAAGGTGTGTGGCATATATATGCAATCCTGCCCATAGCAGATCTCATACTACATCTACTAATTACACAAATATATTCAATCCATTGAGCTAATTCAACTGCAAAACGAACAACCTAAGATTACCCTCCCTTAAACTATATATATATAACTTTACAAATCTATATAGCCATTCATGCCTGACTTAAATTTAATATTTAAATACGTTCGCACAGATTAATTTTATATGATTTGTTTTATAATGTCGAGTATAGATCGGCTGCATAGATTCCACGGTTAAAACGTTCCAGAATAAACATAACCGATCAAAATACAAAGTCATCGATAATGTCAATTGCAGAGGGAATACATGAAGCCCAGTAGCATTCAACATAAGATGCCGCAATGACACCAATGACCTATATATTCCAATCGAATATGAAACAGCAACACAATTAACCATTAACAAATCCATGCAACATCTATGCCCAACTTAAATTTCATGCATTTAAATAATTTATACAAATGTTTATCAATGCAAAATATATAAATTTAAACATTATTAATTTGATCTAAAAACTTACAAAAGTCAGATAAGAGTACATTTTAACATTTAAGTTGGCTTGTTTATTAATTTGTCAACTCTTGATGAAAGTTCTTAATAAATTTTATGATTTTAACAATTTTTCAGTTCATATAGCTTACGATAGAAGAGTCCAGGTTCCTGTTTTTTAATTCCCATGATGTCTCCATTGGAAGATAACATTCTGGAGATGGCATTAGCTGTTTCCATTCTGGTATTACAGTCTTAGCATTTTTTAAATAAGTGATAGAGAATGACAAGTGCATTTTGTCGTTCTTCTTACCAAATCAAGTTGAAAAAAAACTGTCTGGAACTCAATATTTTTCTTTTTATAGTCCTCCTATGGATTTCATGAACAAAAATGTCACTGTTCCATTTTTTTGTTATGGTCCGGGCCTTTATTTGCTTCCATTGGTCAAGCTAAAATCTCTTTATTCTCTTATCTATTTTTGATCTGACTTTTTAATTACACAGCTTTTGGATAATTAATAAACAATCATTTCCACCTACAAAAATATTTTATCTTTAAATCTTGTACTTTTGTATAAAAAAGTACGTTCAAATACTTATTTATTTGTTTTTTAAGAAAATATTTTTAAAGTTTTGAATCTGTGTGAATATACACATTTAACAAAACATTTTAATTTTAGCGTTTAGTTGTTTTTGTTTTTTTTTAATAGACTTTATTTTTATTTGCGAACTTTAAAATTTTATTTTAAATTAATGTAATGGCATATTTATATACTGTTACAATATATATATATATATATGTGGAGAGGGGTGTAAGATGGTGATCTAGACCAATTGATGAATGCAGTTTCAGCCTGAAATATGTATATTGGAGATCATCTTTTCCACAATTATGTGGTCATGTGTATCGGATGTGTAAGCTTGAGGACATAGATGTAGTGAGGTTGAAATATGAGTTCAAGTCTCTTCTAATATATATAAACATTAAAACCCATCAATACTTAGTCAATCCCAATATCAATAACAATCAACAATCTCAAACTGTTGTCATGGCAACCTCCTTTTAACAATATATATATTAAACAATCTTTATGTGTGGGTATTAAAGTTTATTAAATTTCATTTATAAAATATAGTTTTATAAATTGTTAAGCATTTTATCATATATGATCAATATTACTCCAGTTTAAAATATGAATATACATTCAATGTAAATTTATAATTTTACATTGATGTAAAATTAGATAATCTAACTTTACATATGAGGTAAATGTTTTTATCAATAATTTGTTATTAAATTTGTATTTTTTCTATATTTACTTCAAATTACTGATTTATATCTGTTTTTGTGTTATAAATATAATATAGTATTAAATCTGACCTTGCATTTTACCATTTCCATTTCAAAAATACTGAATTTTGGGAAGTTTTACAATTATTGTTTATTAAATTTTCAATGTTTTGATCTGTTTATATTGAAGCAGTCAATTTTATCCCAAGGTTGAGCTTCATGGTTCTATCCACTCACTAATTACTAACCTAAATTCAAACCCTGCATCTCATTCCACTCCTTTATTTATGTATATTTCATGTATATATTTCTGAGAAGCATGCCTAAAAATTATGAATTTAACTTTTCAATAGTTTATTATTATTATTATTATTATTAATTCTTTTTTTTATTAAAGTACATAGGTGAGGCTCAGATGTATATATATATATATATATATATATATATATATATATATACAGGATACAAAATATTAACATACTTTTTTTTCGTATGTTTATAAAACTCTTTCTTTTTTTTATTAAATTGTATAATTCTGCAAAATCCAAGATGGAAGATGCAATTGTTAATTCTCCAAAAATAATTAAATGAGTGGAAACACATTATTGTTTCAGTTTTGGGAAAGAATTTTAAAGTTTTACTAAAAATAAAATGGGGAATAAAACTAATGGATTGTACTTTTATCATAAATATTTTTGTTAAATATATTTCCAATCTGGAAATAGCATCTCCAAGAACAATGTACAAAGAAACATATGATTTCTGTTAGATTAAAGATTATGTTTTGGGCTAGAAATTAAAGTTAAAAGCATTCAACAAATACCTCAGCGGGATATAAAATGGGCTGACTTTGAACACCAAAAAGAAGAATTACTATTGAGAGAACTGTGTTGCCACCATACTCCATGCTACTTTGAAATTTAAGATGATGAACAAGTAGAAAGCCAATAACCCTTACCAATCCTTAGGGGTCATCTTCTGTTACTGTACCATCCTTCTGCTGCTCTGAAATAAATAAAAAAATCCTGAAATGAGAACTTTGGGATGTTGAATGGAAGTTTGCTGTTACCAAGAAGGACTCATATGGATCCCTTAACTGCCATACATGATCCATACTTTTAAAATAGACTCTTAAAATTGTCAAGGTAACTTTTAATGCCACCACTTGAAAATAAATCTAGCCTAACAAATCTCGAACTCCACTATCAAGATTTCTGTTAGGAATTATTTAACTTTGTTTCTTTCTCTTATGTAAAAATGCAATTTGCTTTCAAACAATGTCTATAAATCTAATTCTCTCTCATATACTCTAACTTCCTTTAACATTGGTATGGTCATTTATTTATATTCATTTATTATTTGAATTTATATCTCTGTTTTGTTTATTATTAATATGCCAATCTCAAGCAACCTGGTGAGCTTAATTTCTAAAATCCTTTTTTTCTTTTAATTAAACCTCCATAGATTGAGGTTATTAACATCCCCTCAGAACCTAATGTATTATTAGTTAATGTGCTCACCAGATTGTTTTCACAAGTTAACATTTTATTTTGGATTTTTGTATAAAATTTGTTATTTGTTTAACTCCAAATAGAATGAAGTAATTCTACCTGGGGTAAATCATTCACTGAGACATATTATTGCTATAAAATATTTTTAAATGTTATTTAATCAATTCTGAAAGGGTGACCTATTCTTTGTTTGTCTATATAAGTGCTAGTTTTTACTTTATTTTTCATATTCTTAAAATATCAAATACTTAAATATTTCAGTTATTATAAAATCCACAAAGGTGGGATTGAATAATTTTAAATAGCAAAAAACGAAGGGAGTACATTTAATGTTTCTTTTACTAAATAAAATTTTGTATATATATATATATATATGTTAATGCAGCATTGCATATTATTTGTATAAATTATGGCATTAATATTGAAGCAATGGATCTGAAGTCTGATCCATGCTTCACAGCCTTCTATAAACTTAGTTAGTATTATAAACCTGAATTAAGTTTATAGTCCAATATCAGCAGGGTTTTGCATTGAAGCTAAAATTAATTATGTTTATATAATTTGTATTTGCATTTAACTATTTCATTTTAAATAAATTCCATTTCAAGATTAAATTTCTGTTAATAAAAATTACTTGTCAAACCTATTAGTCAAACATATATATATGTCAAGCGTATATATATGAGTTAATGCAAAATTCGGCTGAAATAAAATGCTTATTTTAAAAATGCTTATTTTGTTAAAAGAAATAATATATAGTTTTTCTTGTTAAAATATGCATATGATTTATTTTGAGATAAGCCCACCAACATTTTCTAAAAGAATGTATGCTTGTAATTAGTTAGCCCATTCAAGGCAAATTAAAGCTGGCTTTCTCTTTCTTTTTTAATTAATAAAATTCAAACTTTAAAGAAAGAAATTTAGAAGGGAAAAGTAAAAGTTATTTTTAGAAAATGTTACCTTGAAACAAAGGAGTGTGGGTGGGCTTATCAAGATCTAAGATCATACAAACAATAGAAGATAGCTTACAAAAAAGTTATAAATAGGAGAGTGAACAAAAGACTGGGCATTCAGATTTCTCTTTTAAGATTGCACTCAGATTTCTCTTGGGACAACTCTTGCAGATTTTGCTTTTGCTTGTTGAGATTTTATTCCAAAAAGTTATACAACTGTTGTCTTCAAAATCATGGAGAAGTTTGAACATGCTCAAGCTAAAAGTCATATGAATTTGATGGATTCTACTATGCTTGGCTAGGCAAATAAATAGCTTTGCTTATCACTGAGGTTCCTAAAAACCATCAAAATGCCATAGTATCCACCCAATATAATCTGAACTCTGTGCCATGTTTGTAGGACTTTTCGTGAAACCATGCTACTTATTTCCATTTTCCTTGTCCAAACAAATACCTATTGACGGTCAGATCAAGCCATGAATGCCGCCTAACAGGAGCAAGGAACCAGGACGGTAATCATATCTCTCCATTGAACTATTTACTTTCTACCTTCTTTTTTGTTCATACTTTTTTTAATTGCTTCATTGAATTATATTTATGAAATGTTGTATTTAATTATATTTGTTATGTAACCATTTTTTATTAGACTAGTCTTAGATATATATATTGCATGATCATCTATCTATCTTTATATATTTAACCCTTTTTCCTTCACTATTCTTCATTACTAACATGTATAAATATTTTGTATTCCATTGCGGTTGAGTTTAAAAGTTAATTTTTTCATTTAAAATCTCTTTCCAATTTTATTTATATTTCTAAATTCCATACGAGTAAGTTTCCTTTGTTTGCCAACTTGATCTCCTCAATAATGCCTCTTTTGTCCGCCAGTAGCTTATTACGTATATCTGATTTAGCTATATATGTTTTAAATAATTTTAAACTGTCTGTTGTTCATGCAAAGCAATAGAAAATGCTTGGCGAAAGATTTTTTTTTATTGTACCTTATCGAGGAGATTCGAATTGACAATTTTATTAGAATTGGGAAGAAAAGATTTAGACCGCAAAAATATTATATCGTTTAATCTGTTTTGATTGTCTAATTAGTTTTTCATGAATTCAGGGGAATAGCGGAGGTCATTAGAACATTACTAACATTGTAAAGTTGTTAATTAAATATATTATTTAACTAAAAAGCTTGAGTTTTTCTAATTTTATTTTAATGCTTCATTTTGCTTTTCCAATGATCCAGGCACGCAAAACACATATTTCATAATACTTTTATGCACATTTAACTATTTAGCTCCTTAGGTGTTCCTGTCCATGTTTCTCTCTGCTGATGCTAAGCTTTGGGTCGGTGAGAAAATAATTTATGCATGTCTCAGATAATGTGGTTGGTTCATAGTTAGCCTCGAGAATAGGTGAACAGGGCAGAGGTCATAGTATTCTTGATTTAATATCTCATGTATGGGTGGCCTCGAGGTACTTTCACCTAGTATTTGAACTGGGTTAAACCAACATACATCATCTAACTGTCACAATATGAGGATCATTTATTTTAAAGCAGTAAATACCATTTCATGTCATTAGAGACATTTACATGTACTGCATTACTGACTTTTGGCCAATTTCCATGATTATATATATATATATGCTTTTAATCTGGGTTTGTGACATGATTGAACCCATGGATTGTTTTTCTTCATGATCTGTCCTGCGGGTAGTTGAGCTTTCCAAGACCTTCTCCATATAAAAAAGCTCTGCACATTGGTGAATCCAGTATGTCTGGTCCACACCATGCTAACCATATTTTTCTAAGCACTGCCCTAAAAAGGGGGTTTTAGCTATCGTTCGCCCAGAAGCACAACCTTTTATTATTTATTTTTCACCATCATGTCAGTACCACCACTTCTTTGTTCATTGTTACTTTTTGCTTCATGACCTAGTTTCAATGTTATAATATAAAAATTGTGCTCTGCTCAAGTATATATATATATATATATATATATATATATATATATATATATATATATATCAATTCCAAATATTACTAGCTTCATTAATTAATTATATTAGTCTTGTTATACAATCCCACCATCATAATTTATTATTTCTGTATTTTAAGAGTATATGCCTTGGCAGAAAATAAAGCATTCTTACTTCTAAATTTTAATTAAAAGATTTGTCGGTAAATAGTTTGTCTCACAACCAAATGTAATTTCAAAATGTATTTTTCTTTATTTTCATGACTACAATGGTGTGAAAATAGTTTTATTATATATGTAATAAATTTCAAAATGTTCCCTGAAATTATATGTTGGTCACCAGGTTTCACATCCATAGATAAAAACATTAATAGCAATATTATGTAATCTTTATTATAAATGATTGGCATCTTAATACTGTATCCACTAAAGATATTATTTAGCCAATAAAAGAGCATATGAAAACCATTAGCATGAATTCCAGTATGTAATTATCTACTGCTTAGTAGACCAATCATTCATGCACATATTAATGAATATAATTAATTTATCATATTATTAAACTATTTTTATTGTCTAACTTATTTGAGTTGTTCGAATTATCTTTTTCTCCACTTCCACATGCCCAACTATGCATATCCCTTTCTATCAAATTCATGAATGGGTTCAAACCCTATGTTAATAATTTAAACACATATCACAATTTCCAATTTATCTAATGCCTATTTTAGATAAGTCTTCATGTAAATAATATGCAAGTCTCGTCTTCTTCACTCTGCTAGTGGGCAGAACTTAAGAATAAATTTTTGTGTACCATCATTATGTTATAGATCTGGGGATTAGGGAATGGTTTGAATCCAGGTTGGTCCCTGACTTAAATCACAGGCTTGACTGGGTTTGAAATATATTTTTTTAGTTCCAGTTCATGTTAGATGGATCAACATGTTTAGATTAGTACTATATATATATATATATATATAAATTTTAACTTAGAATAATGGTGTCAGTAACTATATATATATATATATATTATAATGATCTAAATGAAGGTGGAGACAGCAGTCAATTGCAATCTGCACTACAGGGGCACCATCTAGGCATTTGAGCCTAGAAATATTTATAAAGTAGGCAGATACGTGCTGTTAAGATTCCACTTTATTTAAATATTCAGATCGTTAGCCCAAGTCACTAGCTCAGTGGAGACGCAGAGATAATAATCTATATCTTAATTTATATCTTAAATATAAATAAATAAAAGCTACTGCCAGAAATTAACACATAAAAATATTTATTTACGCACATATATAATTTTGAATCATTTTTAAATTTTGAGGAACAACATTAATTATTTTTTTAGATTTTAATATTCTGTTAATTTAACTTATTATTTTAAAATTTTAAATCATCTACAGATGAATTTATATTTATTTTAAGATTGTCGAGTATGAATAGACTACATAGATCTGCATTTGAAAAGAAAATATTCTATCCCTTATTTAACCTTAGGCCAAAAAGTTCACAGTCAAACCGGCATCAATCCATCTGATACATTTATGTATTCAATGTAGCATGAAAATACGACAACACAAAATACTATACTGTCAGGAATGTACGTCTGAACAGTAAGTAGAGTTAGAGAAGACATTGTCTCTCCACCAACAGGAATGCTACATCTGTTGGCGAGTAGAACAATAAACATAAAACTCCATAGGAATGGATTGCAGTCCTTTGCCATCTTACAAACCCATCCATAGGCAAACAGAAGGTGTGGCATATATATGCAATCCTGCCCATAGCGGATCTCATACTACATCTACTAATTACACAAATATATCCAATCCATTGAGCTAATTCAACTACGAAACGAATAACCTAAGATTACCCTCCCTTAAACTATATATATAACTTTACAAATCTATACAGCCATTCATGCCTGACTTAAATTTAACATTTAATTACGTTTGCACAGATGAATTTTATACAATTTGTTTTATAATGTCGAGTATAGATCGGCTGCACAGATTCCGTGGTCAAAAACATCTCAAAATAAACACAACCGATCAAAATACAAAGTCATCGATAATGTCAATTGCATAGGGAATACAAAAACTCACTAGCATTCATCGTAAGATCCCACAGTGACATTGATGACTTATATATTCCAATCGACTATGAAACAGCAACATAATTAACTGCTAACGAATCTATGCAACGTCTATACCCAACTTAAATTTCCTCATTTAAAATTTATACAATAAGAAAAAAAAATGGAAATGATTTTTATCAAAAGCAAAACATATAAAATTAAACATTATCAATTGATTTTAAACTTAAAAGTCAGATAGAAGTTCATAAGCTTGAACGAAAGTTCTTAATTATTTTTAAATTTTAAAGTTCATGTCAATAGCTTACAGTAGAAGAATCACTGCTCTTGATGTAAATTTCCACAGAGTCTTTATTTGAAAACCCGGTCAGATGTTCCGGAGGTAGCATTAGCTGGTTCATTTTGGTATCACAGTCAGTTCATTTTTAAAATAGAGAGAGAGTGTGATATGTGCGTCCTATCACGACCCTCAAAAACAAACCAGAAAAAACTGTCAGGAAAACTGTATTTCTCCTTTTATAGTATCCACACAGATTCAACCAACAAAATGTCACTAATCCATCCTTTTCATTCGGGTCCGGGCTGAGGCTTGGTGCTTCCATTGGTCAAGCTAATTTCTCTTTATTCTCTTATCTAACTTTTCATCTGACCTTTTAATTACACAGCTTTTGGATAATTAATAAACAATCATTTCCATTTACAGATTACAGGAATTAATTAATACCTGTGTTTATTTTAACTTACGTTATTTCTTTATTCAAATATTTCTATATTTAAATATTTTATTTTTTTATCAAAAAAGTACGTTCAAATACTTTTTTTATTTATAAAAAAAATTTTTAAAGTTTAGCATCTGTGCGAATATATACGTTTAACAAACATTTTAATTCTAGCGTTTAGTTTTTTTCCCCTTTTTTAATACACTTATTTTTATTTGCGAACTTTAAGATTTTATTTTAAATTAATGTAACGACATATTTATATATCGTTACAATATATATATATTAAATAGAAGTACTTTTAATTATGTTGTACTCATTATTAATTGAAATAACATAAACAAAAAAAACCAGACTGATTTTTCAATAACTGTGTATATCATTATTAACAGATTGTCTATTTATTATACAATCTTTAAATTGATTTATAAAGATTGGCTTTTTAACTTTTTTCTTTTTATGAT
Source organism: Epiperipatus broadwayi (assembly GCA_028023455.1). Lineage (NCBI taxonomy): Eukaryota > Metazoa > Onychophora > Udeonychophora > Euonychophora > Peripatidae > Epiperipatus > Epiperipatus broadwayi. Next base: position 120,214 of record JAQFVV010006243.1, read on the forward strand.
GACTTTCTTTATTTAATATTTTTGTATGATCTGAGATAAAGATAAATCTAAAATTGCAAGACTTTTCACAAAAAAATGAAGCAATATTAAACTGACTATTCTTAGTATTTTTTATACAATTGCTTAATAGTTGGTGTTCTTGTAGTCTTTTTTCCAAAGTGCATCTTAATTCCCCAGTGTATAAATTTTTGCACTTACATATAATTTGATATGTAGATATTTGAAACCAGGCACTCTTCACAAACCTGGGAGCTTAATTGTAAGTATAGAGGATTTGAACTCAGATTTTCAAGCATCCTTCAACCATCCACACTATCTCATATAACTGATACACACGACCACACACATGTAGAAAAGATTAATAATCACCAATATAGGTATTTCGTGCTAAACCAGCACTCATCAATTGGTCCAGACTATCATCTCTCACACATATATATAATCAATGCTCAGTTTATATTAAGATAGCAAATCTTCATACTTTCATAATATTAGTATTTTGCATATTAAGAATGGCATTTTTAGAATAATACATAGTTCTGAGAATCATATGATGTCTGGGATTTTTGTTATTGTTGTTGTTGTATTATTTCAGTTGATAATAATTTCAACATAATCCAAAATACTTGATTTATATGTGTGTGTGTGTGTGTGTTGAAATGAATATTGTCATGAGTGAAAAATGTTTTTTGAAGCAATGTTATTGGAATTAATAAACACAGTTAATCCTGAAAACATGCTTCATAATATATATATATTGTTAATATCATCATTATTATAATTTAAAATGTATAAATACTATATTTTCAATAAGCAAACTTATTTCATACATACACACGCATATATATATATATATATATAAATATGTCAATTTTAGGTATTTTTAATCTATGATGCTATTGAAATAAAATAGAGAAAATTAGACAACGAGAATTAAATTTTCATTATTACTTATACAAATACTACTGCGTATATTCACATTTATATACGTTATAAGAGAACAGAAAAGTGCATAAAACAGGCTTAATTATGTTTTACTTACGCATACAGACATATGTATAGATAATTTTTCTAATTTTGTAGAGATAAAATGTCTTAAATAACTCATGTTTGTCGTTTTAATAATTTTCATTTTTTTACACTTAACTAGCTTTATTCTAAATTATATTTTGATGTTAATTTGTTTTTTTATTATTATTTATTATTGTTCATTTTTTTAATATTTTTTGTATTACTGGGTTTTTTTTTAACTAGTTTATGGTTTTTAAAAAGAACAAGATGTATTTTATTTTTACTAAAAAAACTTTGTGCTCTTTAGACTTTAATCTTTAGTGTTTTCTAAATATTTGTTTCTTAATGTGATTTTTTTAATTATACTCAGTGAGGCGATATAAATTTTATAAAAATTTTAAAAAAATAATCAAAAATTTTATAAATACCTTGTAAATTAATTTTAATAATGAAATTTTTATTAAATTAAAACGATTTTCTATTTAACAGCAAGAGGTATAATTGAGATCATTTATTTACCACAAACGCTACTTTGTAACCGCAATAATAGCATGTCTATTTTTTTTTCCTAATCCTATTATGTATTACTTAATGTGGAACATTATAAATATATATGCAACTTTAATTTTCATTGTTTATTAAATTTTCTACGCACCAAATTTATCATTTTTGTTGATCGTAAATTTGCGATTATATACCACCCTTTAACATTATTTATTGAAGTTTAACAACTTTAAATTTCATTAAAAAAATGAATGAACCTTTTCATAATACAAATATATATATATTAATTAGAAACAGAGATCTGAAATATTTTTATATATTGTAGTGGTATATCAAAAGGAAGAATAATGGTAGAATGGGTGTTGCTTATTATATGTGTGTCTATATAATGTGATTAAAATACTTTAGTATGATAACAATAATAAAAATGATTATAAATAATAATGTACTTATATTGGTTTTTTGATTCCAATAAATCATTATAATCTTTGAATTATATTGCAAGATTTTCTTTATATATTTCACCAATAAGTACAGAATGACGAATATAAAGTTTGTTGAACACAACCAGATTCACAAAGTTTTTAATTACATTTTTAATATATGTAAACGAATATTTTCTCCCCAAATATACAATATTTTATCTGTAGGTCAATCTAAAGCATTATTTATTACTGAGGTAAGTTTATTATCAGAAATCATCATCAAAATGTAATAATACATGAGCATATTTTTATTGTCGTTCATATAAATATTCCATAACATCTATATATACTTAACCTGTTAATAACAATAATAATGTTCACAGTCAAGATAACAAGCTCCAATGTTTTACTTTAAAAGTATTAGAAATCTAAACCTGGTACACTTCGCTGAATAGTATTTTTCTATTTTACCTAGATACAATTCATAGTGCCTAGTATTTTGCAATTTTCTCAAGATGCAATTCATACTGAACTAGTTTTTTTTCCATTTTCCCAAAATGCAATTTATGCTAACTATTATTTTTTCATTTCCCAAATTACAATTCATGCTGAATTAGATTTTTTCATTTTCCCAAGATGCAATTCATGATGACTAGTATTTTTCTATTTTCCCAAGATACAATTTATGTGGAAATAGTATTTTTCCATGTTCCCAAGACCGAATTTCTGCTTATTAGTATTTTTCCCAAACTAGTATTTTTCCCATTTTTCCAAGATGCAATTTATTCTGAATTAGTATTATTTTCACTGTGACCCAAGATCCGATTTATGAGGACTAGTATTTTTCCATTTCTTATTTTCACAAGACGCAATTCATTTTTCCAAGATGGAGTTCATAATAACTAATATTTTTCTACAGATGCAATTTATGCAGACTAGTATGTTTTCATTTTCCCAAGATGTGATTTATGCTGAACTAGTATTTTTCCATTTTCCCAAGATGCAATTCATGCTAAATGAGTATTTTTTCATTTTCCAATTTATACTGACTAATATTTTTCAATTTTTTTCACATGGAAATTATGTAAACAATAAGATTTAGCTATGAAAATTATAATTCTTTCAGCAAATGAGCTCAATTTTTATGAGATCATATATCAATTTAACACCAACTTTAATCCCTCCTCCATATTTTTTCATTCATACTATTATGTTTCTATATATTTTTCTCAATATTATATTTAAAAATTCTATATAAATCTAATTTGACATGTATCTTCTTATGTAATGGTTTTTTTTTATTCTTCCACTTACTGTAAATCATATTTTATTTCCTATTAAGATGTAAATCTTTATTATACATGTAGTATCATGAGTCAATTTGTATTTAAGACCTCATGTTTACAAATGTAACTTATGTAACCCATTTTGAGTTTCAATAAAGTTTATCCTTTGAAAGATAATAATAACAACAACAACAATAATAATAAAAATAATGATGATGATGATGATGATAATAATAATACAATACATTCACCAGTTGACTTGGTAATCATAGAAATTGGTAGGATATATTAACCATTTTTAGTAATAATTGAACATAAAATTTTCTTATTTAAAATAAACTGCATTTTAGGCAACCCAATATTCAGTAGATATAGCTTTCTAAACTTAAGACAATTCCTCTTATAAGGAATTTGTATACAAACACTTTTACTTTTTTTAATTCCAATATGGCAATCTCTTTGAATGCAATAAGCAATACTTATTCTGATGCAATTAAAGCAGCAGTTAAAAAAGGAGATACTCGTCAGAATGTGGAAAAAAATCAAACTCCAGTCTCAAATTTTGTCATTCCACTATGAATAATCTCATAAAACTAGATATGGTTTTACAATCCAGTCCATTACCAATTAACACAACAAAAGAGATCTGAACTAATGAAAGTCTAACAAAAATTTCAGAAGGCTTTAATATGACCATCCCACAGGATCTATTTATGTTTTTTAAATGTTTCTTTACTGACTGCTCTGTTATCCTCACAATTACAGATATAATTGTTCACTGTATAGGTTTCCTAAAGATTTGCTACATAAAGAAATAAGGACAAATATTGCACATTGCAGATCATCCAAGTGCTTGCTACCTCACTATTGAATTCTATAGTGAGAAGCAAAATGTTAAATTTGATTAAAGAATTAAAACTCTAGGGAAATAAGCTTTAATAAAAATTAACCAATATAGAAAAAAACTTTATTACTGGCATAATTAAAAATATGTATTTAAATTACACAATCAATGACTTCAATAAATTAATGCAAACATTTGGAGTTGTTGTTGCCTTTCAATCTATATATTTAAAAGGAACTCTTATATCTATCTATAGAAACAGTTATCAACTTAAAGTTAGACTAAACCAAGACATAAACCCAATTGTTATTTCAACTCTTATAACCAATCATAAAACAATGCTACTTTTAATAATTCATGGAATTAAACTGCAATGTTTTCACTGCAAACAACAAGGGCATATTATAAACACATGTCCAAAACTTAAATGTAAGTATTGTGATATAAGAGCAATCTCAAGTCATCAATGTGGAAAGATGCCAGTGATTAACACAGAATTCACTTCTCAACCAACAAGTGAATCAACTACAATATATAATAATCAAAGTAATCCAATTAATGACTACTAACAGAAAGTCAATTTTGCAAGAAAATTAATCAACAAATGACAAGGATAAATCAACATTACAAGAAATTAAGTCACCTCAGCAAGAAAAAGTGATTGCCAGAATCACAAGCAATCCATAACATTCCTTAATAAAACTTTGCAAGATATTATAAACTACCTAATGCCTGCCTGCCCTCTATAGATTTAAAAATAAATGTCACGGCCAAGTGAAAATCAAGGACCATGGAGCAAACAATGTAGAAAAAATGGAAACAGTGTCTACTGAATTCAGTGAAGATGATATGCCCCAGACCTTATATTATAAAAAAAAAATAAGAAAAGCAAATAAGAGTTTAATGGATACTGAGTTTGAATACACTTCATATGAATCCTTAGCACCAATAAAAAGGTAAATATGTGAAAACTATCACAGGAGAGAGGGCTAGGTTCTTGAGACTTATTTATTTGTCATAATTTGTGAAAGTTATTTAAGCTACATAACATTATAATATAGTTATTGCAACGGGTGTATTTGTTTTTGAGTAATACTGTAATGAGAATAAAAATAGGGTCACTAAACATCCAAGGATTAAACTCACTAGGAAAAAAGTCATCAATTAGTAAAATGGCTTGAAATTGTACAGCCTGATTTTCTAGGGCTACTTGAAACAAAAATTTATAATAAATTTCAGGTTAAACCATCTAACTCTCTTAATAATCAAGAATACTTAGCATTTTACCAAGCATAATTATCTCCCTCCATAGGCACTGGAGTAGTGGTAATGAAAACCTGCCCCTTCCATTCATTTAAAATAATATATATAGATGCACACATATTAATTGTAATCTTATATCATAAAATGTTACATTGAATGTAGCATTTGTTTATATATTTCCAAATCATAAAGCAATCAATTAATTATTCAAACTATAAATTCCAAAATACCATCATTATCACATTCACTAATTTTACTTTGTGATTTCAACATGTCATATAATGGGATTATCACAAAATTGTTGCACTTACTAGCTATACCTTTCATGAGTGAAGAAAGCTATCTCTGACAGAATTCAGTCATATTTAATAATGGCAGTTTTCATTATGAATTGACCTGGTTTGTTACTCACCAGTGGTGCATTACATGATAACCCTAACAATAAAAAACTCATATTTATCAGATCATTCTGCAATTATTGTTTCACTGAAAAATGATTTTATGCACAAATCAATAACATCTATTGGAAACACAATTAGAGTACTTCTTCCATGTTGAACCCCAAAATATTTATTCTCAGAAATATATATTTCTTCTTTCAAACTTTGAGATATTGAAATGGATTCAGTGCAAACATGGATTGCCTTTGTTAACATTATTTCATATACAATTGATATCGTAACAAAAGCCACCTTGACTCCCGCAAGACTTCTAGCTTTTGTAGATGAAACACACAAGAGAATCACAAACAGTACAACAAATAAACAAGGCTCTTAAAATGTGATTGCCCTGAAGAAACTTAAGAACTTAGAGAATATTTAGCAATAAAAAAAATATTTTTCAGACAGACACACACATGGTATAGACATTATATTCACTGTGCACTGGAACAAAAGCCTCAACTTGCATACCAACAGCAATTAAAATACAAGAAGAAATAATATTTGGTCTCAACATATTGCTACCTCTCTACACACACTTTAAATCCAAACATCAAGAGAAGAAAAATTCAATCCTGCACCGTTTTTTTCTCAGTGAGCCAGAAGAAGAAACAGTATTTAATCCCAAGAATTTTATTCAAAAATTAGCAATTGGCAACAAACTTCTGTCACCAAGCAATGCATGGAAAACCTTGCTTTGTATTCAAGCATTTAGAAAAATTTACTGCACAGGACCTATGTAATCTAACTAAAACTTTTAACAAAAAAAGTCTTACAAGGATTATACCTATTTTACTAGTACCATTTACCAAAACACATGAAAAAATAACAACATTAAACAATCTAAGACTCATACCAATGATTCCACTGGGTATTAAACAGCTGGAGTCAATAATTAAAGCCAAAATAAAACCCAATCTTATAACTATATTATCTAAAATGCAGTTTTCTAAGAAAGGCTCATTTACAATGCAAGCAGCTTTTCTATTCAAAACAGTTATTAATTCTGTCCAAAATAATAAAAAATATAGTCCAGTTGTGATCCCACTGGATATAAAATCAGCATTTGATATGATTCTGATTGAACTTCTTGTTGAAGCATTAGCAGACACAGCAATACTGAGATGCTTAATATATTTCATCACCAATTTTCTATTAAGTCAAGAAATACATATTATACTTAATGGTAAGAATTCACCCTCTTTTGTACCTTACTGTTCAATTCCACAAAGTTTTTCTTTTACTGTCTCTATCAATTTCTTACTGAATATGATAGAAAAGAATTATTGGGCATATACATACCTGGTCTGGAAGCAAACATCTACTGTATTGCCTACATAGATGATCCCAACTCTATTTAAAATTCTTAATTTATACCCTAACAAATACAAGCTGGAGTTTAACATGGATAAATCTTATGTGTGGTCAATATATACAGGACAATTTCACACACAATATTTTAAAAGAAAACCTAACTCTTTTGTGGGATTCCCCTTCTATTTAAGCAATCTAGAAATGCATTGACAAATACAAGACAAAATTAAAAATAAAATTAAAAACATAATTAATTCACTTTCAAAATCTTACCTATCATTGTACTCAAAGTATCACTGTTTAATCTATTAATTATGATTTTATTCACACACTATACATTAAATCTTTTAATAATAAAATAAATTCACTATGTAAAAAATTGCTGTGGGGAAAAAAGATGGTTTCAATTTCACTAAAATGTATTCAGGCTCCTCTAATACAAAATGCTTTGGGACTACATTCAATAAATATTTTTAACATTAAATTTTATTTCTGTGTGTGCTCATTTATTCCCATACATAAAAGTGTTCTTCAAGATTACACCAACATATAAGCCACCAGCAGTCAATAGATACTGGAAGATCTTGCTTACACTAGTTCTCAACATTCCAAACTTTGCTTATTCACCACCTCAAGATAAATTTAAATATTGCTATATATACCAGATAATTTGCTCTCCCTTTGTATTAAATGATAAAAAATAAATAATTATAAACATTAACAATAGAAAACTAACTCAAACATTCAAATTCTGGTCATTGGAACTCAGTTATTGTGATTTTCTTCTGAAATTATATCTTGAAGCACTACCAACATTACAGTTTTATACATACAGAAGGTATTACATAAATACAGAAGACAGTTTCTGATTATGTCATAGAGAGACTAAGCCTCAAAAACATTTTCTTTTTATTTGCCTGGCATTTGATAATATTCACTCATCCATACCATTGTACAAACAAAAAAATTGTGACATTCAAACTCTTTTACCATCATCTGTTAAAAATAGCTATCCACATATTTGACCAAGTACTTTTACATTATTTTCACTATGGTGTACAAGATGATTTTTTTATGTATAACAATAATCCAAGAAGACATCCAAATACATTCTGGAACAAAATGGAACTATTTTGCTTAAGAGATGAAAAAAATGTATCCCAAGAAATGTACACAGCCACTTGGTCCATATTGCAACAATGATTAATATTATAGCAGGAAAAGAGACTAATAAGACAAAACCAAGAGCTTGTCAGTGTATAAAACTGATTGGCTATGCATATAAAAAAATGTAAACTCAAATTTGTAAACCACATGCATGCCTTCCCCCCCCCTCCCAAATTACAATTTTTAATTTGTTTATATTAACTTCAATTTATCTGCATGTGGTAAAATAGTTATTAATGTAACCCTTTTCTTGTTATAGGCAATAAAGTATTTTTGAAAGATGATGATGATGATGATAATAATAATAATAATAATAATAATAATAATAATAATAATAATAATAATGATGATGATGATGATGATGATTATGATGATGATGATGATGATGATGATGAACTACATGTCATAATAATTCATTTACATAAAACCATTCAAGTTCTTCTACCCTCACAACCCACAAAGTTCTTATTCACTGAAATATATATTATGTTGCAGAAATTTGAACAAAAAGAACATGATCCAATCCAAAGGTATCTCATCTTTATACATATAATATCATTCAATATCCAAAGCACCTACACCTTCTTAACTTCTGGCATTGACCAATGAATTGCATACATGGATTACATTAATGAATCCTGCATATCATACTCATCAACAGTTACATGCACTTTTCCAGGCCTATCAAAAACCACAACTTAAAGAATATCTTGCCATTAAAAAAAGAAAAATTTGTCATACTTACCAACATATATAGACCTGAGAATGTATTCCCTGGGCCCTGGGCCACCCATCCACACTAAAAGTTCATATGGTACTCCAAGTTAATGGTAATATATGTGCAGGCTATAACATGATTAATCCTATATACCAATATTTCAAGCAGAAGTTACAAATCTACAAGGCATTCACACCACCTTTAGATCTATTTGGGCCACCTGATACCAACTCCCCATTCCAAACCATACAATTTGTTGAAAAACTTGCCACTAAAAATAACTCATGTCACCCAGGTTCCAATGGAATCCCAGCTTTTGTTTTTGCCCATCTTAGCCACTTTACTGTAGTATACCTCTGTGGCCTGGCAAATTATCTATCCCAAAGAATATATGACATCAAAGGTCTATATCCAATCTCAATTGTACCATTTACCAAAAAACCAGGATTAACTACTACTCTAACCAAACTTTGTCCAATTTTCATGGGACCACAGAGAATTAAAATACTGGAAAAAGTTGTAAAGTAGCATCTAGAGCCAAATATTCTTTCTTCTAATTTTCAATATGCAGTTTTCAAAACCAAAAAATATGATCCAATAGCAGTTCAGCTAGATATAAAATCTGCATGTGACTCTATGTCTATTCCCATTCTGATTGATATGCTAGCTAACACTACCATTCCAAGTACTCTGCTTTACTTAATTACCAACTTACTGTAGTATGGAGAGATACATATCACTCTTAATGGGAAAAGTTTTCCATCATTCAACCCTATTCAATCCATCTTCCAAAGCTCACCTTTTACTGCAATGCTCTTCATTTTCAACATATATCCCCTATTAAAGCATATATAACAGAAATTTGCAGGCATTCAAATTATACATACTCATCAATACATTCCATGCATAACAAACATGGATAATGTCACTGTCTTTCTGTCATCTCATAAGCATCTTACCATATTGCAAAGCATCATCACTCAATATACTGTCACATATAAACTTAGATTTAACATGAGTAAAACAGCAGCATGGTTTATATACACCAACAAAGAATACATTCAAATATTCCAGGGAAAGGCAAGCCCCTTCTGAGGTTTCCCATTTTACCTGAGATCACTTATGATGAAAAACACCTTACAAAACAAGCTTAAAAAAAATTCCACATAGATTACCAACTCCCTTGCCAAAGTTCATCCCTCCCTTTCTGCAAAAATTCATTTGTTTAATATCTCATAATGACTAAGATTATATATTATTTGCCTATTGTTAAATTTTCAAAATTGTTTAATTCTGCAATCTAATCTTTCTGAAATAAGCCACTATGGGGCAGGAAGACAGTTTCAATCTCAGCTAAGAGACTTAGTTGCCTACCTATTAATAATGGTCTGTGCCTCCACTTTTTCCCAAGTCTTGTATATCCAAAAGCCATAAATTCAATTGCGTCAATTGTTCACAAGTTCTGAACACTACAATCACTATTACAAATGATCCCTACTGATAGATTTCCTCTATATCAGCTACATTTCTAACCACATTTTACCAATCAATCCCACCAACATCCAACCAAACAACATTTTCCATCACTAATAAATACACATACTGGCAAACATATGCTATACTATATCCAAATCCCAACAAAGATTATTTTTCTCTTATTCTTGGTATCAATAAGCACCAGCTACTCCACTCCTTCAAAAGATGATTCCTGTAGCCTAAATTTTTCAATTTCCTAGTTTGTATTAACCTACATGCATTGCTAACATTGTATTTTCTCCAGTATTGCCATCTATATAAAAATGTAAACCCATTCTGCACCTTATATAATGCTGTAGAAAAAACTCCACAACATCTTTTTCCACAGTGTCAAGCCCTCAAAAAATCAGAACTATCATGCTAAATATGTATAGATGACCAGTTGCATCTATACAACAACTAATTCAATCCTATCAGAAGATACACCCTCCCACAGCATGTGCAACAACTTTCATCCTATATGCATTCTGGTGCACTTGCTGCACCTTTAACATCAGCAATAATATCAGAAGACATTCAGTTATCTTCATCAATAAGCTCCAACAAATCATGTCCCAGGACAACAATATTGCACCCCCAGATATTTTTGCTGCCAACTGGTCACTGCTTAAACAACCATACAATCTATAATTGGTCATAATCCAATAATATCCTTTTAATAGCATTCAATGGTACCATCCATTACTTTTAATAAAACTCAATTGCCTTCAACTCCATTCACCATTGGGCTATAGAATTTGCTCCACCTCTATCACATTTTACTTGCTGTTACCAAGAGGAATTTTCCTCTGAATTAACTTTGTTCATTCTACAACACCCTTGGCTGGATTTTGTGCTACATAAATTACAAGTTGTCACCCTACTGTACTACAGGATTAACAATTAAAAGAACAATAATCAATATTAACATAATGACTGTAAATAACTTTTAATATGACACCAGATTTGGACCTGTAACCCTTGCAATCAATGTTATGTAATGCCATGTAACCTAAACAATTAATAAAGATTATTGTTAAAACATAATAATAATAATAATAATAATAATAATAATAATAATAATAATAATAATAATAATAATAATAATAATTATGATGCTGATGATGATGATAATAACAATAATAATAATAATAATAATAATAATAATAATAATAATAATAATAATAATAATAATAATAATAATAATAATAATAATAATAATAATAATAATAATAATAATAATAATAATAATAATAATAATAATATTAATGTAAGCTAAATATTGCTGTATTGGGTTAAAGGTCATTGAAAGAATTTTATTCCACATAATATAAGTCTCTGAAAAAATAAATTCGGGTTGTTGAAGCTTGCAGAACAAATTCATAAACGTATTGTGGCCATAACTCCTAATCAGCACACACAGAAACGTATACATATACTAACAAATGCTTATAACAAAGCATGTGAAACACTGAAGAGCTATTTAAAAAATAAAAAAAGTAGAATATGCCTAATGCATCAACACACATGGACTCGGCAATATATTAGATGGGCATTAGGGAGGGGACCTGAAATCAAAGTGCCATTAGCAATTAAAATAAACAATGAAACATTTACTGGAAATAATATGATATTACCAATTCTTAACTATTTTAAAGATAAGCTGGGACCAGCCAAATGTATTTGGAATGGCAGAGACTGAATCACCATATACTATAGATGATTTTATAACGAAAATGAATAAAATGGACAACAACTGTCACCCAGGAAGCCCTGGAATTCCACTGTTCATATTAAAACACCTTGACAAACTGACTAGCAAATGCCTGTGTCAGCTGGCAAATTATTTATCGCAGGGAATAATAACAATGGAGGGAGTTAATACAATCGCGATCGTGCCGTTTAATAAAAAAAAGAAGCCCATTCCTTTGTTATCAGAGATAAGGCCAATATCAATGGGTCCATTGCCCATAAAGATTTTAGAGAAAGTAATTAAAGATAAAATAGAACCATTTATTTTACCGTTGATTTCACCAGCTCAGTTTGCTAAAAAACATTCATCTACCACACAAGCTGCTATGTTATTTAAGGCTATTTTGATATCAGTTAGAGAAAAGAAAAGATATGGCCCGATTGTTGTACAGCTGGATATTGCTTCGGCTTTTGACAATGTTGATATATCTATACTGTTGAGATTATTGAATGACACTGAAATGCCAAAATCACATATATATGTTATAACAAATTTACTCTTAAATCGTGAGCTTCACATTACTCTAAATGGCAGAAATTCACCAGCTTTCACACAAACTAAATCACTTTCACAAGGGTCTCCACTTAGTGCCATCTTATTTATTTTATATATAAATCCCCTTCTTGTCCGATTACAACAGGCATTTGAGGGAATGGAAATCCCAGGAACAGGTCAAAAATTGACCTGCATTGCATACATGGATGATATTACAGTTTTCCTGAAATCAAAAAGGCAGATACCAAAACTACAGATGATTTTAGAAGAATACTCAAAGGAATTTAAACTAAGTTTCAATCCAGAAAAAACAGCAGCATGGACTATATTCACAGGAAGGCCATGCACATCCATTTTCCAGGCAAAGCCAGGCTCATTCCTTGGATTTCCATTCCATCTAGGGACTACTGGAATGAGATGTCATTTGCAGAACAAATTGAAAAATGAAATACAGAAAATAGCAGACTCTCTATCCAATACCTATATGTCAGTATATTCCAAGATTCAATTGATTAATAGTTTGATGATGACTAAGATAGTTTACTTTATGCCAGTGGTTGCTTTCTCAAAAGCTTTTATCTCCAAAATTAAGACCATTTGCAATCAACTACTATGGTCAAGGAAAGTCGTGGCAATATCAATGGCAAAACTATGTCAGCCATTGAATAAAAATGGTTTGGGCTTACATGATATTGGTATTTTTGCAAAACAGAGAATGATGAACAATATAATTGATATTATTAAACAATTTCCAAAAATTAAGCAGCTCATAGAGGTCATTCCAACTGATAAACCACCACCAAAAAAATTATCATATTTTGAACAATTAATACATCTTTGTAAAACAGAATCAAAAATCCCAGAGCAATTTATTAATAAATACAAATACTGGGAAATTTATGAATTAATGCATGAAGATAATAACACAATTGCTTTAGAACCAATACTGGGAATTAATAATAAGCAATTGGTTAAAAGGTATAAACGATGGGCCTTAGAACCAAAGTTTTTCAATTTTCTAATAAAACTTAATCTATCTGCATTACCTACCACATATTTTCTTTGCCATAAAAGACTGTATACGTCAATTGATCCCTTTTGTGGGTTATGCCATCGAGCTGAGGAAACCCTATCACATCTGCTATATCACTGTGAGGGACTTAGGCACATAAGAAATCTCATAACTAGCAGTTACAGGAGGTCTAATGTAACAATGCATCAATTAATTTCTGCATTTAGAGAAGGATTAACACCAAGTGTCAGGGCAGCAACCTTTGTGCTATATGCATACTGGTGTACTAGATGCACTTTTCTAATTGTTACCAATTCCAGGAGACATCCAGTTACTCAAATAAACTTGAAATAATACAGAAAAGGGATAAGAGACTGGCCAGACCTGACATTTATGCAGCAACCTGGTCATTACTTAAGATTAGATCTATGTTATAGTGAATTGAGGAAATTAAACATTATAAAAAAACTTAGAAGGATATGCATGTCAAATTAGCAACAAGGACAATTTAGCAACAATTTTTTCCTTTCTATTATAAGTAATTGATTTGCTAATGGTGTTCAAATGATAATGGACAATCCAGGATATTATATGTAGACAAACTATGTAAATGCAAAATTTGTAATTCTTTTGAGACAATAAAGGCCTTTTGAAACATAATAATAATAATAATAATAATAATAATAATAATAATAATAATAATAACAACAACAACAACAATAATAATAATAATAATAATAATAATAATAATAATAATAATAATAATAATAATAATAATAATAATAATAATAATAATAATAATAATAATAATAATAATAATAATAATAATAATAATAATAATAATAATAATAGATTAACATGTTATAAATACTCTAGGCATTTATAAATAAATGATACTAAATAAATAGTTTTAAAACTATTAACCCCTTCTGAGAAATTCTTGCATCAGGACATTCATGACTTAGTAGTCATTTTATGCTTATTTTAAAGCTTAAAATGTACTGTAAGATCAGCGCTGCCCTCTCTAGAATTATTTTACAAGTAAAAAGTCAATAATGTTGATGCAAGAAGCTACAATAAAGAGAAAAGGCAGGCTTTCCTAGATGCTGATTGGTTGGTTCATATTTCAGATAATAGAAGAGTGCCTGTCAATAATTTTCACTGTTCCAACTTCTGTTTTGACTATGAATATTAAAATTAATGTCTTAGAATGTTTTTTTATTATTTTTCATACATATTATAAATTATTTTCATAAAATATGCTGAAAGAATAATTAATTTAGAAAAATAGTAAGATTTTAGTAAAAAATTGTATACTTTTACACAAATGCACGTGCTCAATTAGCTTGAAAGGCTGATATTTGAATGAAACAAATATAAATTGAAAAAGAAGCCAGTGCTAACAACAATTTTGATACCTGTCAACAATTTTCATTGCCCCAAGCTTTTATTTCATTGCCCCAAGCTCTTTATTTTATTTTCAAACAAATGAATAATTTAGAGTATTTTTCTGGCATTTATTTACATATTATAATGTATTTTGATAAAATATGCTGAAAATAAAATTATTTTAGAAAAATAATATGATATGAGTAAAAAATTCTTTAGTTTTACACTAACATAAATTGAGAAAAAAATCAATGATGTCCACAGCACTTTCTAATTTGTTACGAACTTTCTTTTTAGGTCTTCCACTATCGAATATTTTTATAATTATAAATAGAAATTTATTTTTGAAAAAACTTTTATTCACTTTCATAATCTGACAAATTATTAATATACTTTTTACAAACAAAACTAAAATGAATATAATATTAAAAGATGAATATAGTTTTACAGCTGAGTTTGTTAATTGACGAATCAAAAGTTGTAAAACTTTAATTCACTTGGCTAATAAAAATTTTTTTTAAAAAATTTTAATGAAAAGGTTAATTGATATTTAATTTGGCATTTATGAATCCCAGTAAAGAACATAAATAAGTAAAAACTAAAACCCCAAATATCATTGGATTGATTATATTTTGAGTCAAATCAAATTTAAATTTGTTAAATTTAATGTATAAATATTATTTTATTCAATACATAAAAGATTTATGACAATGTACAATATTACTTTATGCTATAATAAGTGTCTTTTTAACTTTATAAAAACATTATTCCCTTTGTCTGAAAATTATTTTCTTGAACAAGCAAAAAATGTTCTGCAAACAAAAAAAATGATTTTACAAAGAAACTTATTTTATTGGTATGTGAATGAAGTAATTTATTTTTTTAATTAATTACTATTTTGTGATGTCTAATGCATTAGAGTGCATAATTATTATAAAAATTGTTTAATAGTAATCTTCTTTAAAAAACTTTGCAAAGCATTAATTTTGTTTTTACTATTCTTGTCACTATAACAAATATTGGCATATTACTTCCTAACCTAAAAATACTAAAATAATTTTTTAAGTTTTTTCACTCAATATTAGAATGATGTAAGTATATTATCTATTGAAAATAAAATCATTAAATCTCTTCATAAAAAATATTGTGAATATATTTTCTAATACCAAAATTAAAAAGTTTAATTTAAAATGAAATAAATATATTTTAATTTTGTATCAATATGTTTTTATTTAGCCTTGTTGAATTCTGACATTTTTCCCCCACCTAGTAAGAATTTTTAAAAATGTTTAAACTTTTACTTCTTCATAAAATCTTTATTTTATACTAAAACTCAGTAACTTCAACTTAATTTCTTTTTAATTTGATTTTAAAAATGAATGATATTCTAAAAATAACACATTTTATTTTTTTAATATTTAAAAATGACTTGTAAAATGAATATTATACTATTAATGTCATCAATTAACTTACTGTAAACACTGTTTCAGAAAAACATCAAATTATTTTTAATTTTATTTTAAATGCAAATGAAAAAATGTTCATTTATGATAAATTTGTCAAATTCTTCTCTAAAATCTGATATTAGCTTTATAATAATTACAATATTTGAATAGATTTTAAGCACATCAATCCTGACAGGTAATGTTGTAAAAAATACTGTGTTTTTATATATATTACAATCAAGTTTGTTAATATCTACTTCTAAAAATTAAAAATACATGAATAAATTGAAAGTGTGTATGTATATTTTTTAAAGTAATAATCAACTATCAAACATCACATGATCACCATCTCTATACTAGCACACAATTTGTTGTAAACAAAGGCAAAACTCCCCATACAGTAGTGTAAAAACAATCAAAAAGATTTTATAAACAAGTAAAAATTATTTTTCTTTTATTCCAAAAACTTTGCTTGTACACTAGATGGGAATGAAGTAAACACATTTTAGGTGATTTTTTCTAACATAAGCAAAAGAATAAGTCTTAGATCTGACTATTGCAGAACAGTAATGTAAAGTGGCAAAACTACCATACTTTTCAGAAATAAAGAAGCCATTATTTCTAATGAATGTGAAAGTTATCAAGTTAATCAAACTGAAGTTATAAAGAAGAGATGTAAAAAAGGACCAGCTAGCAAGAGATAGTTATGCTGCTGCTTAAATTAGAAAAATTTTAAACTATAAATCTTAAAATACAGAATTTCATAACTATATGATAACTTAACAATAATTTATCCAAGTTTTATAAATAAACTTCAATCAATAAAGATTTTATTTTTTGTCTACTAAAATGAAACTTATTATTTTTAATACATATTTCAATTTTTTATTTTTATTTTTATACTCAGAAAGTCCAAATATTATTTTAGAAAGTTTTTCATTTGTTAACTTGTGTTCCTAATGAGTCAAGTACAATTTATTATTTCATAATATAGAATAAATATTGTAATATTAAAATAAAATGTTGAATTATTAACTCAAACTGTCATTAGGATATGATGCAAATAATGTTAAATTTGGAAGAATTTACTTTAAAATGGAAGCTTTCCAAAAATTTTATAATTTTGATTAAATTTACACACTATTTTTTAAATTCAGACATTACTGTTTTTATATTTTACACTTTGTTAAAGGATTTTTTTCTTTTTAACACCATCATTATTTTCAATTATTATTAATCAATTGCAGGATAAAATTATTCCTAAGTTTAATCCAGTTTTGTGGATTTATAACCTGCTCAATCCATATCCCACTAGCAAACTACCTATTTCATCCATCTATGTGACTACTTTTTAAATCTTTTATAATCTTATGGTATCCAATTAATAACTTCAACTTTCCATCTAGTATCATCTCTTCCAGAAATGTTTTCATCCCAGCTTAACATCCATCTCATAATTCTTTCCATGTTGTCAGTGATCATCATTTGTTCTCTCATCTATGTATTTCATTGTTAATCTTTTGTTGATTTTTGCATGCATCTGACCTATGTTGCACTTCTTTAATTATCCAAATCATAGAATCATAAATAAAAACTGGTAAACTGCATATATTTAAAAAAACTTCCCTTTTCAAACATGTAAATCATATTTTCTTTTAATAATAACTTATTTCTATCAAAAGTACTTCATTGAAGTTTAATTCTATAATTAAATTAATCTATTATGTTTCTATTTTTATTAACAAACTGATCAAGTTATATATAGTCTTAATATTTTTAATTCTTGATTATTAATCATTTATTTCTTCTGAAAAAATTTACTGAATATTGGTATTTTTTTCATCATTTGCCTTTAGTTCTATTTTGTTACTTTTATGGGATAATTGTTTCAAAATTTTCTGAAGCTCTGAAGTGTTATATAAAAAACACCACATCAACCATTGATGGTGTAATACATTTTTTGTTCCTTAGCTTCTTATTTTAATTCATCAAATGCTTCTTGCAAAACTGCTGAAAAACAATTGGGAAATATGGAATCAGTCTTTGGTCCACCCTTGTTAATATTATTCTATTTAATATCATTACATAATCTAATAACTATAGTTTCATTCTAATAATTATTCTTCAAAATATGACAAGATCCTAACTATATATCTTGATGATTCAAAGTTTTAATCTATGTGGAAATAATTATAGAATCAAATTCTTTTTATACCCTACAAATCCAATGTATATTGGCATCTCATACTCAATGGTTTTCTATAACCTCTCAATACCTTCATGTCATTCTCTGGTCTAAACCCTCTTTTAAGTCTATTTATTCATTTGATTTATTAGAATCCAAAGTTTACTGTAGATAAATTGTAATTAATTTGGTAAAATTTTTCTACAGAACTGATAGAGATAGGTTTATAATTTATACTATTATTTTACCTTTGTTAAATATTAATATTACTACTGTATTCTTGCAATCAATTAGTACATCTCTATTATTTAAACATTTGGTATACATGTCAATAACCGCTTTATTTCATCTGCTTTTTTAAAATGTCAATAATAAATTCATCATTTCTTGAAATTTTTCACTCCTGTGATTTTATTACGTCTCAGGTTTTCATTAAAAATACTTGGCAACACAGAAGATGTAACAATTATAGAGAATGCTTAGTTTTCTCGTCCTTTATTACTATATAATTTTTCCATATTATGTTTTTTTTTTAAATAATAGTTCTTTTTTTTTTATTTGTGAAATAATGTTTATTTCAATACCAAAATGTTGTTTTAAGCTTTTGATTTTTATTTCTTCTATAGCTTTCTTTGCCAATTCACAATTATGTTTTTATATTAAAACATTTATTACCATTTTTCAAAACTTTAGATATTCAATTCACATTAACAAATTTCCTATTCCTTTTTTTTTCTCCTAAATTTGTCTCGATAAAAAAAAAAGTGATTTTTAAATTATAGCTTTTTTTGCAGTTTTTTTTTTTTTTTTGTAATATCAATTATGTTATTTTACTCATTTCATTCAAATTGTAATTATATTCAAAGTCTATTAATGTTCTAAAATGATTTGCATGTGTTAATTTTAATTTAGTACAGTGTTTTAAAAAGATAAGAATGTCACTGTTAGTATTGTTTACCTTGATATTTTCTCTTTTTACTTCCTTGCATCTATTAATTAATGATCACTTCATGGATTAAATCTATTAAAACCATTATACTAACTAAATACATATTTTCTGTTAGCCAAATTATAATGCAATTCAGCTGTATCTTCACTTTGATATTTTTATATGCATTTCAGTTTAGTATTCTTTTAAAGAAACAATTCATAATATAGTTTTACTTTTTACAAACTCCATAAGTATGTGCCCTTTCCAATGCTTCTGTTATAATTTATCAACAGCTTTTTTATTTTTCAATCATTTTCCAATTCTAGTATTAATAACTCTATGGTCATTTCAAAATGGTCTTTTATCTGATCAAAAACATTGTGTACATCTGTATAAAAATTCTCACTTCTTAATCACAATGAAAACTTATTACAGCATAAAATAAATTATTTCCATTTAAGTAACCTTTAGTTAAATATCTTGCCACTCAAATATAATATATTTTCAATCTCTACAATGTTCTTTTTCCCCTTTTTATTTATAATGAATCTCACTTCATTTGTAGTTCCAATATTTGTGCCACATGTCCATCTTTTAAATCAGTTGTCAAGGCAATTTTTTAATTCAATTGTCTTTTCACCTTTTCTACTAACTTCACAAAATCTAGTAATATTCTTCCTTTAATTCATATAATTTTTCTTGACTTAAAAATGATCTGCAGTTGTGGCCGAAATAAAAAATCATCATAGAATTAACGAGTTAAATTTATAAATGTACATGCGCACACAAACATGTGTCACATTTAACTTACGGTACATATACATGTGTGTGTTTTAAAAAGATTATTATTTAAATATATATAGTATTTTTATTAATATTCAAACAAAATTTTTAAATTAAATAAAATTTATAATTATTAATTAAATGTGTTGGTAATACTCTCTTTTTCGAATTCCTTATTTTTTCTTTATATAAAAAATCATTTAACATTAGTCTTTTTATCTTACTATGAATTCATCTTATAATTCTTGTATACATTATCTGAAGTTTTGAAGGATTATTTGCAAAACAACCACATCATTGAAAAAACATAGATGGCTTAAATATATCCATTTACTTTTAGTTTCTAAGTTTTCATTTTAATCCACAAATTATATATAGAGCTCCCATAATAAGCTCTTAACAAGTTTGCAGAATATCCTCAACCCCAGACTGTTTTCTGATACTGGTGTGGTTAGTGAGGTGCCAAGACATGGATTTTTTGTAATCCAAAAAATACTTCTTATAAAATGGCTATAACAATTTTGGAGATATTGAATCAGCTAATTATACTGCTAACCTTTTTAATATGCCTTGTAATACAATCGTTGCTGTTTTATTTTTATAAATATTCTTCAGAATATTGGCTCCATATCTTGATGGTATAAAGCATTAATCACCATGGGATTAATTATAGAATCAAACATATTTTTATATTGTACAAATCAAAAATATAATGGTAACTAATCATAACTTCACTTAAAAGATCCATGTATTCTATTATGTAATAGTACTATTTATATTAAAGAATGGTAAAAAAGTAGATTTACTGATCTATCAATCTTCTGTTCGTTCTATACAAAACCCTGACTAAAATCACTACAATTCATCTATAAAACTATGGACTAATATCAACTTAAAATATAAGTTGAATTAAAAGTAGTTTTATCTCAGTAGATAACATCCAAATGTTAAGAGAGGGTATACAAAAGGGGAAATGAGTATGAGTTGCTATTATACTTTTGGATTTGTAGGTTATGAAAATGTATTTGTCTCTATATGCATTTAATTCCATGAGCACCTTTATAGTGATTTAAGCTTTGGAAAAACAAAAAATATAAACCCAAGACCAAAAGGGAATATATTATAATGACGGTAAGAATATTAATGTTGATAAGGGTATATGATAAAGTGAATTTTCAAAACTCTACACAATCGGTTTATGAGAAATATTTTGAAGATTAAAATAAAAAGTTAAAAAAAAATTAAAAATGAAGATTCATTCCATTATCAGATTTTCAATAAAATGGAAGTCTGAAGAGTTGTGAGTTGGAGTAGTTTGAAGCCTGTCCATTAAAGTATGAAGATTGACTATCTTAATACAAAGCTGAACACTGATTGTATATATGTATGGAAATAGTAATCTGGACCTACTTATGATTGCTGGTTTAGCATGAATTACATATCATCAACCATTATCAATCCACTGCAGAATGAAGGTCTCTCCAAGTTCAATCCATCTTTTCCGATCTTTAGCTTCCCTTCGCCACATCACCCCTGCACACTTTCTTATTTCATCCATCCATCTCAAATGTGGTCTCTTTCTGGGTCTTTTACAGTCTCTTGGAATCCAGTTTAAAATTTCAATGTCCATCTATTATCGTCTCTTCTAGCAATATGTCCAGCACAACTCAATTTCAGTCTTTTAATTTTTTCAATGAAGTCAGTAACACCTGTTTGTTCTCTTACCCATACATTGCATTTTCGATCTCTTCTTGTTACTCCCAACATGCATCTCTCCATACTTCTTTGAGTGGTTTGAAGTCTCTGGATTGATCTTCTATTAAGTGTCCAAGTCTCAGATCCATAAGTAAGAACTGGCAAAACACATTTATTAAAAACCTTCCTTTTCAAACACATAGGTATATTTCCTTTTAGTATAAAGTTATTTCTACCAAAAGCACTCCAACCAAGTTTAATTTTATGATTAATTTTATCTATTATGTTTCCATCTATATTAATAATCTGACCAAGGTATTTGTAACTGTTAACTTCTTGTAATTCATCATAATCAATCGTTATTTTCATATTTTGAGCAAATCAATTAAATGTTACTTTAGTCTTTTTATCTTTAGTCCTACTTTCCTACTTTCATCTGATAACTCCTGCAACATTTCCTGTAACTCTAAAGCATTATTTGCAAAAATAACTACATCATCTGCAAAATCTAAATGACTTAAATATTCTCCATTTACTTTCACTCCTTTAGCTTCCCATTTTAATCCACAAAATACTTCTTGCAGCACTGCTGTAAAAAGTTTTGGAGATATGGAGTCAGCCTGTCTTACACCCTTCTCAATGTTGACTTCCCTACTATCATTATATAATCTAATTGTTGCTGTTGCATTTTTATAAATATTCTTTAAAATATGACAATATCCTGGATCTATACCTTGATGATCCAATGCTTTAATCACTGGAAAAATGTTTATAGAATCAAATGCCTTTTCATAATCTACAAATCCTAAGCATAATGGCAACTCATATTCATTTGTCCTTTCTATAACTTCTCTCAATACCTGGATATGATCTATTGTACTAAAACCACTTTTAAATCCAG
The DNA here is from genome assembly GCA_028023455.1 of Epiperipatus broadwayi. NCBI lineage: Eukaryota > Metazoa > Onychophora > Udeonychophora > Euonychophora > Peripatidae > Epiperipatus > Epiperipatus broadwayi. The sequence continues at coordinate 143,290 of JAQFVV010006243.1, forward strand.
CTTGTTCTCTTGGTTGGTGGAAGTCCAGTGTTCTCTGTAGACAAGTTGTAATTATCTTAGTAAAAATTTTGTATAAAACTGATAAAAGACTGATAGGTCTGTAATTTCTAATATCGTCTTTATCACCTTTTTTTAAATATTAATATTAATACTGCATTCTTTCAATCATCTGGTACATCTTTATCATTTAGACATTTGGAATACATTTTTTTTCTATTTCTTCACCTGCTTCTGTTATTATATCAATTATAATTCCATCATTACCTGAATCCTTCCCTTTCTTCATAAATTTAATTGCATGTCTTACTTTCTCATTTAAAATTCTGGGCAATTCAGAAGATATAATAGATATAGGAGGTACTTGTTTTTTATTACTATATAATTCTTGATAGAAGTCTTCTACACATTTCATGATGTCATCTCTCTTTTTAGTAATAATGCCATATTTTTTTCTTATTGCAGATATAAATTTCCTACCAATATCAAAATGTTGTTTTATACTCTTTAGACTTTTATTCTCTTCTACAGCTTTCCTTGCTAGTTCACAATTATACATTCTTATATCATTTTCAACTCTTTTCTGCACCATTTTACAAAATTCGAGATATTCAATCTTTTTTAATACATCATTGTTGTATATCCTCATATTCCTTCTTTTCTTCATAAATTCTCTAGTCTCAGTAGAAATTTTATTAGTCAATTGCTGCTTTTTTCTACCAGCTATATTTGTAGCAGTTTTTAAAAGTGTATCAGTTATTTTCCTATTAATTTCATTCAAATCTGAATCATGTTCAAAATCTACAAATACTTAAAACCGATTTGTAAGTTCTAATTTAAATTCATTAGAATGTTTCTGAAGATTAGGAATCTCAACTGTAAATGTTGTTTTTCTTAATAATTTTTGTCTCTCTAGTTTTGCATTAACATGTATTTTACATCTTACTAATCGATGATCACTTCCTGTGTTAAATTTATTAAGAACATTACAATCTTGAAATATGTATTTTCTGTTAGTCAAAATATAATCCAATTCTGCTGTACTTTCATTTGGATGCTTCCATATCCATTTCCTTTTAACACTTTTCTCAAAAAAAAAAAAAAAAATCATAATATAAAGTTTTTCTTAGTTCTCATAGAGATGAAGTAATAGAAGATTTTTATATGGATGTACAAAAGGCTTTTGATCAGAGTAAACAACATTTTAAAATTGTTATGGGGGACTTTAATGCTAGAATTTGTAAACAAATGAAAGATGAAAATGCTGTAGGTAATTTTGGTAATAGAAATGAGAGAGGGCATAGACTTGTGGGGTTTGCAGAATTACATATATCGGTGATTATTTATCTTTTCAACATGTATGTGATCAGGTCGGTCAGCAATATGATATGGCATGGAGAGTTGAGGGTTGTGTGAAAGTCTGAGTTCGAATCCCGCATAGATTAATTCATCTAGATATTGCAAGTGACATGGTTGGTTTTTATAAATAATACAGCCGAGTTTTAGAAAATTTTAAAAAACTTATAGTTAAAAATAAAACTAATGCTAAATAATATAAATAACAATGCGTGTCAATTGTTAATACAGAGTTTAAAATAAATAAAAACAAATAATATTTCCAAGCACTTTCAACTCTTACGAGTTCTTATCAAGGCAGTGTAAACAATTCTATTTTCTCCTAGGTGATGAATCTAACATTTCATTGTATTGGCCAGGAACAACTAATCGGAAAGCTGGTTAATTTTGAATTCATAACACAAGATGAATTTTGTATAATATATGATTCTTTAATCTTGCATTCTTTATCATGTGTTTCATTCATTAATTTTGTAAAATCCTTTGCACTACATATATGGCCTGTATTATTTTGGTGAACATAAAAAGCTGAATAAACTGTATCATCTTCTCTTGCTCTATTATAAGTATATTTATGTTGTTGAAGGCGATATTTAATATTTGTTTTGGTTTCTCCAACATATATTGCACTACAATTTATTTGTGGGCATCTAATAGAGTATACGACACTGCTTTTATCCTCCTTATTTATTATTTCCTTAGAATTATTTATTAACCTACTAAGGTTAGGTGGAGTTCTCCATGCCAATCGAAAATCTTGACTTAAAACTTTTATTATATTTTTATTAATATTGGGAATAAAAGCTAATGACATCCATGGTTTATTATTCATATTTATATGGTCACTATTATGACATTGTTTATAATGCTTCAATACAGTAGATAATAGCATTTGTTTATTATAACCCACTTGTATTAAATCTTGCATATAACATTTTATATTATCTTTCATAAAGCGCTTGGAAATATTATTTGTTTTTATTTATTTTATTTATTTTTATATTATATACAGAAGTATTATTTATTTATCTTTATCTTTCAAAAGTAACCTTTATTAGTAAAAAGATTACAAAAATTTTGGGTACACTTACCCATTGAGAATTACAAAGTGTTCAATGTAACAAACAAGGTAAAACAATTATTGATTATATAAAGTAAATATGCTTGATAACAATTATGTCCATAAAAGAGTTGCTATAACGTTGATATTAATGTGTATCTGAACATGAGTATATATACATGGATCTACATGGCCCAGCTACTGAGAAGCTATCCATCACCCAATGATCCCACCCCTGGGACCCTGAAGTGAAGACCCAAATGCTTCAGCTGAATAGGTGATCAAATCCAGCATTGCGCCAACCACCACAACAGGCAGCGAGGCCCAAGGCCCAAGTTCATTAAATAATAAATTCTTGACCTGCAGCCGAGCCATGTCAAGACCATTCCAGATGTCTCTGTCTTCCAATTAACAGTCCAAATGTGCAGGGACCGCATTCAGTCTACCTGCCCAGAATTGGAAAGCCAACTAAGAAAAACTAACACATAGCAAGCTCAGATCTGCACTGCCCAAAACCAACCTATCAAGGGGGCATAGCAGCCAACCAGAGCAGGAATGGTGCTGAAACTTTGACCAGGTACCCTCCCAGCAGGTTTTCCAGGTAGCGGCAATAATTGTCAACAGCCTGCATCAATGAACCAGCCTCCTAGTGACCGCCACCACCCCCGAGGAAGAAAAGAGGAGTGCAGACCCATGCCCACAAAATTATTGTAGCAAAGCTTCCATCAAAGTTACAAAATTTGGAGGAGGCCCAAATCAGACCAACTGTCTTACAAACTCTCTAATTTTAAAGTTAACCAAAAAAAAAAAATTAGTTCAATTTAACACTGCCCTAATAAATAAGCCATCAAGGGAGTGAAGCAGCCTCCAAAGTCTGCTTCATTGTTGTTAACTCTTGATACGTGTCATATATTCTAAATACAAGTTCAACTCATCCGACTGTAAGGTTCTCCAGGGATTATAATCTAGCTTATATATTTCCATTTGGTTATTCCGATTATGAACAATGTGATTAGCGTTGTAGGATTCTTGCTTATTGTTTGGTTGTACAGTAGAGATGAATGGCAAACAACCTGTTATAATAACTAGTTTCTGTAACCATGTTGTGGACCTGATTGTAGTAGGATTCCAACTGGGACTCTTGTATTGATCCTATTTGAATTCTGCTTATCTTAATTGAAATCTAGGTCTTGATTTGTTGTGTAGTGTAAAAGTTTGTAATCTGTGGATTATTCCTAATAATTGTTGGATTAAAGGAGTTGAGTGAATTGCAGCTTCAATATCTTTGTTTGGGTCTATACCATCATTTGAACTTATTTTTATCTTTAAATCATTGTTTTTTGGCTCAGGAAACATTTAGTTCTAATTCTGTGTCAATTTGAAAATTTTCTATTTTTTTTGTGGTGCCCCAATCGCACTGGAAGTGGCCCAGTAACTTTGATCTAATCATCAGAAAAATTTAACTTTTGTGCAGGGAGATGGCTTAAAACATAATCTATAATGTTTGATTCTAAAATTGAGATCGAATTCATATTTAAAATAATTTCCCCCTCCTATGCATTCAGCCACGATGATATCGTAACTTTTTTCTTATGAACAAATTAACGCTGGGATTTCTTCTTTTTTTCCATAGGTTTATGATTACTTTTGTATCTAGTTTGATTCTTGGTCTATTTCCTGTCTTTCCTGATTTGTTTGCAGCCGTAGAATCTTGCTATATCTGATGCTATTGTGAAATTCTTAAGACTATCTTTATTAAGCTTTTTCTTTTTTTTGCCGACGTTTTCAATAAAATTTGACCTGCAAACTATTTCTCAATTAATCCTATCATTAAGCTTAGGATTTCTAGTAACTTTTTTTTTTTAATTATTTGGTTTCATTTTAAAATCTTTTCCTGAGTTTTATTCTTGCTCAAATGATTCTAAGATTTCCTTGTACTGGCTTTTGCATTTTGTAATGGCAGCCATTTGCATAGAACGATACGATTGATAATTTCAAATACTTTTGAGTGAAAACTGATTTAATATTTTTTGTAAAGGTGATGAGATGATAAAACAAGTACTCACCTACATCTTGGCAAACTTTTTTCCCCATAAACTCAAACTTAAAAGCATAATGAGTCTCATTCTTCTGGTGCCAGCGAACAGTCAACTGCTCCAGCTGGCAACAGGAAATGTCAATATTTATTTATTTATAATGCTAAATAATAAAATGACTAAAGTCATAATCAATAGGTTTTTATATAAAGAGAAAAAAAGATTGACGGGAACAATTTCAAGTAATTGCAAATACTGATGTAAATATAATGGATGATATTAATCAAAAAATTAAATATAGTGTTGATTTTTTTAATGAAATACTTATTAAATGAAAAATAGTAAAATAGTTTTTTAGCACATGCATTTAATCAATTCTTACATATAAATGTAAATCTTGAATGCTTATTTGTATGTCCATATAGGGACTCCATTCTACGTAACAAAATATAGACTTTTGTTTTTGAGAAATAAAATTGGTTCATAAATGGAGTACATGAGTTAAAAAACAAACAGGTATCACTAACATAATTGGAAAAAATAAGAGACTGAATTGAATCTAAGTAATAAAATAGTAAAAAGCATTATAAGTAAGTGAATTTAATTATTAAAAGAAATGATAATAGGTGACTAGTTGAAGTCGTGAACTGATTCCCACGAGATTGTACAGAATAAGCAGGAGACTACATGTAAAATGAGTGCATGAGATAATAATGTGATGAAATAATGGTGAAAAGAAAAACTATAAATAAAAGTACCTGGATTAAAGTTGGAAATATAATTATTCTGCAATGAATTGATAATGGTTGAATATTATGAAGATTAATGAAAAATTGTCAATTAAGCAAATCACATGCTTATCTAAAAAATCAATTTTTGATTTTTTTGTTTATCCGTGACATTTATTTTAATCCTGTGATGTACATATTTGTAAACTAAAGATATTTTTTTAATTACGTATATACTGTTACATTTGTGTGTATGTGTATATTGTTTATAACAACTATAAATTTTAGTAAAAAGTTACGTTAAACAAAAAAAAATTCTATTCTTAGTAATACAATGTTTGTTTTACAAGCAATAAACTGTTAAAAGTAATTGTTTTTTAAAGAAATGATTGTCCTAAAAACAAAGAAACTAGTACAAGTGGTTTGAATAATTAATTTGAAAAGTGTTTAACTAAACTTAAAATAATTGTTTTCCTGTTTACTAAAAAAAAAAAGTACTTTTGCTAGTAGCAGATACTTCTTTTTTTTTTTAAAAAAAAAAAAGAATTATTTGTTTAACCTTATATAATTCTAATTTTTTTTTTCATATGTCATAGCATCGGTCGAGACGCGAACCCACAACTGTCTGCAACCAATTACTTGCTTGCAATGCGGTTACGATGACCTCTCGGCTAACAACGCTTGACTAATTCTAAATTTTTGTAAATCATGATTAACATATGAACAGGAGGAATCATTATCAAATGAATCTCGCCTTTTCAACTCAAAAAAAATGATAGTAAATCAATAATAATAATAACACACTAGAAATAAATTTGCGATGTCTATACAAACTAATTATACTACAAATACATTCACATATAGTTCTCCCTGATCTATTATTTTATTTATTTGATACTTTTCTTATGATGTCTTTTAACTTTTTCTACTACAAACTTTGCTTTCTAAAACCTTCAATGTTTTGTCTAATTGTAGATCTCCAGTGTAATCTATCTTCAGTCATACTTATCCAAATAAAGCGATTAATCTACTTCTCCTACATAAACCATGCTTACGTTCTCTATAACATATATTTTTGAAAAAATCTTATTTAGTGTATTTACTTTACATGCATAATCTAATAAAAATGATTTTACAGTGATAAATACTTAGTACATCCCTAAAGTCGGTCAACCGGGCGTATGAACGGTGCCCCGGGAGCTAGTGCAGCCTTGCACCAAGCTATCTTATTTTAATCAACAACAAAATATATATATATATCTTATGCATTAATAAAATAGACTGAGAGACCGACATTTGATGCAAGTTCTTATATACAAAACTAAAGCTTAATGTTGAATGAAACGCACAAAACGGCTCACCGTTTGAACATTTTTATAAACGGACAATCATCTAATAGTCCAAACATAGTTCAAATAAAAAACTATTTAAGATCCACAATGACATAAAGAAGACTATTAAACCTAACATTTCTTTCCATAAAAAATAAATTATGCGAAGGCTTAAATTTATGTGAGATTATAGATAAATTTTCTGGAATTGAAGCAAAGAAAATAAAATTATATCAATTTTGTTTTTCTTTTATATTAATATTAATATGTTATCAGTTAAGTATTACTATTTAGATAAGAATAAATGGTGAATATGTTCCTTTCTTGTATTAAAAATTAAAGATTTTATTTATGTATTCACTTTTTTATTTACTGTGGGTCCCACTCCATATTTGTGCCTGGGAGCTCAAAATCCATAGAGTGGCCCTGTAAATACTATCATCATTATATATATATACACAGTGATGGCATAATATGCTGGTCACTGCCTACCTGATTGCAAAGTTGAACTTAGTACCTCCCTACCCAAACAAATTATCTTAGCTTTTTTTTTTTTTTGTCATAATCATGTGAAAAGAATTTACAAAAAAACCTGAGTAAAGTAAAACTATTGATTAAAATAGAAAAAGATAATTTGTTAATTATTTGACAATGTATTTAATAAAAATTGGAAAATATATTTTAGTTACAAATAAACCTCTGGTACTAACTGATAGAATTTTAATGTATTAAATTCTTTAATTAAAAAGCATAAATGGTAAAATGTTTATTTAAAAAAAATAATAAATTTTAATAAAAACTAAATAATTTTTAGATCTAATTATAAAATATAAAAAAAATCAAAACAATACCCGGTGCACAAAATCACAAATGATATCATGCCAGGGCATTTCATAGTTGTATTTTTTTTAATGAAGTTGCAGATCTGTATATTAAAATACAATCAATTATCTGCCCAGGGCATACATGTGCTCAATGTATGACAACCACAAGCCTGTCTTCATTATAATAAAACCTACTCAGTTTTCTTATTCGATTAATTTATTAATGTTATCTATAGCGATATCTCTGTCTGAAGTTCAACTGAGCTAAATATAGCTATACTTTTATGTCCAACTTTGCTTACTCATTGAATAAAGTTTTCTATAAAACCACAATCACTCACAGAAATCTATATAAATGAAGCCTCGTCATCAATAAATGTTGATAATATTTAGATGTATTTCATGACGAAATGGACTCATCCCGATTGTAGTGACGTCCACCTGAAGGGCAGGCCTTGCATATCTGCTAACACCAATCCTGTATATATATATATATTGTTAATTAAAATATAACAAATAATAGATATAACAATTAATTATTGATTATAAGTAGTTGCAATAGACAGTACTACAATATTTTTTATTCAAAAATGCTACTGATATAAAGGAAATCCTTGTGATTTTAGAATATAATATTTTAGACTAACATTAACTCTTTTCAAGTCTTGTTTAGTCTACTCAATGAACCATTATGAGTCACATTTTCAAATTACTAAATTAAAAAGAATAATTAAAAAGCAGATTTCTTTTTTTATATATGTTTTAACTCAGGAATGCATTACTTAGTAATCATAGGTTGGACTATTTCCGTCATCTAATAGTAAATATGAAATGTTCTTAGAAAAATTCAAGCTTTATTTAAACTTTTCAAATACATCCAACTATTCATAACAGCACTCGTGTTAGTATATAACTCAATGTTTTGAGTTTTATTCTTTTCTCTGCTTTGGGTGTTGCTTGTCTGATCTGTGATAGATTCATGAATATTAATTTTAAGGCAATGCTCTAATAAACTATGTTTTTATTTGACTTCGTTTTATTGTCAAATGTGTACATTTTTAACAAAAATTGAATTTCAGTGGGCAGTTGGTACAGGGAAAAAAATTACACTGGCATCTCTTCTCATTGATGGACAATTCTACTTAGGCACTGCAATGCTGATGAAAATTCACAATCATCATAAAGAAAAATTACAGAATGGTATAGGCAGCAAGTAAGACATGATTACAATATAAAGAGTGATGGACTACAGTGGGATTACAGAAGCAAATATTCTTTAAAAACTACAATCAATTCCAGATAGCATGCACCCAGGACCACATGCAATGTCTAAATTTGTGTTCCAGGACCTCAGTCACTTCACCATTCCAGTAATTAAAAACATGATTGATGAGTTATCTAAGAGGTGCAGGGACATACAAAGCCTTTGCCCAATTTCACTGGTGCCTTTTGTGAAAGAGCAAGGTGTCCCCATGAACCTTAATAATTTGAGGCCTGTCTTGATGACCCCGCTATTAATCAAGGTCATTGAGGGTTTAATCAAAGATCACATACAGGACATTATATATAAGCATATATCACATTTGCAGTTTGCCAAAAAGAGATCTTCAACTGCAGATGTGGTATTCCAGCTTAAGCTTGCAGTTGATTACATAAGAATATCAAGAAAGGCTGGGCCGATTGCCATACAATTGGACATTTCCATGGCATTCAACTCATCTCCATTTAAGGAAGGTCTCAATAAAATTATAAAGAAACATGATGGAAATGCATTTTTGATTAGAAATTAAAATGTCATTTTAAAAAATCCATAAAACACTAATATTTTAAAGTTATTTAAAGGTCAACGCAAGAAAAAAAATTATTGTATTGATGAAAGTTAAAAAGATTAGTGTGTTGAATATTTTGAGATCTGTTTGGCAGATTTAATATTGTGATATGTTGGTAATCACTTCTAGAATGTTTGTGTTATTATATAGTGTGGGTTTGGGATTAAATAAAGATTGAATATATTGGAAATTTTACAGTATTTGAGAAAAGTTGTCTATTTTAGATTACACCAGATTATCTACTGAGAGCATTATTTGATGACAAGGAAGTTCTCATATTTATTTAATCAGTTGAAGAATTAAATTGTTTATGGGTTTATTAATTATAAATGATCCTGATTTCATGATTATTCTGTTGTTACCTAACTCATACTATAGAAGCATTTTCAGGTCACTGGAGATATGCCATTTGGTATGATTTAATCAAAGATTTAATAATGGTTCTAAAAATTCAAACATATACATACATCTACTATTTTTACTAAAATATTTTTTTTGTATCTTAATCAAGAGGCACTTTTTAGCTACTAATAAATAAAAATAAATAAAGGACTTGTTCAGTACATATGGTGAAATGTAATTAAATAAAAGCATATAATAATAAAATAAGAGAACAAATGAGGGAATGGATTTTAAGTGGGATACAGATTAACTGAAGATTTAAACTCTATGACCATTTTTTTATTTTAATTAAGGACAGAAGGATGTGCAATACTGTATACTAGATCTCTATATTATAAATGATCATTTTCTTGTTCCAAAAGCTTTTAAAATACATATCTTTGAATTATCAAAACTGCAGTTGAAATATTTAGGAATGTACATTTTAGTTATTTGTTTGGAAGGGCAAAAAATTGAATTATAAACACATTCATGGAAGTTTTATTAATTTCAGGTGTAAACCATTAATAATTATTTTATTACTATCTATTTGATATATATCATATAAGCCCATGATGGACATTACATTGACAATATATATCCTAAGTTTAAATCTTAATTGCTACATTAGTAGAACTGATAATCATGAGGCATTGTGGATTACTTGACCCTAATGATCATCACTGTTTTTTTATAATCTCCAAATTAACATAATTAAATTTAATGAATGAAGTGGAATAAGAACCAGTAGTAAAAAAAGCAATGAATTTACTAGAATAATTGTGAAATGGATGAACGTATATATGATAGTGAGCATGTGCAAGTATGCACACACACCAACAATTTCATCCGTTTATTATATTTATAATAAATAATAATAATAAATGTTATGCAAAAATATCAATAATAATAATAGTAATAATATATCTGGTTAATCAATTATTGTTATTTTAAAATTAATAATATGTCAAAAAAAGATCAATGTATAAAAATGTATTTTCTGTCGTTCATAACAATCGACTTAGAGTAGAAAAAAAGAACATAAAACTTGCAGTCATACAAATATATAGTGTAAAGGTATACATATGCTGTTATATTATTTTAAAACAAAAATAAAAGGAGGAAAAGACTTATAAATAAAATTGATTTATTAAAAACGTAAAAGAAAATTAAAATAATTATTTTAACACACATATATATATAATCGCACAAATGAAAAACTATTAAAAAAATTATTTAAAAGAAAGTTTAAAAAAAAAAGTAAAGACCTAAAGATTAGTATTTTTGTTTAAAATAAATAATATAAATGAAAATAGAAACAAATGTTAATTAGTTTCTATTTAAAAGAATCATGTTTAAATCTTGGTGAGTGGAATGACTGTTCTATTAATTGAATCTAAAGCAAACGAGCCCTTGAGCACTTTATAATGTAAAGATCAGATAAGAGATAAAAAATTAAAGATTATGTGTTTCCCACTCTGGAACAGATTGACAAAGCCAGACATGGACCAGAAAGAAAAACATCAGGACCAATCAAAACAAAAGATGTCATGTGCAATTGATCTAGAGAATTTCTGATAAGGGAGGCTATAAAATTATAAAAGATGAAATATTAGACTATTGAGGGGCCTTTTACTCACTTAAAAAAGGAAGTAACTATTGATTCTTGAACTGCATTGTGGACTCTGAAATATAAGAGTCTTGCAATGAATTAATTTCCTGTGGTGCACCAGCTGAAGCAGTCTCCAAACTGATGATTACTGAAAGTCAGCTTTCCAGGAATGATATAAATATTAAATGGACTTCAATCGGATGGATGTGATGCATTATGGACAAGATGGACTTCAAATAAATCTACTGTGGAAAGTATAAACTTTTGTTAGCTTTTAGGGTTATGAACTTTTGTTTACCTAAATGGAAATAGGAACTTCAAAAAAAATTAAAAATAATTAACAACTTTTCAAATATGTAAATCTCTAAAAAAAGTGTAAATTTAAATTAGTCATATTCTCCCAATATGAATGATAATCAATCATTTCTATTTTTCATGTTTCTATTATAATTTATTTTATGGTTTGTTGTTTTGTTTAATAACCAAATTAACAAATATTTTTTAAACTAGTAATATAAATATAGGCTTAAATGGCTGCATAGATTCATAGGATTATGTTAATGTTAGTTTAAGGTGGTTAATTTTGGGTTGTCTGGCTCATAGTTAAATCAACGTTGGTGGGGGGGTGTATTGGTGTTTCATGTCAATGTAATATAAAGTTCACTAGCATACAGGGTTTAGTATCCCAGTTAAATGCATGACACAAAAGTGTAGTCATCACAGTTGCTAATAGATGCAGATGTATTTCCTGTCCCATTGATTCTTCTCACTCTGTGGATTGAAACTATAAGACAGAAAGGACTGCTCTCCCTTCATATGGAGCATTTCATATTAATCATATTAAATGATAACTTAATTTGCCAGACAGATGCATATTCCTGTACTGAATAAAGATCATTATTCCCTAAATAATATCATGCTGCAGATGCACATTTCTGTCTGTGCGGTTTTATGCTGACATCTTCATGTTGCATTGATCACATTGATATCATTAAGCTGGCTTTGGTTTAATTGTGAACTTATAGCCTGGAGTTAAAAGAGTAGAGTTGGTCAAGTATGTATTCTATGTAGTTTATCTATGCCTAAAATTCTAATATATTAAATTGTTTAAACTGTCCATCTGTGTGAACATACCAAGATATCAAAACTTAAAGTTAAAAATAATAATAATAAAACCTAAAGCAATGTTAAATAATTTATTCCTCAAATTTATTTTATATATGTATTGTGTGATTATTACTGGCAGTGGCTTATTTTTTTTTCCTTATTAAAAATATGTTTAAGAATTTATATCATTAAATCTCAGGTACTCCATGAGCTAGTGAATGGGACATAGGAGTCGAAGCAAAATGAAATCTTAAAAAGTATCTGCCTACTATATAAACTTTCCAGGTTCAAATGGCCTGGTGGTGCCCTTGACAGCAGATAGGGTAAGAGAAATTGCCCGACTATTATAATAGCAATATAAAAAAGTCAACAAGTACTTTTTTTAAATAGAAGATTTAAAACATTTTTATTTATATAATGCTCACAAACTATTCGGTTAACTGTGACTATAATGAGAAATGGGATTGAAGACCTTTATTTTTTGATCAGTTTTATTCATGAAAATTGGAAAGATAATTAAAATTGTACATGTATTTATTTCTCTTATAACTAGTTTTTAAACAGTTAACTACCAATGTAAGTAAAACAATTGGAAATTTTAATTTGAGTTCAGCTTATCAACTAGTAATTTTAGTGAATCATTTACTGATTATGGTGGGCCCCGAATATAGAAGAAAATTATAGGATAAAAATAAATGTTAATAATAAAAGAACTTGAATAAACTGGAATAAAAATGTTTTGACTATTTTATTTATTGTAAATGCTAGCTTATTATATATATATTATAAAACTTATTTTACCTAGAATTATCATTTATTGTAAATGCTAGCTTATTATATATATATTATAAAACTTATTTTACCTAGAATTATCATTTACACATTTGGTGTTTATAATTAATTTGCATTTATTCTATAAAAACACAGATATCAAAAAGAATAAATTATTTTGCAATGTTAAATGTGTAAAAAAAAAAAAGGAAGCAAATTTAAAAAATGAATATTTTAAAGCTGACACTTAATATCTCTACTCAATGTCATAAATGAAAATGTCTACAAAAAATATACATAAAATACAGCCTGAGTAAGAAATGGTTGAAAAATATAAACTTATATATATATATATGTAATCATTCTAAAATGAATCTATGTGTGTGAGCTTAGAACCATGATACATTTTACATCTATATCAATTTATTTATAATATTTTCTTTATTATTTTTTAAACTAGTAGAAAACTGCATTATGTAAGTTATATATATATTGTAACGATACGGAGAATAAGACTTAACGTAAACTGCACTACGGGGCGCCATCTAGGCATTTGAACCTAGAAAAATTTATAAAGTAGGCAGATATGTAAGTCAAAAAAAAAAAAATTTTTTTTTTTTTTTTATTTTGGTTCCGGTCGTTAGCCCATGTCACTAGCTCAGGGAGTAGCAGAGATTTAATAATATCATATCTTATCTAATTAGATTTCAACATTAAAAAATAAATAAAATAAGCCACTGCCAGTAATTAGCATACAAACATTTATTTATGCACATATATATAAGATTTAAAATTATTTTAGTATTAGTTTTACATTTTAACATTTAACATTATTTTTAACTTTGATTTTTGACTTTAATTTACATTTAATTACTATAAATATTCTAATTTTACATTTTAATTAAGTTCGCACAGATAAATTTATGAAAGCTTGTTTATAATGTTGAATATAGATCGGTTACATAGATTTCACGGTCAAAAACATTTCAAAGTAAACATAAACGATCAAAATACAAAATTATTGATCACTGACAATTGCGGAGGGAAATTTATACTTAACCCAATAGTATTCACCATAAGATACTTGCATTGTCACCAATAACTTAAAAGACATCCGAATAAATACTTTTTAGATACTCACCATAAGGTATCATTATTTATCGAATGTCTATATATTTTGATCAAATATGAAAACCCAAAACATACTTAACCGATAACCAATCCATGCAAGCGTCTATAGACAACTTAAATTTAATGCATTTTTATTTAGGGTCAAGTATGAATAGACCATATAGATTTGCTTTTGAAAATAAACATTCTATCCCTATTTAACCTTAGGTTAAAATTCGTAGTCAAACTAGCATCAATTCATCTGATATATTGATGTATTCAATGTAATACAATACGGCAGCACAAAAAGTTAAGAGAAGAAATTGCTTCCCATGAGATAGGAATATTACATCTATCTGCAAAGAAGAGCAATAAAACAAAAAACTCCATAGAAAGGAACTGCGGTATCCGACTTATAATTCCTTCCATAGGCAAATGGAAGTGTGCGGCGTAGGAAGCGATTCTGCCTGTAGCGAATCAATATTACATCTACTAATCACACCAATATATCCAATCCATTGACCCAATTTAACCACGAAACAAATAACCTAAGATTACCCTCCCCTAATATAACTTTACAAATCTATACAGCCATTCACGCCTGACTTAAATTTAACATTGATATATTTTAATTTATCGGAAAACAGAAATCATAAATAAACTTAAAGAACAAAATTAAATAAATGGAAATGATTTTACAAATAAATAAAAAATACATCAAATAACATTTTAACTACTTTAGTCAGATAGGAAACTAATGCAATTATTTTAAATACGAAAAGTTTTTAACTTAATGTTCATTAATTGTAAAGTTCTTACGGTTTTAAACAGTTCATCTTTATCTGTCGTTTGTAAGTTTGAACGGGAATTCCCACGCCGTCCTGAAGATATTGGTATACATTTAGCCGATGTTTTATTTATTCATTCGGAGGTTTTTTAATTTAGTTGGTCCTCAATGTAGGAAACGATAGTTCATTTCTCCTTTCTTTAACAGCTGAAAGAATTGACCGTGCGTCTGTCAATTCCTCCAACTCCGTACTACTACATATAGTCACATCGTAATAATCAATTTCCAGTCACTGATTAATAATTTCCAAATTTTCCTTTTATATTAATGTGAAGGATTGAATTTACATTACGTCATCGATGCGATGATCCTTTTCGTTGAGGTCCGATTTCCCAATGGATTTATTTCATTTGCTAAAAGTTTCTATTGTTTTCCTATCTGACTGATGTTTTTACATTTAAATGCCCAAGGCTGGTTTACATTTAACTAATTAACAATCATTTCCATTTCTGATTAATTACCGTTTTCCAAATCAAAAATATATTTAAAGATAAATTTAAAGATATAATTTTATCTCCAAATCTTTTTAAAATTTAGTTTTAAAATACTTTTTCTTTAATAAAGTTTTATTTTAATAATTTTTCATTATCTGTGCAATTTAACATGTATGAGTTTAAGATGATATTTAATTTCAATTTTTAATTCTAAAAGAAAATTTTTAAATGCGAACTTTTTAATTTACTTTCATGTTTAATAAATAAAATAAAAAAACAATGTAACGAACGTCTGTGCTCGTTACAATATATATATATTAGATATTCCATTTATTCATTTATTATTATTATTTAATATTTCTTTTTTTATATTAATTATATTTAAGTAAATGAATTTATTATTTTCTTTATTACTTGTTTTCATTTCAATTCATCTATTCATGTATGCAAAATGGAAATATTAAATATTCCATAGTGCATCATGGCTATCAGTTTTACTAACGTGGCAATTAGGATACAAACTTAGGATCTATGTTTTTGATGTGTTGGTCATTATGGGCTTACATGTAGCAAGTATAATTTGTATGATATATATTAGATAAATATCCTGCCTTACATGACATCCAATACCTAAAAATATATATAAGCCAGACTAAAAAAATAAATGATTTTGATTTCTTGTAGCATGGTCTAGTTCAGGGGTCACTAAACTTTAATACCAATCTGTTAGCTCTTTCTACCATAATAAACATAAACACAATTTTTATTTTCTCTTTTAATTTGTAAAAAATATTTTGATGACTCTAGGAGAAGTAAAATACACATTAGAACATTGTTTCTTGAATCCAAGCAGCCCTAATTTTAATCCACTAGAGATTTTCTTTTGTTTTTATTAAGATGCTAATGTAAAATTTAAAGTATGTTAAATTTAAAGATTAAAATTTAAAAGGTGTAAACAAGTTAACCATTCAACTGCTCTTAATTGTACAATTTATTATTGCCTGAATCAATTAAAAATTCTAAAGTTTGATTAGTCAATTAACAAACTCAGCCATAAAAATATATTCATCTTTTAATATTATATTCATTTTAGTTTCGTTTGTAAAAAGTATATTAATAATTTGTCAGGTTATGAAAGTAAATGAAAGTTTTTTCAGAAATAAATTTTTATTTGTAATTATAAAAATATTTGATAGCAGAAAAAATCAAAAAAAAAAGATTGTAGCAAATTACAAGTGATGCAAATCATCATTGATTTCCCTCCATTATTATAAAAGTTAAGAATTTTTCAATAAAATCTTAGCATTTTTTTAAAAATAATTATATTTTCAGCATATTTTCTCAAAATACATTATAAAAGGTAAATAAATGCCAGAAAAATATTTTAAAACATTAATTTTTATTTGAAAATCAAATAAACAGCTTGGGGCAAACTAAAATTTTGACAGAATCTTAAAATTATTGCTATTCACTGTTTTTTTTTTTTTTAATTTACATTCATGTAAAATATACAATTTTTTAATAAAATCTTACTATTTTTGTAAAATAACTATATTTTCAGCATATTTTATGAAAATAATTTATAATATGTAAGAAAAATATTAAAAAACACTCTAAAATATATATTTTCATTTTCAGCAGTGAAAATTATTTATCGGTGATCTATTTTGACCAAATAATCAGACAATCAGCATTTAGAATGAACTGCCCCCTCCTTTTGTTAGACTTTCAACATCACATATATTGATTTTTTTACTTGTAAAATAATTCGAGAGAGAGCAGCATCTTATGGGTCTTTTTGAAAGCTTTCAAACAAGTATTAAAGCAGTACCATAGCACAAAAAGTGGCCGATTTCAAGCAACCTAAAGCCATTGATGTGGATTAGTGGACAGAGCTGAGTAAGAGTTAATAGGTTTTACAGGGAGGATCAGAAATCTAATAGAAAACCCCCCAAATTTTCAGCACAAAAACTTTCTCTTATAAAGTTAAGCAGTTTCTGCCAGGATCTATGCCCATTTGAAAATTAACATGAGTGGCTAGAAAGCCCCAATTTTGCAATCTACCTTCAGAAAAACAGTAACCTTCCACCCACTATGCATCATGATCACTGTGGAATGGAGACCAATACCACTAGCTGCCAAAAGAGACCAATGGGGGAAGGTAACCAAAAATGTCAATGCCTATTTCAAATGCCAGACAACTCAGCCTAGAAGAATATTGGTAATATTTTTTCCCACAGAGCTCTATAAATCTCTTTAAAATTTTTAATAAATTCTTAGCCATTTGTAATGAACATTCATCAAATAGTAATTCTCAATTAAATAAAACTGTGTAGAATAAAGTTTCTAAATTTAAATATAATTGCCTGTAACAATAAATATAAATGTAATTTTTAAGTAAATTCTTCTGTAAATGCAATAAATGTAATCAGTTATTATTTAACTTTTATAATCTGAGACCATGCCTATTTCTATTTTGATTATTTTATTTTATTTTAATTGATATGTTATGATATGCCATAATTTCAAGGCAGAGACAAATAATTTAATAAACTTCAAAGAAAAATAATTAGAAGCTCTCCAGTAGAATATTTCTTTGCTGTTTTTAGCAAAGATAAATCTCTGTTTTGGAATCTGTTCTTTTATATAACAGTCCACTACAGTGTTATACATATACATATATGTTTATTTTAGCTATTATGTATTAACTTGTCAGTAAGGTTTGTAAATTATTAATATATATATATATATATATATATATATATATATATATATATATATAAGATAATGGAAGGGATGGTAGCTAAAAACATATTAGTAATTATTAATTAGGCCTCGAAATATGCTTTGCTTTTTTCTAGTTTATTACATAAATTATACAGATTCAATATTTCTAATACAGATTGCTATTAATGAACTCCTCTTAGCATGTTTAAAGTATGCTAATTTGAGAACTGGGTTGAGGTAGTTTCGCTGAACGTAACTACAGAATTTAGTGCATTTAAATTTGTCTTTAGTATTAATATTATTTAATAAGCATTATGAATGTGTTTTTACTAAACACTATATGTGTATTTACATCTTTCTACACTAACTTTTTAAAATGAGCTTATGATGATGTGTCATTCCATTATTCAGACAGCCATACTTAGAACTGAACATAGGGTCCCGAACCATTTTTATAGCTGGTCTGACATCCTGAAATAATGTTCTATATTATGTTAGCAAGTCATACAGTCCAAGGAAACTGAGTAACAAGTATTGAATCTCATGAATAACTATACATTCATACCACAACCTTAAGTTAGCATTTTATGCCATGAACATGGAATCTGGTTCACTTAAGGAATCTGTATATAGAGCATATTGTTGCTCATAATTAATATATTAGAATGAATAAATTAATGTTTTACTTATGTTATCTCTATAATATTTAGCTAAATCATCTCACCATTGTTATGACACCTGTGTGTGTAAAACCTAACCAATGCACATCTGTTGTTCTTATATTAATTAGTTCTTTGTTTTATTTATTAAAGATATTTAAAATTATAATACTGTTTAGTGTTATCTCTCACAATCAATTTCAAATCACTCCAATTTCATCCAAATTAGTATTAATTTATATATATATACTTGAGAAGGTCTATTTGTAGTAGATGAAACCATGGTTGTATAAGGATTTTGGTAAAATTTTGGATTTAATCTAGTATTATAGTGTTGAATGGTTTTGCATTTTTATTTTTGCTAGTATTTATCTAAGCCATATGTGTGTGTTTATTTAATATTATTATTAAATTATTAAGTCCTGAGTCTCATGTTCCAACTTTTTCTATGCCAGCTCACAAAGAAAATTGAGACCAATTGTAACCTCATAAATGTCATCCATAGTGTATTGTAACAGTCAAAACATGTCTATCTCGCTAACACACTGTAGAATTTAAACCCGAGACATAGAACTCAACACTAGGAGAGTTACCTCCCAGAAATCTCAAGTTCGAATCCAAAGTCCAAACTCCACAATGCCCTCTACGTGATAACACATTTGATGCTACTAATAATATAATTTCATGCCGGTGCCGGTGATCAGGGAGAAAACAAAAGACTCCAAATCCAAAATAGCCCTAGGTTAATTTAACAATAACTTATAGATGTGCCAAAGATAAGTTTAATGGACTATGTAATTTATATTGCACCCCGAATAAATAGAGAAAAGGAAATAAATTTATAAATAAGATTTTAATAATTTGGTAATAAAATAATTGAGCGATATAAATTGGATAGTTATATAATAAACAAACAAGATGGCTGATACCTCGTACTTGGGTTCGTTTAGATAAAGTGTCTATAATATATTGACACGGTAGGCATATGTGAGTCACGTAAAGTCTAATAGAGTTTGAAGTATTCTAAAACATTTATAACTGGAGATTTAAATGGAGATCGAGAGTCGCTCGCGAATAGATTATAAGATCGAGCTACACTGAACGGATTTGAAATTCATTTGAATAGAATTCTTTTAATAAGTAAAGGGAAATATATGGTGGTGCTAGCGAGTATATGCTGAGGAGGGGTGCAGTTTATGAGTATGCAACTTTCAAGGATGGCAAAAGGTCTTGGCATTGGATAGGCATTCTGCATTTTATTTGGGACATCTCTAGCCCACTCACAGCTCAAGCCTGGCCCGCACCCAGGAGCTTCGTAACTGTGTGGACATACGCGAAATAATTCCCATGTGCCATTTTAGCACATGACTGGGAACCACAGAGTAAAATATGGGGAAACAGATTTGAACGATGATGACCTTTGCTAACAGGAGGATTCCAGCACCCATGCATATTTACTAGCAACACAGCTTAATTTTCATAAGAATTAGTAAAACATTTGGCAGTTCATTAAGGAACAGTAATAGCTCGCTCTCGACTTTCATATTTAGATGGCCAGCAGACTCTCAACAAAACTTAAGATAAATAAATATTCATTTAACAAAATTTTATACCCAAAATATACTTTGAAACATATATATGAGATACTTTTAAACAGAAACGATGAGAAGGGGGGGGGGAATGCGTGTTTGCAGTTTATAAACTAAGATGGCAACCACGCATCATTTAACTTCCCTACGTAACTCACATTAGTCTAAAGAAATTAATTATACATTTCATAATAACACATTGAAATTAAACATTTATAAATATAATAGAAGATCAACCCAAATACAAATTCAGCATGCATTAGAAAAACATTTAAATAAATACATTTATAGAATATACAAAATTGTTAGCTTTAGCTTGAAGTTTTCCGAGATCTCGGGTTGATTTTAATTACCTTGTTCTTTTAACTGTGTCCGTGGGAATTTACAAACTTGTAGCAAAGTTCTTAAGTAAAATTATGAGTTTTCTTCAATTCATGGTTCCGCAGCAGCAGTTAGAAGATTTTAGGAGCAGCATATCATTGGGCTGGTTCAGTTGGATTTCATGATACGGTGACAGGACATCAGATTTTGACTGACGGATGGCCGAGGCACAGGATCCCGAGGAAAAACAGCGATAGCCCCGTTACCCCGACATTCTGAGGTTAAACTATTTTACAACTGGATTTACTGTCACGATCAGGTAGCTTAATTAATAACTCTGTCTAATCATAATTACAATCAATCAGCCCTATTTATATGCTCTCCCTGATTACCATCTAACCCTGCGGTGATGAAATCCATTCTTTAATTATTACACATTTGAAAAACACGGATTACATTTTCTAATTAAAATTTGTTCGTAAACACTGTTTTATTTCATCAATCTACTGGCGCCAATATGATTAAAATTAGCTACTATTGTTCTTTCTCTACCCTCACTGATTTAAAAATGATGACATGTTTTTGAATAATATTTTACAACACTTTACATTTATCAAACACTATTTCTGAATTTAATTTCCAGAAATATTTCTCAGTGATATTATTTCTTAAAGACAAATAATTATAACGAAATAACATCCCAAATAAATCGATTCAAAAACAACTTTTAAATAAAATATTTTGATATTTTTTTAAATATTATCGCAGTATGTGTGTAGATGAGAATATGTGACCTACTTTATTGTACAGGCATATATACGTAATATATACTCGACGGTTTGAAAATAAAACCGTTTAAAAACAATTTTAATTATTATTAAACCCCAGGCACCCCATTATACATATAAATTTAGGCGGGACTTCAGTAAATATACCCAGTACACACACAATACGATGAAATTAGAGTTTTAAATAAGGCATGAGGGTAGGAAACAGGCAGGCAAGGCGAAACTAAGATTGGTAAGGCAAATCTTACAGTTTCAGTATTAAGTTATGGAACACAGGAAAATAAGTTGAAGTATAGTCGATATCTGAACTCCTCAACTGAATCAGCTTTAGTGTAATTTGCCAGAACTCTGGATTTTGTTGTGTGAATCTACAAATATGACCATTACAGTGTCAAGTGTGTTGGCCTCACAACTTTGATTCAAATCACTTAATAGAAGTATATTAATAATTTTTATTACTCATTATTGGATAATCCCTAGTCTAATTAATAGCTAATAAAAATTATTAATAAGACCTATTTTGTTGGATTTTTTCCAAATAGTAACAATAATAACAGTAATAGTAGTAGTAGTATTTGTAAAAGTAGTAGTAGTAGTAGTGTCAGTGGTGATGGTGATGGTAGTAGTGGTACTAGGAAAAGGAGGAAGAGTAATAATTGTAGTAGTAATAGAAGTAGTAGTAAGAAGTTCAGTAGCAAATGGTATATCAGTTCAGAGTCAAAGTAACAAACTCTAGGGGTTTTACACTTAGAAAGTAATAAAAACCTAAAGCTTGAAAAGTAAAAAACTTATTTGTACACACTTTGTTCACTTTAGAATTAATTCATCCTTTTTTCAATGTTCTATGATAATTTTTATTCAAAATTTTAACAAATATCAAATCATTAAATGATAATTTTAAAAATAATATGGCAACAGAGCTATCATATGACAAGATTTCTCCATAATAGTCTTACAGAAAGCAGTTCACTTGTTAGCAGCCAAGGTAACAAGGTCTAACATTTTACTTTAGAAATTACTAAAAATGTAAAGCTAACAAGATGCAATTCTTTCTGAGTAATATATTTCTAATTTACTCAAAATGCTATTCATGTTAACTAATACTTTTCTATTTTCCCAAAATATAATTCATGCTAAACTAGTATTTTTCCATTTTTCCAAGATCCAATTTATGCTGAATAGTAATTTTTCAGTTTTTCCAAGAAGCAATTCATACCGACTAGTATTTTTTCATTTTCCCAAGATGCAATTATTTCCAAACTGGTATTTTTTTTTAGTTTCTCAAGATGCAATTCATACTGACTAGTATGTTTCCATTTTGCAAAGATCCAATTCATACTGACTAGTATTTTTTCATTCTTCCAAGATGCAATTCATTCTGAACTAATATTTTTTCATTTCCCAAGATTCAATTCATACTGACAAGTATTTTTGCATTTTCCCAAGATGCAAATCATGATAACTAACATTTCTCCATTTTCCCAAAATATCCATGCTGAACTTATATTTTTCCATTTTCCCAAGATACAATTCAATCTATATTTTTCTAGTTTCCCAAGATGTAATTTATACTGACTAGTATTTTTCCATTTTTCAAAGATGCAATTTATGCTGAGTAATATTTTTTCATTCTTCCTAAGATGCAATTCATTCTGAATTAGTATTTTCCCATTTTTTTAAGAAGAAATTCATACTAACTAGTATTTTCCATTTTCCCAAGATGCAATTCATGATAACTAGCATTTTTCTATTTTCCCAAAATACAATCCATGCTGAACTAATATTTTTCCATTTTCTCAAGATGCAATTCATGCTGACTGCTAATTTTACATTTACCTCTGATGCAATTCATGCTGACTAGTATTTTAACATTTTCCCAATGTGCAATTCTTGTCTGACTACTACTTTTCCATTTTTCTAAGATGCAACTCTTGCTGAACTAGTATTTTTCTATTTTTTCATCTGTTTTCATGTGGAATAAGTCTTAGCTATAAAAATTGTAATACTCTCACTAAATGAGCACAATTTTTATGGGATCATAGGTCAATTTAATACCAACATCAATTTCTCCTCCAGTCAGACTATCATGTGTTTTCATGTATTTTTCTCAATATTATATTTAAAAATTCTATGTAAACCTAATTTGACATATGTGTCTTGTTATGTAATATTTATTTTTTCTTTAAATTATTGTAAATCATGTTTTCTTTCCTATCACAAATGAGATTGTAAAACTATATTACATATGTAATATCATAAATCAATTTGTATCTAAGATCTCATGTTTTCAAATGCAACTTATGTAACCCTTTTTGAGTCTCAATAAAGTTTACCCTTTGAAGAAGAAGAAGACACATACTAGCAAACATATGCTATAATATATTCGGAAACCAACAAAGATTTTCCTTCTATCATGCTTGGTATCAATAATCACCAACAATTCCACTCATACAAAAGATGGTCCCTGGTGCCTACATTTTTCAATTACCAAGTTTGTTTTAACCTACATTCATTGCCAACATAGCATTTTCTCCAGTATCACTGTCTATATAAAAATATAAATCCATTCTGCACCTCATGTCCTGCAGCAGATGAAACTCCTACATCTCTTTCAGTAGTGTCAAGTTCTCAACAAAATCAGGACTTATCCTGTAAAATACATATAGATAACCTGTTGCATCTATACAACAGCTAATTCAATCCTATCAGAAGATACACTCTCTCATAGCACATGCAACAACCTTCACTCTGTATGTCTTCTGGTGCACTCACTGCATCTTCACCATTGGCAATGACTCCAGAAGACCCCAGCTACATTCTTCAATAAGCTCCAACAAATCAAGGCCTGGAACAACAATACTGCACCTCCAGATATTTTTGCTACCATCTGGTTACTACTAAAATAATGATGTAATCTATAATAGATCGTAATACAACATTAATCACACTGAATAACATTCAATGGTACCATACATTTATTCTGAACAAAACTCACCTTTGCTAATGAATTACCTTCAACTCCATCCACCATCAGACTACAGAATTTACTCTCTGTCTATTTCAATCTCCTAGCTGTCACCATATGTCCACTCTAAATTAATTCTGTTTATTATACAGCACCCATAGCTTGATTTTATGCTGCATGAATTATAAGTTACCTCCCGAGTATACTACAAGATTAACAATTAAAAGAACAATAACCCAAATTAATTTAGTGACTAAATAACTTTCAGTATGATACCAGATTTTATAATCTTAGGTCATATCTATCTATCTATGACATTGAGTCTTATATTGAACTGTTTTTAAGACTTCAAGGATTAAACTTCATATCCATGTCTGTATCAAAACTAGTAGCTAGCATTTGTAATATATATATATATTGAAACCTGCTTATGGTAACCCTTGAAATTAATCCATATAACAACCTGTGCAACATGATTGCACCTGTAACCCTTACAATGTTATGCAATGCAATGTAAATCAAAGGATTAGTAAAGATTATTGCTGAAACATAATAATAATAATAATAATAATAATAATAATAATAATAATAATAATAATAATAATAATAATAATAATAATAATAATAATAATAATAATAATAATTAGAAGTAGTTGTAGTAGTAGTAGAAGTAGTATTACAAAACATTTTAGTGCCCTTTTTATTTTATTTTTATATAACTTCAGTATATTTAACTTTTAAAACTTGAATCATTACAAAATATTTTGAGATAATAATTAGTTTTTATATTTTATAATGTTTTAATATCTATAATTCTTTTTTTTAATTTATTTTATTAAATTAACGTATTCAGAGTGCAAACTGCATTTATTTATTTTTTAAAAGATGATAATTATCGTATCAAATGTAAATAATCTGATTAACATCAAACTAATTAATAAAAGTGAAGAAAATGCAATTTTATTTTAAATGATTTCCAGACTTTATATATATATACACACACATCCGCGTGTAACTGTTAATTTAAAATGTATTTATAACTTCTCCATTTTAATGATATAAATACATTATTTATTTTATCGAACAACCAGGAAATCACCAGTGAATAAATAAGACCTGAATGCTTTTGATTCCACTTAAGTACACTTTTGAAAAATTAATGAATTGTATCTTGGAGAGTTGAATTTGATATTTTATTTCAATTGGGGTTTATTTATACTTCTGAGTATTGATGTAAAAAATGTATTTATTTTACAAAAATTAAAATAATAAATCTTTTGAAATTAAATTTGAAATGAAGTATTTATTTATTGGCTTAACAGTTAAAACTAATAAATAAAACAACATTTTTTAAAAAAAATCGAGAATTAAAATGAATTATTTTGTTTAAAATAAAAACATAAAAAAGATTTTCACTTTCTGTTATTGTTATTCATTTTTTTAACATTAAATGTACTTTACAGTTCCTATATTTATTATTTTTAAATAATATTAAATAGTTTCACAACTATTCTAATGTTTATGCATCATAAATTAAAAACAAAAACAATATGCTTTATAAATATTATTTACCAGCGCCTACTCAAACATCAATATGTAAGGCAAAACGGGACTCGACACTTAGAAGGCCCCTGCATTTTCAAATTTTTGCGAAAATTTTTATAGAATTTTTGATATTTTCGAGATGTATGGATATGACAAATATTTTAATTACTTTATATTGATTTTTTTATCCTTTTATTATTGCTGATATAAGGCACTGAAAAGAATAAGTACTGGTTAATATGAGGGTCATTTAAACAGTTCCTGGAAAATGTAAATAAAAGGATAATTTCAAACTGATGTAACCCCACATGCTAATATTATATAGCATAGTCATGAATATATGATAAAATGGGGTTCAACATATTTACGTTCACATCAATCATTCTTAAAAATAGTACTCTGAATACAAATAATAGCCACTTGTTGAGAACTATATCAATCAATTACATTTAAATTACAAAAAATCATAACATGCTGTTGCTTAAACAGTTTGTTTTTTTTTTATGTAATTTTTATACATATTTGGTTCCCCAATAATAACTTTTTTTCCAAGAACCCACAAAATCTCCAGATGGTTGTGGTCATCACAGCCTTTTAATTTAAACTATTGTCTTTGCAATTCAGTTTTTGTTTTACTTTTCTAGTTAAAAAGTCAAGTATTGGCGGTTGTGAGGTCTGTGACAGCTGCTTTACAAGCAGTTGTCCTGGATTAGTGGGTTTGCATCCCAGCTGATGCTATGACACATGAGAAAAAAAGTTTCCAGTTTATTTTTTTTACTATAATGAAGAAGTTAATATTAAACAGACTAGGCAGCTGCAGAAAAATTAGATGTTTTGTGTTTTTTTCTTTTTTAAAAAAACTGTCCTAACTAATAGCAGTTTACATTTAGTAACAATAATTGCATGGGGGATCTTAGATAAGATTCTATAGGATAGTATCCTGGTAAGCAAATAAAATATTTATTACCATAGATAATTTTTTGTTAAGATAATTTTATCAAATAAATATTAAACTTTTATTTAAAAATGTTTAACCAGTGAAAATATATGAGCAGGATATATATAAAGCATGTAAATATCAATCACATAATTATTCAGTGCATCAAGATACTTAAAAATTATTACCATAAATAAATAGTAAAATCTTAAAAACAATTTTTTATAATAAAAAAATTATTTATATAAATATATAACATTACTGCATACACTATAAAAAATTAAATGCTTGCAATAAAAGAATTTATTCATCTTTAAGAAAAAAAGTTAACGTGACAAAGTTAAAATTTTGTTTTAATACTCCAAGACATAATCTTTTTTACTCTTTTCAGCAAATAAATTTTAAATGAAATGCTATACAAAACTAAAAAGAACAATTATATCTTTTTAATAACTACTTAATCATTGAATTACTAGACTGTTTTAGTAATTATATATATATATAATTTAATATTTATAAATACATTAATTAGATATATGTAAAGTATAGCTTTAAAAATTTTATCCACTTAGGAGAACTTTTGACTATCCTCATAGTCTTTATCAATTAACACGTGGAAAGGCTAACTTTCACACAATTCCATGATCATAATGTTTTCTGTCTGTCTGTTAATTAAGTCTTGTTTGTATTTGTATATTAGCATAGCTTCCTTTATTTTTCTTTTGTTGTTATTTTTTTTCAATTTGCAATATTTTACATTATTATAATTGAAGTTAAAACCATAATTACATGACTTATTATGGCCATAAAAAACAGATTCTGAAGCATTCTTATTTAATTTGCAGTATTGTTTCATTTTCTGAATCCTTTTTATTAACAGCAAGTGCCTTTAATTCTTTTTTCCAATATGCATATTGATTCCCCTATATATTTGCCACTACAACTACATATCCATTTGCAAATGATGCAGTTTTTATTTATATATAGGGTTTTATCTTTAGAATTATTTATTAATTTGGTTAATGTAGGAAGTGCATAAAATGCAATGTCACATATATCTTTATAAATTTTCCTTATAAAATTTACTTGATCATTTGAAATATATTGTATTGATATCCATATTTTTATTAGCAGGGGAATCAATATTATTATTTTTATTATATATATATATATATTGTATCGGTCAAAATAGTATGCTCACTTAACAAGATTTAAATCCTAAGCAAAAGTACCTCGAATCCGATCATGCTCGAGATACACAGGTCTGGAGCAATCCTGAATTCTAACCTATTTGCCTATTCTTCGAATCTCTGACCCAATGAACAACAATTCTGATGACACAGTAAAATTATTTTAAATCCGTGCCCAGAAGCAAAGCGGTAGAGCATAAGATCAGACTGATGATGATGATCGAGGTCGGAGTAGCCCAGGAATTACATTTATTATAGTTATTTATTAATGCTAAGCTCTTAGCTAAAGAAAATAGTTCTAAATATTAACTAGAAGATAATAATTCAAAAAACAAACCAGGATTTACATGAAATAGATATATTTAATAAATATTAAACAAACATATATATATATATATTACAAAAGATTAAGGAAACGTATGTATATTTTACCAACTAGTTTCACGCTTGGGACAATATTGTTTATTTACAAGACTTGGGAATTTGTTGTATAAAATCCCCTCTATCACTCATTTAATAAATATAATTTTACAGATACAATTTTATAGTGTTTTATAACTTGTGCGGAGTTAATAAGCTAATTAAAGAAAACTTTTGCTACGGAGCGTTGTGGATGCCGAAATTAAATATAAAAGATCGTGACAGTTTTAACAGTAAATGATTTATTTGATAACGGGCAAAATATATGATTTCAATCATGTATTTCTTAGGAGAACCATTATTTATACTTTTATTCGCATTGTTTGGCAAAGACGTCTTTTAGAAATAAGAAACAAACAATGCGCTTTATTTACGAGATTATATGATATAATAAATAATTTACATTTGTCTACGTCTATGGGAATCGATAACGCTTTTTCAAAGAAAGCATTTTAACTCCATGAACAGAACGTATTTTACGAAATGAATCATTATCTTTAACACATCATTGCGACTTACTGAAGTTAGGTAGACGGTGATTAAATTAAGGACAAGAGTAACGGTACTAGCATACATTAAAGAAATCTGGCCTTCATGGCGATTGTGGATATTTTATCATTTTAAAGCATATTTGAAAAACGAACTTAGATTTGATATGTCCGCGCATTCTGGCGGAGCGATATCGAAAGAGGGTCTGGGTTTGAGAGCCCAGAATCTGGATGCACTGTTTTCTGCAGCACATAATATCATAACCCTCATAAACTTTACGTTCACAGGAAGTAGTGTTCCTAATTACGAACGATTTTAAAAGTAGGATGGGAGCTTTAGACGTTCCCAATGACTAAACAGTCGAGAAATGGAGAAGATAAAATATCAGAATAAAGTGGATGGTATGCCAGCAACGTTATTGGACATGAATATAATTTTATAACATAATTTTCATATAATATTATTTTAGAACTTGGAAATTGTCTAACCTCTTGCGCAATAATCTGTTTTTCAATTCTGAGTCATTTAACAAATCATAATGAATAATAACTTTTATTTATATTACTAAGCTAATAAAATTTATATTTGAATTCGATTCCCATATACGTATTAATTAAAGAATTAGCCCTTCAGGCAATGGTAAGAAAAGGTAGAATTTTATATTAGGTGTCGCAATCTTTTATAAAGGCAACTAAACAACAAAATAAAATAAGCATCCACAATAAAATACTTTTAGGTATACAACCAACCTAGCGAACGATTTCTATTCTAAATAAACAAATGAATATAATTTTACTAATGAATTTAATTAAAGTCGCGAGATTGATTGATACCGACATATTAGAGAAAATAATATATATATATTAAACAAAATAAGTTGTATACATTTAATTGAGCCGCATAAAGTTATATAAACATAAATTAAGCGTGAAAGCAAACGTATATTTAGAATTACATAAGTATTAATAAAGGATTATAGAGAGAGAGTTTACGAGCAAAACTAGCAAAACATCATAAATGGATCTATGAATTAATTTAGCTACAAATTATAAATCATCCGTGAATGTTCGTATTAAGGCAGCTCTAAATTACATGATTTTACCTAAGATATCAGCATAGCGGCAGGCAGGCAGGTTGGTTGGCAATTCTACGTCATCTCATATGGCCGGTCAGCAGGAATTTTGATGGCTGGTAGACAGTCCTTTGAGAGGAGAAGAAAAAGATGAAAAGAGTCCCCTACTCACTCTTCATCACGCAGAACTTGTGTTGGCTTCTTAAAAGTAATTAAACTCCTGTGAACTCAACTAAAACTGAAAGTAACTAAAAACTCTAAGTAAAACTAACTTCCTTTGTTCTGTGGTTCCTTTTATAACATTTTAATACCGCCCAGAATGCAATTTCATATACCAACCTTATCTCTGTAATCCCTTTAAAAACAACATTTAATTAGCAAAATATTTTCAATAGATAAGGCTTGAAATACCATTTTTAGCTATTTTAAATCATTCGACAACAACTGATAAACGATTTGTTTTCGATCTTAATTGCGATTGACAATTTTAATTAAAGGCAACAAGCTGAATTCAAATCATTTGACAACAACTGATAAACGATTTGTTTTTCGATTTTAATTAAGATTTATAATTTTTAATTATAGACAACGATCTGACTAGTGATAAAGATAATTTCAGTATTTCAAGCCTTCCCCATTTTTCTTTGTTGTTACATTAAATACACACAGATATAAAAATAATTACAAATATATAAGCAAATGTATTTTCATAGCAATAAAATTATTGCTTTAGTCATAATATATATACCCATCACTCAAACTACTGTTTCATTTTTACTAAACAAAAATTAATCTTACTAATCTTTCTAAATGATTCGGCATACAGTGTGTGAGTGAATAGCATATATTTATAGCAAGGTATGAATTACGGACCCCTATGAGGTTAGTCTAGATGGTAAAACATGAAGCATCGATGATGATTAGACATCGATTGCTTCATTATATATATAATATTATAGTATTTAAAGTACTCATTTTTATTCAGAATGCAATAATATAAAAAGAAATATATTTGTCTATTTTAAGTAAAAATCTTTATTAAAATTCATATTCATTTTACAAATTTATTTATTTCATTTTCAATTTAAACAGTTATTATAATAATATCTACTGCGATTCATATTCACTGTTTTTAAGAAAATAAATGCACCATAATAATAGAGTAAAAATATGTATTGAAATTATAGATATTTTATGGTGAAACATTTACTTATCAAAACAATCTCATACATAGTTGTTTATTAAAAAACTATATGTTAACTACATTATTGTAATATTCATAGTTACAGTTGATATTTCATCTGAAACCTTTACAAGTAGAGACTATATATAATTTGTCATGTTATTTATATTATTAATTTAATTACAACTTTTTAAAATGTGTCTTTAAATGCTGGGTTATTGAAACATGTTTCAAATGATGCGTAATTACATATGAGTTTTATTTTTAAGTTATTGTTTAAACATGCTTTCATGGGAATTGAGACATGTAATCAGAAGGAAAATTTTAATTATGATTATTGTTAATAAATTTGCTATTTTTCAAAGGGCTTGCAATTTTGAACTTTGAATACCTATTAGGAAGTTAAATGCTATTTCCTGTCAGATTTAAAGTTTTCAAATAACTGTAGAATTTAGTTAAATTAACTCTGAAGAAGTTAGGTGATTAAGAAAAAATACTATTAAATTTTCACTATTTGACAGTATGTCTTACTTAATTGATATGACACTTTGGGAATATAAGATTCATGTTATTATAATTGAATAATCACAATGTAAAAGGTAATAGTAATTATATATATTCATTTTTATTTAATTAATATTATTTATAATGATATTAAAATAATGATACAAATTTAATTGCTTAACAATAGATACCCACACTTTTATTGTTTAAGGTAAAGCTCTTAATTTTTCCTTTATTATGACTTATTTAATGTTTCATTTAATTTTATCTAAAAATGAACAAATTTTCCTCTGTTATTGCATTTATTGATTTGAATAAATCAAAATGCCTCAGAATATCAAAGCAATAACTTCATAATAGCAGTCTTGATAAGTGATTGTAATAACTTAAATTAAAATTTGATTTGCTTATATAAGTGTAACCAATACCAAATATCTCTCTTAGGTTTAAAACCATCTATCATTATTATAATTTTTTAAGACATTGTTTATTGAATATATAATTAGACACAGCTTAGATAATATAAGCCTTGTCAGAAAACATTTAGCTACTATAACGTAATAATAGATTTAAACTAGTTAGTTTAGTATGTAATTTTTTTCTTTATGTCATTGTGGCAGCAAAATTCGGCATTTTTTTCATCACAGGATAACTAAGAGATAGTTTGAATTCTTCTAAGTATAATACACATATGTATGTATGTATGTATGTATGTATGTATGTATGTATGTATGTATGTATGTATGTATGTATGTATGTATGTATGGATGGATGGATGGATGGATGGATGGATGGATAGATAGATAGATAGATAGATAGATAGATAGATAGATAGATAGATAGATAGATAGATAGATAGATAGATAGATAGATAGATAGATAGATAGATAGATAGATAGATAGATAGATAGATAGATAGATAGATAGATAGATAGATAGATAGATAGATAGATAGATAGATAGATAGATAGATAGATAGATAGATAGATAGATAGATAGATAGATAGATAGATAGATAGATAGATAGATAGATAGATAGATAGATAGATAGATAGATAGATAGATAGATAGATAGATAGATAGATAGATAGATAGATAGATAGATAGATAGATAGATAGATAGATAGATAGATAGATAGATAGATAGATAGATAGATAGATAGATAGATAGATAGATAGATAGATAGATAGATAGATAGATAGATAGATAGATAGATAGATAGATAGATAGATAGACAGACAGCATTCACTCGTAAATGAATTTGGTTTATTCCAATTTCAAGCAGAAAAAAACAGTTCTAGGTACAAGTTTTGCAGTAACTATACAAATCAATCTAAGAACCAAAAATATATTCACATATAGGATAGACACTTCACAGTGTGTGTTTTGATTTCTTCAGTAAAAGCTTTTCTTGCCAAAATACTCAATCCCATGTTTAATAATAGCTCTCCAATGTATCCTAATTTTTACCACATCTTTTCAATGGAATCTATACACATTGTACTTTCTTTAGAATGCCTCTGATCTAATCATTTTAATGCAAATAGGAACTATCTCATAAATACGTTGTTAAAGTTCATCATAATACACTCTTTCAAGAAGTCATACATTGTTCATTAATTTATATGTATAATCCAAAAAAGGTGTGATTTTCAAATAGTAGACTGATTAATAATATTATGCAACCAATTTATTTATTTTTTTCTTTTGTAATTTAAACGTAGCTTTTCCAGAGTAGTTTAAATTGTAGCAGAACATCATTTTTGCCTAATAAAATTTCGGTTCTTTCAATGAATAAGAGCTTATTACTACATTATCTTGTGTTTCATCTGTATTTATTATAATCAAAATAAATATGATATGGTGGAAAATGTTGCCTTGGAAATGAAAATGTTCTTCTACCTAACCTAAGGAAACTAAATTAAATTAGAATTAGAATCTAATGATGAATTGACTTGTAATGTTTCTAGCAAATAAGTCTGATGTGATGTCGATCTGCGGTGAACTACATGACTGTATTGTTATTGTTATTTCTTTTTATCTGAGCATTTTGATTACATAATAGGAAGAGAGGGATCTGGTCTGCTTTAAGAAGCAATTAATCTACTAACTGTCTTTTGAATAAGTCAATGAAAAATATAAATTTATGTCACAATAATTATAACAAATAGAGGTAAATCATACTATAAAGACAAATTCCAGTTTACAGGTCATGCATAAATACATTCACAAACTCAAAAAATAATAAATACTACTTAAAGTATATAAAGTAGTTATACATTTTATTCAAGTATAAAAGTGCTCATATTAGATATTTTGTTTCATATAATAATGATTTATAATATTATATATAGAAAACAACAAATTATTTATTTAAATTCAACCAATTTAATAGTTTATCAAGCCATTAAAACTATAGATTTTCTTTGATATCTTATGATTTGTAGAGGTCTCTCTTACTAAAATTAAGCTCTCAAGGCACATGTACTAAGGTTTTAGCCTTATATAAGTATTTGATATCTTATGTAACCCTCTTCTGAAATACATGTTTATAAGTACTACAGAATTTTTTTTTGATGAAAGTTAAACTAACATGTTTTTATAACAATATTATATCATCATTAAACATAAAAATACATCAATTGATAATATTATTAGTTAATAAAATGCAATCTATACATAAAATAATAGTATATATTTTATTTATTTTATTTTTATGTATTGTTTTAGCAAACAAATATTTTTATCTTACAAAAAAGTATTAAATATAATTTACAGTGAAGCCATGAACCACACCTTAATTACATGACCTCAATTATGTATTATCCAAAGTACAATGTAAATAAACAAACAAAAATACAAATAAACTAAAAAACCACTAGAATTCACAAATTTTACCATACTTGGGCAACCATTTTTTTCACTGTACTTAAGCACATTTTTTTTTAAAAAAGTAAAATTTGTAAATAAATTTTACATATATATGTAATATTTAAATATAAGTATATGTTTTATACTAAACTTAATGTAATTAGAAGGGACTTGAATTCAGACTTTCAAACTTTTTACACCTAGACACTTCATCTTATACAACTGATACACATGACCACATACATGTGGAAAAAATAAATGATCTCCATTTTTTTTTTTTTATATATATATATATATATATATATATATATATATATATATATATATATATATATATATATATATATATATATATATATATAAACAAAATTTCTTCTGATTATATTTTCTGAGGATTATGTTAAAAAGTTTACAAAATTTTAGAACATAGTAAAAGTTGATAGATCCTAATTTCTTAATAACAAGACCACTATTATGTTTTTATAAGAGAAAAAAGTTATTGAATAAAAAAAATCTTACTCAGACATATTTAATAGCAATGAAAGTCAGACATTTAACAATTTATTTTTTAAAAAATATGATAGTCAATTTTTTTATTCTTATTCTTTCAGTGAATGCTTGACTGAACTCATACTCAGTAAAATATATGTATAATGTCCCCTAAAATTATTATTAATAACTAGATAATTATGTTTTAAAATTTTGTTTATACTATAATTTTGATTTATGTACGCATAATATACATTTGAAAAATATCTATTTCATGTATATGTTCATATGGAAATATTGCAATTCAATAAACCATACATCCTTAAATATAATCAATGTTTATCAACAAAAACTATAAGAGTAAGTTAGGCTTGGGTATAAAATATAACTAATTCATGGCTCCACTATATAAGTATATTATATAACTATATTATTACAATACAAGCAATCAAATGTAATAAAATAGATATTCAATTTATAATGATCATGTTTTGTTTAAAAATTATATTTTATGATATTGAAAAAAATGTCTACTTGTTTGATTTCTCACTATTTTATTATTTTTACATAGTATTAGTTTTGTAATATCTTCATAGTTTATTTTACATTCTGTATCCATAAGTACATAAATGATAATTATTTTGGATTACCTTCCCATATATCTCTAATACATTTTTCTTTTCTTAATTTGTCATATCACCAATATATATTTTTTACATTTTGAACATTTTATATTATACATTATATAATGCTACATCTAACTTATCTGTTTTTGAAAAATAGTTTAAATAAATATTTTTCCAAAAACATTTTTAGATTTTTATAATTTTAACATTCTGCTTTTTATTTCATTTAGAAGTTTATATTTTTAACTAATTCAACATACTAATCAGTTATATGAGTTTTAACTTATGCATAGCTATAAAAAAAGTAACTTTGGTGTAGAAATTGGCACATATAAAGAAGAAATTTTGTATAAATTGATTAATAAGTACATAAATTATAAAAAAACAAGTAATATTTACTAGGACAATAAACCTAAAATCGTGTAAACTTGAAAATGCAAAGATAGGGACCTCTATAGGTCTTAACCCCAGGTTTACACCTTGGA
The DNA here is from genome assembly GCA_028023455.1 of Epiperipatus broadwayi. Classification (NCBI taxonomy): domain Eukaryota; kingdom Metazoa; phylum Onychophora; class Udeonychophora; order Euonychophora; family Peripatidae; genus Epiperipatus; species Epiperipatus broadwayi. The sequence continues at coordinate 179,574 of JAQFVV010006243.1, forward strand.
AAAAAGTGTAACCCTTCTTTACTTCAACCTATGTTCTATATAAATAGGTGAAGCTGAATTGTTAGATCTGAGAGCGTGAAGCTATTCAATACTTCACTGATTAAGTCCACAATTCCTATTACACATTATTACTCACGAAATCTTTCGATTTACAATGAGTCAATGGAAAAATCTTATAGTTAGAAATTTACTACAATAATTTAAAGTTGTAATTATAAATTTATTTAATGCACATTGATTACATAAGTAATATTTACTAAGGCAATAAACCTCAAATTGTGTAAGCTTGAAAATGTGAAGATAGGGAACTCTATAGGTCTTAACCACAAGCATACACCTTGGAAGAAAAGAGGAGAACCCTAAAATCAATAAAAACAAGAATAGTAATGATGTTTATACAACCCATTTAAATTGTAAATTGATCTATGTACTTCATATGCAAGAATATTTTTCATATTGCTCTCAACCATAGTGCAGATGACTAGTAATATTGTAAAATTAGATTAGAAAATATTAATATTGTCATAAATAATATTTGTATTTATTTAGCAAATCTCTAATTAAAAAATTCTAGTTGTTTCCAAAAGTACAAACACATAAGAAGAAAACAAATTATTGATGAAAAAATTTAATTAAACCTCCAATCTTATATAAATTAAATACTATGTTGAATCAAAAGCCTCTTGCTGAGTTTATAGAGATCTCATGTAATTTCTTTTTGAGAAATGGTAGAAAGTTAAAAAAACTGGGCAAGATTTTGTTTTTTGATAATAGCAATTAGATAATATTGAATCAATGGTTTATTTTTACAATTCACCATGAGAGCATCTAATGCACATTTTCTTTTATAATATAATATTAAATCATCTAAGCACTTTATTACTGTTTCACAATGCTTTAATTACCACTCTCATTTACAGTTTTGATTGCCTCAGCAATTTTCTTCAGAACTTTTTTCAGACTTCAAAGTTAGATTTTGAAGATATAAAAAGAAAGTTCTGAAGAAGATTTCTGGGGCAATTGAAACTGTAAAAGAGAATGGTAATTAAAGTATTGTGAAACAGTAATAAAGTGCATAAATGATTTAATATTATATTATATACATTTGACAGTGCAATAAAAAAGATTAGTTATTATACAATTTCTGTTATAGGGTGACATTTTCACAAGTTAATTTTGCAAGTTGTCTAAGACTTATAATTTTTTCATTCCGTTTTCCATTCTATTATTAATCATTTATGTACATAACTTGAGTTTAACATGTCTAATGAATGTAATATTAGATTATTGTTTAACTATTGATCAACAATTTTTTCCATTCTAAGTGCTCTGACTTTGGATAATCCAAAATTATTTTATTTAGACAAATTCTAAATCAAATCACTATGCAAAACTTTTTCAGTATATAGATAGTATATTCTTTAAATTAATAATCATTATAATTTCAGTTTAAATTGATGTTGTTAGAAATGCAAAATTATATATATATTTACTTGCACTTTTACAATTTTATAAAATCAAAAAGTATAGTTTAGGCATTATTAGAGTGACAGACTTATAATGGTTCCTGGGTAAATGCTCAATGTGTCATTTTGAATTATTTTGACTGTATATAAAATAATAATCGGATTGCACACTGGCTCTCTAAATAATGAGCAATTGCTTGTATACAGTACTCCTTGTTGAAGACAGATAAAAATATGTTTGAATCATTGAACATACAATAGACTGTTTTATTTCTGATTTGGGGACTTTTTTTTAATCTTAATTTTATATTTATTGAAAATAAAGGTTTTGCCTGGAAAAAGCTGTGCTGTCTGATAAGTAAAAAGTAATTATACCTGGATCTCATTTTATGCCGATTTTTTAATGCGATTTTGAAGCTATGCAATTCATGTTTCTTCTTAAATTTTTGTATGCAGTTTTCTTTTATGCGATAAAAATTATTAGATCAGTAGTTGAGCTTCGATAATGCGCTATTACTTTAAATATTATAAATTTTGCACACTCACTTATATTTAAAGTAATAGTGCATTATCGGAGTTCTATTTTCATCTAATAATTTTAATATTTTCAGTACTTTATAATAGTAATAGATTTTATGTAATAAAGAAGTTTATAATTCACTTAAAATCAGGATTTACCCATTTTATATACACACATTAAACTTTACAAGATTATAATGTAAATCTGTTCAAGTGTTATAGATGCCTATATTATGCATATTGTTGTTTTTTCATTTTAAATCACATACTATTTTTGCTTTTAAAAAAAAGAGTATGTAATCAATTAATCATTTAGTTTTCACAAGTTTATTTTTAAAAGGTGAGTAACAGTGGGGCGCACAATTAAATTTGACAATTAAAATCTGATTTTTAATTGTAATTAACAATTTAAAAATTATGTAATGTGATCTGAAATTAATGTGGTGTGAAACAATAAAATTTGATTTTTAAACGGATTTGAAAATTAAAAAATTAAAGACAAAAATAAAAATTTAATTTTTAGTTTTAATTAAATTTTGCCCAACAGTGGTGAGTCGGTGTCTTTTTATTATCTTAAGTCTGAGTTCTTATTTTTATTTTAAACTTTTAGTTTACTTTAATCAAAAGGAAAAAACACCCAAGAAAATGAATTTCTTTGGAAATAAAAATTTCAATTTTAGATCGCTTAGCAAAATGGGAAGGATCAACAGTGATTGGAAAACATTTTTGTTTGGGTAAGTTCACTATAAAAGCAATTAAAAAAATTAAATTGGCATTAGTTGTATTTCCTCTTGTGATGAATCTGATTTCTTACTAGTTTACAAACAAACTTACATGTCAACAAATAGCGATAATGATCAAAATACTGTACATGTATAAAAAAAATGTAAAATACTGTAAAATTATGCATAAAAAATATATTGTTTTGAATAAAATTAAATACTGTAGTTAATAAAAAAAGTAAAAAAAATTTGTATTGTATCAATTTTTTTCAAATTTGAAATTTTTTATTAGTCATATTTTATTTCCTTATTTTTTTTAATGCGAATTTTAATGTAATTTTACATTGTTGCTTTGCTTTTATGTGATTCTTAAAAATTACAGTATGTATCCCCCATTTTTCAAGATATGTTAAGTCTATTTTTGTGTGATTTCTTTTGTGTGCATTTTTTAAGTCATCTATCTACTACATAAAATGAGATCCAGGTGTATTTTCATATTCTTTTAGTTAGTTTCTTAGTATTTGTTCTATACTGATTCAGAATATCTTTTTCCAAAAACCAATCAGATTTGTCTTTAATGTCTTACAACTTTATATTATTTACTTTAATGAAAGAAGTTAATATATGGCTTCCATAAGACACTTTAGATATGCTGAGTTGTAGCAGGTAGTATAACAATCATACTTTATTCGGAATTTAATTATATACTGATCATGACTAATTTCTTGCTTTTAGCAAAGACTTTTAAAATAATTTATGTTAGTTATACAATACAATACTTCTTACTTTATCATTCTTTTTAGAAAAGGGAGGGGGGAATAAGTGATTTTTTACTGTTAGATTATCTTGTTCACATAATGTTCTTATTTGTTACTTTTTTAAATTACATGTTATTAAATTAAGTGTAGACTACTTTCTGTGTTACTATTTATTTTTAAAATTATTTTTTATAAGTTAACAACTCAAGTTATTAATTTTTTTTCTTTATCTTAAGGCCTACTATTTTCTCATTTTAATGTTAAATATACAAATTCTGAAAAAGTTGTGTTAATTTCTCATGAATCTCTTTCCACTTTTCTCCAATAACTGCAAGTTACAGCTAAGGATGTATAAACAATTACAATACGTCAAGCGTTGGTAGCCCAGAGGTTAGCATGGCTGCCTTTCAAGCAGCTGTCCCGGGTTCGCTTCCGGGTCAACGCATTTGACATATGAAAAAAAAAAACAATTGCAATACATTTTTTAAATAAATTAATAATAAAACTGCAAACAGTGTTTATATAGTAAGCTTTCACTGCTACTTATCTTAAATTGAACGTCTTATTATGGTAAAGATTGGTGGCAAGAAAAAAGTAACAAGTAATCATAATTCTCTTCAGTAGAACAATTATTTTAGCTAAAATTTAAAAAAAATTGGAAAATATAATATATATAAAAAATATTTCTACATAACAAAATATAGTAAATTTAATTCCAAAAATGGGTTTATTTTGATTTTTATATGCTTTTTCTTATAAAAGAGTGATTAATTAGTAACAAATTTATAACAAATCTTGGCAATTGCTAATACTATTAACAGATGTTTTTTTTCTCCGCCTGCATAATCACTATTCATTTCTAAAGTTTCCTTGCAATATTTAAAATAAATCATTGCATAATTAAAACTTTTTCACTTGACAAAAAGTTTTTATTAATAATAAATATTTATGTCCTTGTGAACGATGTTAAAGTCTTACATTGAATTTAATTAGTTATTTTGGCCTAGAAAAAAAATTATCTGAAATATTTTTCACTTTTGAAGTTTGTTTAAAAATAACTTTGGAGCAGCAATCAAATCTTCATAAACTATTATAATTATTTTACAAATGTAAATAAAATTAATTAACAAACGAGTTTACTTCTTTAAGCCAATAAACATCACATGATCACCATTTTTTACTTCTTATAAAATAATATTAACATTTTAATGTTACACATGAATCATTATATATTAATGATTTCTGGAGCTCATAGACCACGGATTGTATTTCCAACTTTGTCATTTCAATATTCCTACTTTTTTTTTATCGTTCATATATTTTAACTTTATTTTTATATTGTTTGGCCTAACTAATTCTCTTGGATTCATATTTATATCAGAACCTCATAGCAGAGTAATAGCGTATTCTATCTAGATTTAAATCCATATGGGTAGAAAAACATTTCAGATTGTTTTCTCATAGTTAACTCATCTAATAGTCTAATATGGATCAGTAAATGTTTGTCCACCTATTCTTAATTGTAGAGTAAAACAAAATGGAAACTACTCAAATTCTCACTACCAAATATTTGACAAGTCTGATGAGTAAAACCTTTCTTTCACATATTCCTATATAATAGATTAATTAATATATTAAATCTTTGGTTTGATATTCAGAAGACTATTATATATATATATATATATTGTAACACCCTCACTCAACATCGCTTCTACACATTATATGAGCAAATGTCCAGGGCACCAAGTCTATTAATGAATAGAATAAGGTAACAATTATATATTGCTTGGAATTAATAATGAGACTCTTCTATTTTGCCTTACTTATAACCTAGCTCATTGGAGGGTTAAAGAAAGTTTTAAAATATACAGAACACGAATAAATGAATGAAGAAATAAGATTGATGATTATAATAAGATACATGCTTCATTTGTTAATTAACCAAATGATAAAAATTAATAAAGTTTCTTATTTATTCAAGTTGTTAAACTATAATTTGATTTGATTTCTTCCATCATCTAAATGCACTCATAGATCAACCACAATATCAATATAACTTTAACATAAAACAAGATATTGAATAACTTCACTATCTAGTATGCCTTAGTCTAAATAGCTAAACTGATATTAATTTTGAACTAGGAAATCAGATCTCAGGGAATCTTTAATATGGTTGGTTAAAAAATTTTATCATACAATAACTTACAACTATTGTCATTTATTTATTTGATTTGATTTATTTATACATAGCCAAATTATATATGCGTGTGTATTTTGATATTAACACAAATATTAAAGTTTTTTACAAATATATTCTAACACATGGTTGGATGTTATATATAACTATTGTAATAATAAAAGAATAATAATAATGGAATAAATTGGATGATGTTTCACTGGACTAGCAATTAGATAATGAAGAAAATAGGGTACATTTTAATCTCACTTCATTTTCTAATAACTAAGTATGTGACCTTTTTATAAATTTACTAAATGGTAAAATATTTCATATAATGTTTGGATCAAGAGAACAATATTATCAGATTTCAGTATATTTATTATTAAATTTACAAAGTAATGTACTTATATTGTAATAGATGTGTGGAATGTGGAAACTACAATACGAATGCATATAAGAACTGGAGACAAAGTTTTAAATAATAAATAAAGCATTTGTTTACATTTGCAATTGGAATAGACATAATTAACTCACATTGGACTATTGTCCTAATTTTTAGATTTACACATACATTACTAATATGAGTTTAATATCTTTTTTGTTACATATTTTATCATCTATTATTTATAAAGTAATAAATAAATACTAAAAATATATAAATATATATTGTGCCATTACAATTTAGTCATTAGCTAAATTTGTAGTAATGTGCAAGAAAGAAAATGTGGAACAAAAATCATCATCACATTTTATGTAATAAATGAAGCTGCAGGGCAACCAAGTTTAAACCCTACAAGATCAAGTTTTAAAAGCTTGAGACAGAAAGAGAGTGGGACAACAATTATATTCTTTATTTATTTGTGTGTTGATAGAAAACTCAAAAAGAGTAATACACACATTTAATTATTCAATATTTAATTTTTTTGTTGTTAAAAAGTAAAGTTATAACGCATATATATAGGCAGTGTGTGTGTAAGCTATTTAATTGTTGTTGTACATTTCAAATATTAAACTCTCTTCAAAGCTAACCTACATTTTCTAAATTCTGATATTTTATTCTTTCTCTATTTTACTTTTCTATAATTGTAAGTTGGAATTAAAAGCTAGGGATTTGATTTTAAATATTAAGGTTAGAATTACTCAGCTAGCAATTAGATTATTTAATGTCAGTTTATACATGATTTGAGTGATGGAGTGTGTGTGTTACATCACATAAATATATCTACATTTATTAAATATTGAGAGAAAAAGAAGAAAATCTGTTATATTATTTTTTTCTTACTCAACAATTGTTTGTATTATAAGGGTTGTTTTTCTGTTGGAAAACTTAGAGACAATGTGAGAAGTCTAATTTTAAAATTGTCTCATCTTAAGATCAAAAGAAAGAAGCTCAAAATTTAGGTGTTACATGTGTAAAGAAAAGGGATTAAGTCTATTTTTTTTCCTTCAAAACAAAAGTTTGTCTAAAAATCACGATAGTGAGATTTTTCATACTATCCAGCTAAAAAACAATTTGGTTGAGAATAAGTTATAATCTAATTAAAAGAGGTGGTCAAAAATATAAAAAAATCGGATATAAAAGCTATCTGGAAAATCAGTTGAGCTATTATAAAAAGACTTAAAAAAATATTGAAACTAGAAAAGACAAGGATTTTTAATTTGACCTGATATTTTTTTTTTTAAATCATTTTTTTAATATAAATTTTTTGAAGGTTAAAAATGTAAGATGTCGGGCTAGAAAAAAATATATATATTCTCATCTGGAGGATCCCAGGACCTGCTGGAACCAGCACATCATATAAAGAAAAAAAAAGGAGATGTCTGAAATTATAATATTCTACACCATCTTACTGACTGAGAGAAATAAGATGTTTTTAAATAGAAAGAAGAAAGAATTCACCTGCATTTGAAGGCGATCAAAAGAAAAACGATTAATCTACAGATAAATGTTAAATCATCAAGTTCAATTAAATCCAGTAACTGAGTTTGAACCCAAGAAAAATTATAAATGTGAAAACAACTGCTGTACTTCATCCACTAACAGAATCATGCTTGACAGCAAGAGAAGAAAAGTTAATATAATGATTTCTAAATTGTCCACTAAAGCAAATAACCTCAATAGAATCATTATCATCAAATAATTATACACCTCAAGAAAGAGATTGTTCCAAAGTAAAATGGAAATGGTAGCTGCAAAATATAGACATTAAACAAGATAAATCTGACTCATTGGAAGTCGCTACAAAGAATAAAACTGGTAATATAAATTTTTTTATATATTTTCTTTATAATATCAGAGACTTAGTAAAATTTTAGCAACAGAGTGGTATATTTTTGTTTAAAGAACTTTTAAAACAACCAAGATCAATTGAAACCCAGAATTTCTTAACCAAGATAAACATAAGCTTCATTAATGATTTTATATGTACTAAAATTATGATTGTCTATTAACTTAAAGTTATGAAATGTTATTAATATGTAACATTTTTTTATTATTATTTTGTTTTAAATAATATTTTTGTTATTATGGGGATAAAACATGCACATACATAATATAATAATACTTGTTGCATATATGTAATTGTGTGTGAATGTAAAACAATATGCAATATTAAGAATATTAGAGTATTGTGTTTTAAGTTAAAGTATAGCATTTCAGAGGGTAGAAGGGAGGGGGAGAAAAATAATTTAAAACTTGTTCTGGAAATCTTGCTCTTTCACTTCTACTAACATTTTTTTTTGTCATTCTACTTTACATGTTAGATTATAAAAGTATGTGTGCAAAAGAGAAAAGAGAAAAAAAAGAGTGAATATTTTTTTTTATGAAATATTTTTTTGTCAATTGAAAACTTTAGCAAACTTAGTATCCAATTTGAAATACATTTACGGGAAAGGGGGAAGAATTTAAAATTAATGTTATGATTTCAAAACAGTCGATTATGATTATTGTTGTTATTGTTAATATCAATTTTCATGTAGATATAGAAATTTTTATGTATACGTTAGAAATGCAGTAATAAATGTTAATTTGTTTTTATTAAACAGAGGCATATATATTTCATTAAGAGTATTTTTTTATTAGTTATGATCATTCATCATCAAGGTGAATATTAGCTATTTAAGTTCCAATTAGATATACTAAGATTAGCCACTAATTATTAATTTCTGTAAAATTTAAGTTTTATGATTAGGCTTAGTCTTAAAGCTGTGGATGAAACCATTATCATCATTATCATCATCATCATCATCACATTTTAATTAATGAGATAGATAAATGTTTAGAGGCCATAAATAAATAGTAATTTCATGGTATTTAGTTGACATTTGTGAATAATTTAATGACCACCATTCCATCATCTATATCATGCAAGGATGAGTGAATTACCATCCTAAATTAATAGTAATCTGAGCTAGTAAAACTGGTAAAGATATTGAAATGCATTTATTATGTTAAGATCCAGGAAATGATTTATGTCTAATGAATTTTATATACTCCACTTTAGTTTAAGGATGTTTTGTGCTTACCTAAATATTATTGCATACAGTGATATGGGTCTGGTAAAAAGGAAAAAGGGAAGGGGGAAAAGGGGGAAGGGAAGGGGGGGGAAAAGCAAAATCCTCCTTTTTTATTAGAAATAAAGTACCAAAAGAGATTCAAACCCGGTACATGTGAAAAGGTTATAAGATATAACTGTGTCTAGGTTCAGATAATCTAGTGGCACCCTGCTAGACCATGTTCACTTATTATTTACTTAAATATGCACTTGACATCAAACCAAGAAATGAAATTGGATAAAATCTACTGTATGTATACCTGAGAAGATATTTTATTGAGTTGCTAGTGTACTCACCCACTTGATGTTATTAACTCATTCTTAATAATTTGTTTATAATTTCTACTTGTTTATTGATAATACAATGCCTGCCTGTCTAGGGTTTGAAATAGGCAGACACCTTAAATGACTAGTCTCCAGGCATTATTGTTTCTAATTATTGATATTGTGATATCTTTAGAAATCTAATTATAGAAATATGTTTAATTTAATCTTACTCATCATTTTAATATTTATTTACTATTATAGCTACTCGTCATTTTAATATTATGATCTTATATATTTGTTTTATAGCTACTACTCGGGTATGGTAATATTTATATTTGAATCTTAATTCTTTTGATCACCTTTATTTATGTTACAATGGATCAATGATCAACTTAATTTATGTTACAATGGATGCCCAACTGGGGCATATGTTACCATATACATGAGGTAAAAAGGAGTCTATAGAATGATGGGAGATGTGGTTAAAAAGAGAGAATTTTTTTTTTAGTAAAATTTTTTTTTTCAGTAAAATTTTTTTTTGTCTTACAAAATTGTCTTGGCCATACAGTCTTATTTTAGATTTGCATATGATGACATTTAATATGATTTAATTTTTCATTGATGATGATAAAATGGGTACAGCCATAAAACAGCTTAGTTCTTTTTCTCTCAATTTTGAAAATATATGTATATCACAACTTAAGACAGAGGTGAAATAAATAATAGAATATTTTTTTTGGAACATGAAAATGATTTATTGCCAGATAGGATAGGCATAGTAATAGTGATGAACTATGGGATAGTAGTCTCATGTGTGTTTGGAGAGTTCATTTTGTAAAAAGTCTATGATTTTGGAAGTTGGATTGGATATCTGATTGTTGGAGTTTGGGTGGTTAGATTGCAGTTTTGATGATGAATGGAGAGTTTGTCATTGCCCTGAGAATGCTATGTATTCATGTAACACATAAATGATCAAACCCATTCACTGCTCCAACCCAGTTTATAAGTTATCCTTATTTTATCATGAAGCAGTTAACAGCAGTCCTGCCATGATATCAGCCTATAAGTCTTCAAGAGAGAGAGAGCATGGCATAGTTTTCCAACCTAGTTTATAAGTTATGTTATTCTTATTTTATCATGAAGCAGTTAACAGTAGTCCTGCCATGATAGCAGCCTATAAGTCCCCAAGAGAAAGATCAAGGCTTAGTTTTCTTAGTCTATAATAAGCAGGGCATTCCTTGATACTTGCCACATAAGACTCCAAGAGAGAGAGCAAGGCATAGTTTATCTATTTAGCCCCTAAGACTTAATACTTCTTTTATTGCAACAGAGTTTGCATCCTTTAATCAAGGGTTGTGGTAGCTAAAGATGATCGAATTGGGATGATCTTCTGACTGCACATAATGAATTGTGTGATTATAGTGCTGTGACTGAATTCTTTTATTTATCTCATGATTGTGAACTGCTAATCATTCTGTGGACTGTCAATATCTGTCAGATCTCTAGGAGAATAGATGAATGTATAATTTGGGCTATTGCAGACAGTCATGCACTATATAGATTATTGTTGTGTGATTCATCAAACAAGGATATTAAATTATTTTTTTGTATTTGTAATGCATGATAAGGTGAAAAGCAAATCAGTCAGTTGGTCAGAGATAGGTGTCAGTCAGGGAAATGATGTGTGGGTTCTTGGTGGTCAGGAAAGCACAGATGGGATATATATTGAAATATATTAAAATTTAATAGAATGAATAAAGGTGAAATGCAAATGATGGAAAGGATTATGCAGATGTTTAAAAGTTTAGAACAAAAGATAGAGAAAAGGAATAAAAGTATAAAAAGTTTAAGAGAAGACCTAAGAGAAAATAGTAAGCAGGGGATAGAAAGTTTAGGACGTAGGATATGTCAATCTATAGAGAGTATAATAGATGGTAATCGAGGCTTACCAGTGTTAAAAGATAAGCTAGATAGTCAAACTACTGACAATAGAGAAAGGAATGAGAGATTAGAGGAAGAAATAAATAAACCAGCTAGTACACTGATAGAGAATAGGTCCCAAAAAGTAGAAAGGCCGATAGAAGCCATAATCCCAAATCTCTCAGTAAAAAGAGTAAATGAGATAATGACCAAAGAGCAGATTGGGATAGATCATGAAGTGAAAAAAAGGAAAAGAGAGTTGGAGGAAAAACTCCATGCACCAGATGAGGTGATAAAATTAAGAGAGGCAAGAGGGGAGATGAAACCAGATATTTTAGAAAGAGGGCCAAAGTTTCAACAGTCTGTAGTTCTCAATCTAGTAACTAACCAGCATGTGTGGTTTCAAAAATCTATATTTTTAAAAATAGATTAGAAGTAAATTACATCTGGTACAGAGAGTCAATCTTTCTAGAAAATTTAAAAACAAATTATATGTGCCACAGAGAGTCAATCTCTCTGGAAAATGTAAAAATGCATTATATATGGTACAAAGAGTTAATCTTTCTGGAAAGTTTTAAAATAAAGTATGTATGGTATAGAGAGTCAATCTCTCTGAAAAACTTCAAGGCATATTACGTATGATACCAAGAGTCCATATTTCTAAATGGAGTCTGTAATAGGAGATTATATAAAATAAATCCTCCAGATATGTTTTATAAATATCCAGTCAAGATGAAAAATGGAAATATTAAAAATGGACTGGATGTACATGTGCAGTTTTATGCAGACCACAATATGATTTACAAAAGGGAAAAGCCCAGAGTAAAAAAAAAGGGCCATTCCAAATTACCAAGAAAGTAGGAGAGAATGCCTTTATGCTTGCTACTGTTGATGGGAATAAAGGAACCTATAATGCTAGGAGTTTGATCCTTATACTTCAGCAGAGTAGCTTGGCAAAAATCTCCAAATAAATTAATCACATTTAAGTTTTCTAATGAAAAGGGAATTTGGTGGGCATCTAGATGATGTTTGCCAGTAGTTATAAATTTATAATTTTCAGTTAGTGTGGTTATATTATTATTATTAGTGTTATTTTATTAGTTATGATTTTCTTATTAGATACAGTTAAAGCAAAGGTGCTGATGATTTTATTTGAAGGGGGGGAGGGAATGTTGTGCCATTACAATTTAGTCATTAGCTAAATTTGTAGTAATGTGCATGAAAGAAAATGTGGAACAAAAATCATCATCACATTTTATATAGTAAATGAAGCTGTAGGGCATCCAAGTTTAAACCCTACAAGATCAAGTTTTAAAAGCTTGAGACAGAAAGAGAGTGGGACAACAGTTATATTCTTTATTTGTTTGTGTGTTGATAGAAAACTCAAAAAGAGTAATACACACATTTAATTATTCAATATTTAATTTTTTTTTGTTAAAAAGTAAAGTTATAATGCATATGTATAGGCAGTGTGTGTGTAAGCTATTTAATTGTTGTTGTATATTTCAAATATTAAACTCTCTTCAAAGCTAACCTACATTTGCTAAATTCTGATATTTTATTCTTTCTCTATTTTACTTTTCTATAATTGTAAGTTGGAATTAAAAGCTAGGGATTTGATTTTAAATATTAAGGTTAGAATTACTCAGCTAGCAATTAGATTATTTAATGTCAGTTTATACATGATTTGAGTGATGGAGTGTGTGTGTTACATCACATAAATATATCTACATTTATTAAATATTGAGAGAAAAAGAAGAAAATCTGTTATATTATTTTTTTTCTTACTCAACAATTTTTTGTATTATAAGGGTTGTTTTTCTGTTGAAAAACTTAGAGACGATGTGAGAAGTCTAATTTTAAAAATGTCTCATCTTAAGATCAAAAGAAAGAAGCTCAAAATTTAGGTGTTACATGTGTAAAGAAAAGGGATTAAGTCTATTTTTTTCCTTCAAAACAAAAGTTTGTCTAAAAATCAGGATAGTGAGATTTTTCATACTATCCAGCTAAAAAACAATTTGGTTGAGAATAAGTTATAAATCTAATTAAAAGAGGTGGTCAAAAATAAAAAAAATCGGATATAAAAGCAGTCTGGAAAATCAGTTGAGCTATTATAAGGAGACTTTTAAAAAAATATTGAAACTAGAAAAGACAAGGATTTTTAATTCGACCTGATATCTTTTTTTTTAAATCATTTTTTTTAATATAAAGTTTTTGAAGGTTAAAAATATAGGGATGTCGGGCTAGAAAAAAATATATATATTCTCATCTGGAGGATCCCAAGACCTGCTGAAATCAGCACATCATATAAAGAAAAAAAAAGGAAATGTCTTGTCTGAAATTATAATATTCTACACCGTCTTACTGACTGAGAGAAATAAGATGTTTTTAAATAGAAAGAAGAAAGAATTCACCTGCATTTGAAGGCGATCAAAAGAAAAATGATTAATCTACAGATAAATGTTAAATCATCGAGTTCAATTAAATCCAGTAACTGAGTTTGAACCCAAGAAAAATTATAAATGTGAAAACAACTGCTGTACTTCATCCACTAACAGAATCATGCTTGACAGGAAGAGAAGAAAAGTTAATATAATGATTTCTAAATTGTCCACTAAAGCAAATAACCTCAATAGAATCATCATCATCAAATAATTATACACCTCAAGAAAGAGATTGTTCCAAAGTAAAACGGAAATGGTAGCTGCAAAATATAGACATTAAACAAGATAAATTTGACTCATTGGAAGTCGCTACAAAGAATAGAACTGGTAATATAAATTTTTTTATATATTTTCTTTATAATATCAGAGACTTAGTAAAATTTTAGCAACAGAGTGGTATATTTTTGTTTAAAGAACTTTTAAAACAACCAAGATCAATTGAAACCCAGAATTTCTTAATAACGATAAACATAAGCTTCATTAATGATTTTATATGTACTAAAATTATGATTGTCTATTAACCTAAAGTTATGAAATGTTATTAATATGTAACATTTTTTTTATTATTATTTTGTTTTAAATAATATTTTTGTTATTATGGGGATAAAACATGCACATACATAATATAATAATACTTGTTGCATATATGTAATTGTGTGTGAATGTAAAACAATAGGCAATATTAAGAATATTAGAGTATTGTGTTTTAAGTTAAAGTATAGCATTTCAGAGGGTAGAAGGGAGGGGGAGAAAAACAATTTAAAACTTGTTCTGGAAATCTTGCTTTTTCACTTCTACTAACATTTTTTTTGTCATTCTACTTTACATGTTAGATTATAAAAGTATGTGTGCAAAAGAGAAAAGAGAAAAAAAAGAGTGAATATTTTTTTTATGAAATATTTTCTTGTGAATTGAAAACTTTAGCAAACTTAGTATCCAATTTGAAATACATTTATGGGAAAGGGGGGAGAATCTAATATTAATATTATGATCTTATATATTTGTTTTATAACTACTACTCAGGTATGGTAATATTTATATTTGAATCTTAATTCTTTTGATCACCTTTATTTATGTTACAATGGATCAATGGTGTTACAATATATATAATAATAAATAAATACTGCCCTCATATTCTGACTTCAAATATATTTCGGCTGTTAATTAACATTAACAATTCCTTATTATTAGCAAGCAACACTGGGTAAATTAAATATCATATTATGGGCACAATATACAAGTTTGAGAGGTTACACTATTAATTATTCAGATAAAGCAACTTAATAAACTTGGCTGTCAAGAGAGTAATTTTAAATAGCTCAATTAAATAGTCCCTTTATATATCTACACTTTTCACGCATTCAAAAATAATAAAAAAATAATAATAATCATTCTGATGATTTATTGCAGTAAATTAATATGAGATGATTCAAAATATTTACTTCCCAATATATAAATTTAACAGTATTATACTTTCATATCTGCAATAGTATTTGCATTATATGTGTGTGTGTCATCCTACGCTATAATGTAAGACAAAATCAATCTATTTATGTATTGTTAATTTACTTATGAATTACTAAATAAGTGTTTTACTACAGATAATGTCATAAACCAACCAACAAATACAACACCATTTCTACTTTAATATTCAATAAAGAAAATAATCTGACTATTTATCCAACCACAAACTAAATTACACATAGCTATGTTTCTATGATAACACAAAAATAAACATTCAAGAAAAATTTAAGCACATGAGGAATAAATAAGCTCTTTGGCTCATAAATCTAACGACAAATATTGGCTTTCCCACCTAATTTTGAGATACATACTGGTGTGGGACTCTGCCTCACAACCAGAATAAAGGGGAAAATAACACTTAACTTCATAAAATATCATTTTATAACACATACATAGGCAATCTAGGAATCTACTTCACTTATGGCATTTACTTAAATATAATAAGGGAGAGAGTCCTCATTCCCAATAAACATAGAATGTATCAAGAATAACTTCCTTTCTCATAGCTATACTAATATACATTTTATTCTATACATTGAAAAATAAATATACATACACAGATATGACACTATTTCTATCAATTCTTTTAGCATACAACATTATCCGAAATTAATAGGGAGAAACTGTTATAAAACTGAATATTTATTAATTAAATAAAATAATTGGATATACAGACACACTCACACATAAATAAGAGTGTGAAAAATCATTCCAAATTATATAATATGCAAATATTACGATAAAGTAAATGGTAAATTGATAACATAAACTTTTAGCTTATAACAGACTATCAGCTGTTTTAAAAATTTAAATAGCAATAATTATTTTACTATTTCTGACACAATATTTCTTTCACATGCTAGCTACTCTGAAAGCCAAAAATTCTCACTTCGAGATAAAAGAAAAAATATAAAATAAATCTCTCTCTTTAATAAAATACCAAAAAAATGTATGTTTCATCTACATAAAAAAATCATATTTAAATAATAATAATTTACCAGCGTATTTGCAACTTGCAAACACACTAATCTGAGATGGTCTGGATGCTCAGAAAATATCATAATTAAGTAAGCAAACACATAAATAACAAATCTGTCTATCTATCTATGATATATCAATAGCAACAAATAAAAAAAGTCACTCTTCTTTAAGTTAAAAATAAAAAAATTCACTTGGAAAATTTCTTTTAACATAAACTTTCCAGAATGATAAGAAGATGAAAATGATGATTCCAGACGAGTACGTGTTAATGAGAACATACATTCACAATTTAAAATTAATTCAGTAATCTCCAATGTTCTTAGCAAAAAGCTAATTGAGTTTACTAATATAGCATGTGCAGTAATCAATTTTTATAATAATAGAGACATGAAAAGACACTTTCAACTATATATTTCTTTATAATGATAATTTAATTAATTCTGGAAATATTCAACTCAGCAGTAAATTAACAGGTTTTCTAAGGAACATTTGCTTCCCATAATTTGTAAGATAGCAAACAAGTAATTAATTTTGGTCCTTGCTAATTAACTGTTCACATGAAATCTGCAATTCCTTAAGCAATAATATTTCATTTTATAATAAATTCACACATCAAGGAGAACAAGAAATATACAATATCAATGTCCTTCCACTCGATTTAAGCATATGCATTTAATAAATAGTAGCAATCAATTAATCTTTTGTAAGTCACACATTTCTTTCTTTAATAAAATGTTATATGCATAAATAAAGTACACATGCATTATCTTGTTTTAATTTGACTTTTAGATAAGCAGAATATAACTTGAACTGAGAGCTTATGGTAAATTTTGTTAAATAGTCCTGCATATATTTCCTCAAGATATTATAAAGTTCACACAATTTTATTAAAGGATTATAAAATTCAAGCACTTTCATTTTCTTCTTAATAATAATAATAGATATAAGCAAACAAAGTAGATTAAATTTATCAGCATAGAAATACATTTTAAGAATGATAGTGTTAGTATAACATTTAACTGAGTAGAGGAAATAAAGAAATATACATTTCTTATAATTTAGCCTGTCATCCTTGCTTAAAACTGTCTGGTAGCTAGAATTCCCATGACTTTTATTAAAAAAATAATGTTTAAAAATTTACTTTGGAGTTTCAACTGACTTGATTTCTGGAAGAGATAGAAAAATTGGCAGAAGAAGAATGAACAAAGTAATGGTTGAAACAACAATAATCAATTTCTATTACTGACTATCAGTTAAATATATATCCCTTCCATCAATAAAGAGGTCATTTCACTCTCCAAAGGTCAAATCCACACTTTGCACTCAGATAATGAAGAAAAAAATATTCAAGAAATCATTTCTTGAAAAAAAAAATCATTTTGATTTTTTAAATTAAATCAAACCAAATAAAGCAAATAACAAAAAAAAAAAAACTTTTTACAATTTTGAAGCAAATGACTCTTAATTAACTATTAAATAAAATGGTTGATAATACTATTTAGTTTGTTAAATAATTTACTAATCCAGATATCCATTAATCACTCAAAAAATATATATACTCACAAAATTATTAAAGATATTTACTGTAATTGTAAATGTAATATTTTGTACTGTAATTAAAATATGAAAATGAAATGAGATGATACAGACATACATGTATACACATATGCTGCTATATGAATACTAAATTATCCTGACTAAAATGTAACCAATATGGCTATGGGTTAAACATATTTCACTAATTATAATACTTACACATGGATGGGTGTGCCAATGAATAAATAGACCAGAAAACCATTTAAACAAATACCAACTACTATTCTACAAATAAATAAAACAACTATACATTAATTTAACTTTCATATCAACAATTCCTGTAATAATCCATCCCCCTTTCTTGCATTAAATATTCATCAAATATAATAATAATAATAATAATAATAATAATAATAATAATAATAATAATAATAATAATAATAATAATAATAATAATAATAATAATAATAATAATAATAATAATAATAATAATAATAATAATAATAATAATAATAATAATAATAATAATAATAATAATAATAATAATAATAATAATAATAATAATAATAATAATAAAAAATGCTTATAAAAATTTCCCCCTAACATTTATAAGCAACTCATATATAAGGTTTTAGACCATTAACAGAAAAAAAAATTTAAATGTTAGTACTATTTCATTTTTGTTAGTTAAATGCAGTTATTCACCACTGATACAGTATATTTTAATTACTTGTGCCCATTCAGAAGGGCACAATATATATATAAAGTTGAGTTTAGATGTAAATTATATATAAATAATTTTACTTTAAATAAATTATTTGATTTAAATAAAACTTATTTTACAATTGGTTTATTTTATATTCCAATCTAAATAATATAATAATCTTAAGTAGATTAAATTAAAATTACATTTAATTTTAAAAAAAAATTATTAAAATAAAAATAGAAAAAAAAATTGTAATTAACTAATGGATGACACTGAATAAAAAAATCTGCAATCTTTAAAAAATTAAAAAAAAAATCAGAGAAAATTTAATTAAAGTGAAAACTAAATGCAGTAATTTTTTGTTTAGTGCTTTTAGATGGTGAGATTTCATTTGGTATATTTTAATTTTCTTTATTTATAAGTAGCAATTCTTCAACTGATATTTAGTTTATGTTTTTTAAATAAATATTTAAATGGATAACATTTTTGGTAAAATCCATAAAAATAAAATTAAAAAATATTTTATTTAAAATCATATAGGAAAAAAGAGATATCAGAAAGCTAGATAAAATCAAAGTGTCATAATCCCATGTAATGCTAAAAATATATATTATGAACAATTTTAACAGTCCCTAATGACTATTTGTATTAAGTTTTCTTTTTTTAATGAGTAAATCTTTATTCTGCATTATATTTTCATAACTTTACAATTAGTTTTTAGAAATATAAGCTTAAAAATTAAACCTTTTTTGAAAATAATATTTCAACTCTGTAAATATAAAAAAAAAGTAATAAACTAAAATATATAATCAGCTCAATAGATGTTACTTTTTCAATATTGATCAAAATGGGTTTGAAATGACATAAATTTTATTTGAGCTTCATTTTTAACACAAAAATGAATTTTGATAAAGAATGCATAAAGTAATGAAATTATATTTTAAAATGTAATATTTCACTTATAATTATTTTTAAAAATAACAAAAAATAATTACTATGATAGTTATAGAGACACTCCTTTTCCATCCAAACATAACTTCCTGATTTGTATTTTTTTTAAATTGTATTCTTCTCTAAACAAATATTTTTGAATAAAATCTAAATATAAACATCATATTTTTATCAAAAAATAAATATTTCACAATTATTTTATAAAAATAATTGTATATATTGTAACGAGCATAGACGTTCGTTACATTGTTTTTTTTTATATATTTATTAAACATGAAAGTAAATTAAAAAGTTCGCATTTAAAAATTTTCTTTAAGAATTAAAAATTGAAATGAAATATCATCTTAAACTCGTATATATTAAATTGCACAGATAAAAAAATTATTAAAATGAAACTGTATTAAAAATAGAAAAGGTATTTTAAAAACAAAAACTTAAAAAGATTTAGAGATAAAAATATATCTTTAATCTTGAAAAACAGAAATTAATCAGAAATGGAAATGATTGTTAATTAGTTAAGTGTAAACCAGCCTTGGGCATTTAAATGTAAAAACATCGGTCAGATAGGAAAACAATAGAAACAAATAGCCAATGAAAGAAATCCATTGGGAAATCGGACTTAGCGAAAGGATTATCACATCGATGACATAATGCCAAGTCAAACCTTTGAATATGTATAAAAGGAAAATTTGGAAATTATTAATGACTGGAAATTGATTATTACAATGTGACTATATGTAGTAGTACGGAGTTGAAGGTGAAGGAATTGACAGACGCACTGTCAATTCTTTAAAAAAAATTTTTTTTTTTACTTACGTATCTGCCTACTTTATAAATTTTTCTAGGTTCAAATACCTAGATGGCGCCCTGTAATGCAGATTACGTTAAGTCATCTTCTCTGGATCGTTACAATTGGCTGTCCCAACTCGGGCCGATCTTTAATAAACCACAAATACCCTGAGCAAATTTTGTCAAAATGAAATATTTTATCTGTTTACATAAGTCGTATACTTTAAATCTTATAAAAGCTCTGCCAGTAAAAAAAATTGTGCATATATATTAAACACAAGAAAGTGAAAAAATTTTAAAAACTAATTTTTGTTAAAAAAAAAAAAAAGTCAAAAGATTACAATAAATATGTTTTGTTTTTTGTTTGTTGATATATATTATGCTTTAACGTGTATAGGCGCGCACAGCCACGTAAGTTTATGATCGAAATGTGGTACCTTACGATGAGTACCGTTGGGAATTTACTTCAGAGTAATCCTATTTAAGCATTTTAATCAGTCATAAATAAGTTGGTGGTATGTATAATTGTGCTGCAAATATACACGTATAAATCCATTATCTTT
The DNA here is from genome assembly GCA_028023455.1 of Epiperipatus broadwayi. Lineage (NCBI taxonomy): Eukaryota > Metazoa > Onychophora > Udeonychophora > Euonychophora > Peripatidae > Epiperipatus > Epiperipatus broadwayi. The sequence goes on from JAQFVV010006243.1 coordinate 200,453, forward strand.
CAAAACGTATTTAGTTCAATGCAACCTTCTTAAATAAATAATTTAAATAACTTGCTTGTCATGCCGTGTGGAAAAATAAAATGTATAAGAAAAAATAATAGAACTCTTGTGGGGAGGGGTGTAAATGTAAATGGTCCTTAGGTAAGCGATAGTCAACATTTTCTTTTTCTTTTTGTATATAATCTTTTTGTAAAATTATTAACCGGATGTTTTGTAAATGTCTTTGTCAATCGTGTACCGTAATTACTAACCCTAAGTAAAATATTTTTTTTTGATCATTTTTTTTTTAAGCAACTTTACTGATATGTAACGAGCACAGATGTTCGTTACATTGTTTTTTTTTATATTTATTAAACATGAAAGTAAATTAAAAAGTTCGCATTTAAAAATTTTCTTTAAGAATTAAAAATTGAAATTAAATATCATCTTAAACTCGTATATATTAAATCGCACAGATAATGAAAAATTATTAAAATAAAACTTTATTAAAGAAAAAGTATTTTAAAACTAAATTTTAAAAAGATTTGGAGATAAAATTATATCTTTAAATTTATTTTTAAATATATTTTTGATTTGGAAAACAGGTTAATTAATCAGAAATGGAAATGATTGTTAATTAGTTAAATGTAAACCAGCCTTGGGCATTTAAATGCAAAAACATCGGTCAGATAGGAAAACAATAGAAACTGTTAGCAAATAAGAAGAAATCCCTATGGAATCGGACCGCAGCAAAAGGACCATCGCATTGGTGACATAATGTAAATTCAATCCTTCACATTAATATAAAAAGGACAAGTTTGGAAATTATTAGTTAGTTATTGATTATTTACGATGTGACAGATATGTAATAGTGCGGAAGTGAAAGAGAAGGGATTGAAAAAGATGCACATTCAATCCCTTCAGTTGTTATAAAATGAAAAATGAAACATCGCTTTTCGTATATTCAGAGGACCACAGGATCATTGGGAAATTTAACGCTGGATTTCAAACGGCAAGCAACTGTAAAAGATGAACATTTCTAAAAATGTAAGAACTTTATAAAATATAACGAACAATATTAATTTGAAAACACTAAGAACTTTAAATTTTAAACTTTCCTAGTAATTTAATTGTTACAAATAGAATCCTAGCTGACCAAACTAAATTCTTTATTAATAGTGTTATTTGATGTATTTTTTTTTCTTATTTATGTAAATCATTTCCATTTATTTATTTTTTGTTCTTTAAGTTTTTATCATGGTTTTTTTGTTTTTCGTTAAATTAATTATATAAATGTTAAACTTAAGTTGGGCATGAATGGCTGTATAGATTTGTAAAGTTATATTAGGGGAGGGTAATCTTAGGTTATTTGTGTCATTGTTAAATTGGGTCAATGGATTGGATATATTGATGTAGTTAGTAGATGTAGTCGGAGATTCGCTACTGGCAGAATCGCTGCATACGCTGCACTCTCCCATTTTGCCTATGGAGGGAATTATAAGATGCAGAGCGCAGTTCCTTTCTATGGAGTTTTTTTTATTGCTCTTCTTGTCTGATAGATGTCATATTCCTATCTGATGAGGGTCAATGCCTTCTCTTAATCTTTTTGGTGCTGTCGTATTCCGTATTACATTGAATGCATCGATGTATCAGATGAATTGATGCCAGTTTGACTGCGAATTTTAACCTACGGTTAAATAGGGATAGGATATTTTATTTTCAAATGCAAATCTATGTAGTCTATTCATACTCGATCCTAAATAAAAATGCATTAAATTTAAGTTGTTTATGGATGCTTGCATGGATTGGTTATCGGTTAAATATGTTTTGGGTTTTCATATTTGATCAAAATATATAGACATTCGATAAATAATGATACCTTATGGTGAGTATCTAAAATGTATTTTTTCGGATGTCTTGGTGACAATGCAAGTATCTTATGGTGAATACTACTGGGTTACTTATAAATTTCCCTCTGCAATTGCCAGTATCAATGATTTTATATTTTGATCATTTATGTTTACTTTGGAATGTTTTTAACCGTGTAATCTATGTAACCGATCTATAGCAACATATTAAAACAAGCTTTTATAATCCCATCTGTGCGAACTTAATTAAAATGTAAACTTATAATATAATAGAAATTAAAATGTAAATTAAAATCTAAGGTAAAGTTAAAAATAATGTTAAATGTTAAAATGTAAAACTAATTTAAAATAATTTTAAATCTTATATATATGTGCATAAATAAATGTTTGTATGTTAATTACTGGCAGTGGCTTATTTTATTCCTCTTATATATATATTCTTATATTATTTTTTAAATCTCTGCTATTCCACTGAGCTAGTGACATGGGCTAACGACCGGATGCAAAATGGAAAAGAAAAAAAATTTTTTTTTTTGTACTTATGTATCTGCGTACTCTATAAATTTTTCTAGGTTCAAATGCCTAGATGGCGCCCTGTAGTGCAGATTACATTAAGTCTCCTTCTCCGGATCGTTACAATATATATATATAAACAAACTAGTGAAAGTATATAACTTTCCTTTTCAAAATTTGAATAAAAAATAAATTTGCACAAATGCTATAATTATGATGACTATTTTGAAAATAAAGAAACTGGTAATCCCTAACCTTTGTATTTAGTTCTCAGTATGATATTGACATCCTGAGATTTTTATAAATGTTAAATTGAACAAGTAACCAAAATGCCACTACTTGTTGAAAGTAATTATATTAATTAAAGATAAAAGTTAAAGTAGAAAAAAACATTTTCTAAACTTGATACACTAAAAACACCAATGTTAACTTAATTGAATATATTATATCTTAGGGACTAACCTAAAATTTTCCCTTCCTATGTTAGCAATATTCACTATACATATGCACACACAGCAAGCTAGAGTAATCAATGGATGCCAGAAGGCTTGTGCATAAAATCCTCATCTAATGCCTACTTTTCCAATATCCCCAGACTAGTTTCTGGCTTGTGACCTTCATCAGTGAGGAGCTTTGGATCTGAGAGCACTGCACCTAGATCTTAGGATCTAATGCAACCCTCCACCAACCACCTTTTATCTTCATTTAACTACAAAACTATGAGTCTTAAACTAAAAACATCTTATTGTTTTCAATCCAAGCTCATCAGCTTATATAGTCATATGGGTCTGAACCCAGTTCAGTACCCATACATTTTGGTGTCTTTGGTTCTTTAACAACCATAGCCACCACTATCCTATTAGGCAGGGTTGTTTTAAGCCAATAAACATCACATGACCTCCACCTCTTATGCTTGTGTATAACTGTTGTGCATAGGTATAGTGAATATTGCCTGTTTAACAACAGTTATACACAAGCATAAGAAGTGGTGGTCATGTAATGTTTATCAGAAATATTCTTATATTTTCACAATAATGTGGAACTGACATTCAGAGATCAAAAAACTTTTTAATATGAAGAGCCATTATGTTTAAATTGTCCTTCATTCTGCCCATTAAAAAGCCACAAAGAAAGAATTATCCAACCCCCATTACTTATCCATAGATAACAGAGACATCTCCTCCTTCCCCCATTAAAAAATCACAAGAAAAGTGATATCTCTTCCCTATTAAAGGGCCACAAGGATAGTGGTAAGAAATATGTTCATGAAAACTACAAATTTCTGAATGGTTGTGGATATATTTAAACATTTATTTTAGTAATAGTGCATAATATAACCTGTATGCATCCTAATGAAAATAAAAAAATATTTTAAAAGTAAACAAAGAAAAATAAGAAAATACTTTGGCTGTTTGATTTATTCACAAATTTCTAATATTTAAATATGCATGATATACAACAATTACTATTTTATAATAAGGCTGAATTCAAGAAGAAATGTTGTTATGTACATTTTTTCTCTCCTAGAATCATCAAAATATTTATTTACAAATTACAAGATAAAATAAAAATGTGTTTATTTTTTATCATGATAAAAAAATAGCCATGAGATTGGAATCAAAGAGCCATATTTAACACATAATGCACAGCTTGCTGACTCTGGTAAAGGCAATCTAGCTATTAACAAAATTCATTAAATGTGAACTATTATATACCAGCTTAATAATTCTATCAATATCAAAATTATTTTTTTTAATTTTAACCATCACACCTGTAAAGAAGGAAAATATATATTTTCTACATTTTTGCTTGCAAACTATTTTGTGCCTGGATTATTTTTTTAAAATCTTAAACCTCATGCTTGATATATTATGTTAACATCTTTTGATTATGTAATGTTTTAAAGAATTTTTAAACATATTTAAAGTCTTCATTTCAAATTATATTTATGTTATCTCTTAAAAACAAAAATAATAAAATTGTCTACAAATATGACACAAATTTTATTTTTGTCAAGCGTTGGTGGCTGAGTGGTTAGCATAGCTGCCTTATAAGCAATTGTCCTGGATTTGCTTCCTGGCCGATGCTTTGACACATGAAAAAAATAATATTTTTTATTTTTTCCTAAAGATTATTTTGCAAACAAAAAAAATATTTATTATAAGACAACTTAAAAAATGGATTTATTTAAATATTGATTATACTTTAACTTCTTTTATAATATATTCTTTCATAATAAGAAAAACAAGTAAAATTTATTTTATATTTGTTAACTTTTAATAACATTTAAGATGTCTCAACTTTTCCAAAATTTAAAGACAGCTTATTAATGTTGGCTATTTTAAAATGATAAAAAAATGTACTGTATTATCAACTTTACAAATTTAATTTCATAAGCTGTTATCTGAAACCTCATCCTATCTAATTTGAATGAAACCTGGCAAATCATATGTTAAATATTCTTCCCTATTTAAACATTTTATTTTTACAATTAAACTTTATTGAGTTATTCAAATAATTTGAAGTTATGATTAATGTAAAAATCATTATCATTTTTTTAAAAAGCTGTAAATAAATATGGACCCAAGATAATATGGATTGTGCATGCATATCTTCATATACTTCTAAATGCTATCCATAAAGATAACAACAATGTTGTAGATATACAAACTATTTGAAGAAAAAATATTTCTTTCATTTATACCTTCCTATATTAGAAGTTTTAATATAAATATATTTTTTAAAAATTGGCCCACAATTACAATAGAATTGTGTGTGGCATATTTAATATAAAAGTACAAAAGTTAAATAAAGTCTGTAAACGTTATTTTTCTATGCTATGCACATAATATAATATACCTACATAGACCTATAATCAAGTATATTTGAGATCTTACTGTATGTATTTAGACATGGTCTATATTAGCAGACTATAAAAAGAGAAAAACTTTAAATTGATATTTTGTTAATATGAAAGAAAGGTAAATATGCTTTTAATTGATTCAAATATTATGGAGACAGTCATATTCTTAAGATATTATTTTCTTTTATTTACAATGTAGTTTTCAAAAATAATCTTAATATGCTATAATAATATCTTAGTCAATATATAAAAAGCACTTACTAATGAAATCCAGCACAATGCTTAATATAAAAGATTATTAATACATTGTTTTCCATTTGCGCATATGTATGATCTGTAATAAATATATTTGAATTTTTTCTGTATTCAAACATGTTTTATATTATCAGATTATAATAAAAAAAAACCTCAACTTGATATTTTGTTTTATACAAGAAAAGTAAATATTTCTAAGCTATATTTTTTTTTTAAAAAATATTCTTATGTTTATTTAGATGCTCTCTCACTTATTAGTTGTGTCTATGATAACCAACAATATTATCTATTGAGTAATGTTTGGGTTTACATCTACAATAATGTGTTGCAAATAATATATTTTTTTACATGATGATACATACTCTATGCACTATATCAGGCAGACTAAATTTGAATTAAAATGAGGTAATAAGTAATTAAATATCTAAATGTAGTTTAATGCACAATAATTTATAAGTTGAGATTATTGGTAGTCTAAGTTCAGAATTTTACATAGTACATTAGTAATAAATTATTCATTAATGAGAACAGTGGGAATATTTAAATGTCCTGTAGTACCTTTAGAAATGAATAATGAATCATTATAGAGACATATTATCTAATCCCTCTTCAATGTGAATATTGAATGAAACTGTCACTAAATAGTAATAGCCTTTTTAAAAAAATATATTTTGATAATACTTCATAAATTTATTAACAACTTATTATATTTAAACATATTATTTTTAAATGGAAGTCACACTTAAAAATCTTAAGAAGAATCTCATGTTTTATGACTTGGTTAGAATATATATATTACATTTTATGTTATTGATCTTGGAGAGAAAACTTTTGATGTTGAAGAAATAAGAATGAATCGAATTGATTGATAAAGGATGATTGGAAAAACAGGAAAAATAAGAATGTTGTCATTTTAAGTAGTAATAATTAACATAATGTATTAATGGACCATGATTTTTGTAAACAATCAAGACGAACACATTAAAAAGAAATATATATTAAACCTAAGTAGCATCATCTTCAAGTTTTTTTTTAAGTTGGTGGCACTCAACCAGGAAAAAGTGACTAAGCAATACATTATTATCATGCAAAGATATCATACATGTGTATAAAGGATCAATGTTAATATTCATGAAAACCTGAGTGTCTTCTAAAATACATTACTAATCTTCCAGTTCATTTTTATCCTGTTCATCAAATTTCAGAATATATATATATATATATATATATATATATATATATATATATATATATATATGAAATTTGATATACATATTTGATATATATATATATATATATATATATATATCAAATTGTATTCTCATCTCAATGTATCTTTTATCTTAACTCAATAATATCACAATCATTCATCAGCCCCAAATTAAGACCAGCCTCTCTCACTATGAATATATTTTTTAAACACCCAATTCATTTTTTTAAGTGAGTAAAACATACATAGTTTATATGTTATTTTAATTTTATATACACATTTTTAGATGTATTTTTACCTTCATATAATTTTAATACATATATATTTCAAAGTTTTACTTTATCACAATTTCATACATATAATCAATAAAGTAAGTTATATATAGCATGACATTACTTTATAAAAAGCTTGTATTTACAGAAATGCAATATAGAGAGTGTACCAATAGCTCAACAAGTTTTTATTAATAAGTGCAGTAAGAGAAATTATTTAAAATCTCTATCTGAAATACTCTTATCCCCAGACCAATTGGTTTCAAGCTTATGGCTCACCTCAGTGATGAGCTAGAATATTCAGACACTAGATCTAAAATATCAACTCAAAACCCAGCATTTATTTAATATGTAACTATTGAAAAGAAAATCTGAAATTTTCAGATGTAAAATGTCTTTAACTTCAACTATTTACCTCAAATAGCTATATGGGTCTGAACCAAATTCAGATCTACCATATATTAATAGCCCTATTATTTCCAAAGCCTTAAAGATAAATTATAATAATAAAGCAAGGCATATATGGTGTGAAATTACTTTATAAAAAAAACCTTATTAATAAGAGTTTGTTTGAGCTGTTGGTATGCTCTCTTAATTGCATTTTTGTAAATACAAGCTTTTTATAAAGTAATGTCATGCTATATATGACTTGCTTTATTGGTTATTGTAATTTATCTTTAAGAATTTATCAATGTTAGGGTTATTAATATATGGTAGATTTGAATTTGGTTCAGTCCCATATAGCTATTTGAGGTAGATAGCTGAAATTAAAGACTTTCTGACATCTTTAAATTTCAGAGTTTTTTCTCAATAGTTACATATTATATAAGTGCTGGATTTTGAGTTGATATTTTAGATCTAGTATCTTAATATTCTAGCTCCTCGCTGAGATGAGCCATAAGCTCAAAACCAATTGGTCTGGGGATAAGATCATTCCAGATAGAGATTTTAAATATTTTCTATTATCACACTTATTAATAAGTGCTTGTTTGAGCTATTGGTACACTTTCTATATTATATATATGTCCATTAATTAAAACAAAATTGTAATTATAATTGAAATAATAAATTTAATGGTTTACAAACTATTATAAACAATCCTTAAATCCACAAAAGAATTTTCTGTTAATTTCTTAAACCTGTCTCAACTGCCATTAAATTCAAAAAAAAAAAGTGGAAGCAAACGTCATCAATTTAAATCCCATGAATCTCATATTTTAATGTTAACAGCTTGTCTATTTATTAATTGTTTTAATTTTTTAATTTAATGACCGTTGAGGCAGGTTTAAGAAATTAACCGAAAGTACTTCTGCAGATTTAAGGATTATTTATAATAGTTTGTAAGCCGTTAAATTATTATTTCAATTATAATTTTATATATATGTGAAAGAAAGTTACTGCTAACAATAACTGAAATAATTATACAAATATATAAACCATTTTTGATATATAGACTTTTAAACAGAGGGCGTTACTGGATATTTGTAACTGTATAATGGTTTATATATATGTGTGTGTGTACTTAAAACAAAAGTAACTGAATCTTCCCTGAATTTTATAAATGCCGTTATTAAACTATAAAAAGATAAAATACCTCTTTATATTTTAACTCTGTGGATCTTAATTGATGTAGTTTTAGAAAAGAGTGAATTCTGTCAATTTATGTATACAATAAATAATTTGAAATCACTATTCAAATTTTCAGAGAATCCAGGCAGAACTCAAGTTTTAATAACCTCCAAATATTAACTGAAAAGTCAATTTAATAAATGAAATAATTAATAATCATAACTTAACTATAAACTATATATAATTGAAACGAAATAATATCAATGAATCGTAAAATTATAGAATAATATCACTGACACACATATACATATTATTTATCTGCTTATATATATATTGTGTTTAATATTTTCATGGTTATTTTATTTTATCTCTATCTTGTAAAACCAACTTGAAATTAATTAATTGTGAAAACTAAAGGAAATAAAAACATTGTTAATCCTCTTTTTCTGATTATCAACCATCAATTGTGTATAAAAAGTGATTGTTCTTTTCTTCACACATTACTTAAGACAGTAACAGTTCTTCAAAAAGACTTTAATCTTAATAATGATGAATAATAATTTATTTATTTGTGACAACATCGTGGACAAATAAATTGTATTGGATATTTGACCATTATAGTAATAATTAGCACATTTTTTTTATAAAAATATTGGTATAAATTATTATAAAACTGTGCTTAAAATTTTTTTTAAATACCTTCCAGTTAACATATTTGTTGTGAATAAATGAGTGTATTAACATATGACATAGATAAGTGACATTTCTATAATATACACCAATAAATAATAGCAATGTATGACACTAGACTGTAAAATTATATCAAACTGATAGTGTCTGGTTGGCTAAAATGTATTGCATTCTTCAAGATATTAATAGTTTTTTAGAGTCTATATCCATATATTTTAAATATATATGAATTGTAAAATTTTTAAAATATTAATATATAGGTGTAATGTTGAGAATAAAAAATAGTGAAACTTATAAAAAGATAGTGTTATAAAAATATTATTGGTGCATTTATATTGGTAATGTTATAGTATATCAATACTAATTAATTAAGAATGATTTTATTTAATTTGATGAGGAATACAGTGGACACCACATGCTTTTATTTTAATATATATATATATATATATATATATATATATATATATATATTAAAATAAATATATATATATATATATATATATATATATATATATATATATATATATATATATCAGCAAGATTCTTAATTAATAACAAAAATATCTTTTGTTTTTAGTGAATTATGCATCAAATTTAAAAAAGGTATTTTTTATAAAATATCTTTTACATATATTATTTTTTATTTTTTAATAATCAGATATTTTTCAACTGAGAATCAAAACAATGTTGTCATATTTTTAATATTTGAAATGAAATTCATGAGCATTACAAGATGTTTGTGTTTATAAAAACAGCATTTTAAAAAGGCAAGTTTTATTTAAACAATCAAAGGTAATTTAAATTTCTTCCTACATTGTTTTCTTTTTAATTTAATTAACTATAAACAATTTTTAATAAATTAATCATGAAATTCAATAAAAGTTTATTTTGAAACATTTATCCCCATTTTCTGTGCATTGTACAAACTCTCTGAATTAATATCAATCCAGTTCAAAATTTATCTTACAAACACTGTTGTTCACTGTTAAAATATTGCAATGGCATAGTACTCTGGCAGTCATATCTAATACGTGTACAAAATTTGAACAAAATCTATTAGATAAAAATATGTGCCAAATTTGGCCCAAATAAACAAACAAACGAAATTTCTAAATTAAATAGAATGTTTTAATTTTTATATTTTGCTTAATAATCATTAAATTTGTACAAACAATGTATCAATTGAAATATTAGGTTTATAATAGGATCATGTCCTGATTTACACATTGTCAATAGTGTTGATTTATACAAAAAATAAACTCTAAGCATAGGTGATTCATTTATGCTTTTAAAACACATATTCACAGGTAAGTACATGTAAATTTAATATATTAATCCAATAGGACATACATAAAGATTCATTTTCTACAAGACATTCCATCATCAGATTTTCAATGAAATGGAAGGCTGAAGAGTTGTGAGTTGGAATAGTTTGAAGCCTGTCCATTAAAGTATGAAGATTGGCTATCTTAATATAAAGCTGAGCACTGATTATATATATATATGTGTGTGTGGATAGTAATCTAGACCAACTGATGATTGCTTGTTTAGCTTGAAATACGTATAGTGGTGATTATTTATCTTTTCAACATGTGTGTGATCAGGTGGGTCAGAAATATGAGATGGCACTGAGAGTAGTGGGTTGTGTGAAAGCCTGAATTCGAATACTGCATATATTACATATATAAATGCAGGTTTAAGCCTGTGCGATGTATTAATATATATAGAAAGGTAAATATTGTGAATAAATACGTGCCAAAAAGTATCAGAAAAGTTAAACTTCCATAATATATTTATATAAAATATTTTATAAGACTTTAAATTCTGCTTTCATTGTCTATTTTTATTTATTAAAGTAATCTACTTTTATATAAAAACTCTATTTCCCATCTATTTCAGAATTACAATAGTTAATAAAATTTTATGCTCAACCATAATAATTTTGACTTAACAGCTAATAAAAATTGATTTATTACCATTAAACTTGTGCCATTTTTTTAACAGTATAATCAATTTCTAAAGTTATTCTTTATATCATTTTAGAAGAATCTAAATTAGTACTAATACTTTTGATTTTAATTTTTATTTGAAAAAAAAAAATCAATAACATATAGATATATTTATCTATTCTACTTGTATCTCTGAGTTAAAAAAATTATATTAAGCTTACATAGTATTTGGAAAAAATAAATCAAAATATTTTTTACTAACTTTGGTTTGAAATATGATACCATAAACATAGATATTGATTAGTTTTGTGTGCCCATAATATATGTATGTTTGCACACAGGTTTGATATTAAAAAAAACTAATAACTAAACTACTTAGGTAATAAATTTATTAATTTCTATGGTGTCTTAATGTGACATTCAAGAATTAAAGTAATAAACTAGGTGCCAGTTCAGTAACTTTTAACTCTCATATTCATGATGCTACTACTGGTTCAAATAAAACAAGTGATTAGTTATTTATAAGAAGATATTACAAGTTTAGCACAATAGTTCTTATCAGTTAGGAAAAATTCTTTTTACCTTATTCAACAAAGAATCAATCCAGTACTTCTCAAATCTACCAATCATTGCATTTAATTGTATAGAGTCAAATAATAAAGATATGGTTTGTTGTTGTTGTATATCCATATACAAAATATAACAAAAGACTTTCAAAATTTTACACAAAGTACTATAAACTATTTTCTAAAAATGTAATAATAAATAATATTTAATATTATTTTTAGGTGTGAGTTTAAATTTTAACATAAAAATAAATATTTAAATAAATAGAAAATTAGTAAAAAGTAGACTAGTTTATAATTATAATAATAATAATAATAATAATAATAATAATAATAATAATAATAATAATAATAATAATAATGGTGATGATGATGATTATGATGATGATGATAATGATGATAATGATGTTCTGATTATTTATTAAGTGCATATAAAGTATGTAATTAAATAGAGAAAGGTTCTATCCTTTATCATATGCACTTTCGAAAACTATATCATTTGATTATTATAAATGTTGAAGGTGCATTTGATAAAGGTTAAAGCCTTTCTCTATTTAATGATAATATTAATAGCATGGTTTATTGCTCAAGAATTCATACAATTTATGCATCAGAAGTAATGCCATGATTTATGGGCCTTGAGCTCCAGGATTTATCATTCTACTACTGCATCAAACCACAAAAAGCAGTCTGTAAGCAAATAATTTTGTTGTCCATATCAATATACTATTGTTTTTATAACTTTTAATGAAGAGATTTACGCCCTATGCACCTGCACTATAATATTGTTGTTGTTTTTTAATATCTCAATTGTGTTTTGATGATGATAATTTCACCACAAAACATAAAATAGAGACTTTTGGAAAGATAAAAGTGGTAAGCTTATCTTTTGAACTTAAATTCTATTATATAGGCCACTTTTTTCTGTTGTAAAGTCTATCTTGTGTCTTGGTTTGAGAGTATTCTCTCTTCTCAACAAAACATTGTTGAGATATTTAAAAAAATTTAGTACAGTACATGTGTTTAGGATATAAGTCCTATCATTAAAAATTATATATATCAATTGAATGTTATACTTTTGTGGTTGTTATTTAACCATACATTCTTTGCATAATATGGCATTTAAGTATTTCTAATGGTTTTATAAAGCAAATAATTTAATAGGAACAATAATAGAATAACTTACTAATGAGTTGAAAATTTTCAATCTGGTAATTTGAGATTAAACTGTTCTCTATTCTTAAAGCACATGCCAACAATAATGTATCTATTGATTGACTTCTCCAATATGTATTAGTCACAGAATCATACTCACCCACCCAGAAAGCAATAATTAAATAGCTTATAGCCCATCAAAACTCATATAATAGTAATAACAGAAACAACAACAATAATACAAATAGTAATAACTCAATGCAGCTTCACTATTGATAACAACACCAGAAGACACCCAGCTACATTTATCAATAACGTTTAACAAATCAAGTTCTGGGACAACAATATTGCACCTCCAGATATTTTTGCTGCCACCTGGTCACTACTAAAACAACTATCCAATCTATAAAAGGTCATAGTCCAACAATAACCACATTGAATAGTACTCAATGGGCCCATCCATTACCCCCAAAATAGCTCACCTTCACTAACTGCCTTCAATACTATCCACCACCAGACTATGGAATTTACTCACCATCTATTGTAATCCACTAGCAATCACCATATGTAATTTTACTCTAAATTGACTTTGTTCTTTGTACAGCATCTATAGATTGATTTCATACCACATGGATTATAAGTTACCTCCCTATTATACTCCAAGAGTAACAATTAAAACAACAATAATCAAAATTAATTTAGTGACTGTAATGATACCAGAATTTACAATCCTAGGTCATATCTATCTACCTATGAAGTTGCATTTTATATTGAACTGTTTTTAAGACTTTAATAATTAAACTTTATCCATCACTGTATCCAAAACTAGTAGCAATCTTTATAAAAAAATATACCTTGAAACCTGATTGATGTAAACCTTAAAAGTAATCCATATAAAAACTTGTGCAGCATGATTGCACCTATAACCTTTACAATCAACGTTATGTAATGCTATGTAAATCAAAGGATTAATAAAGATTACTATTAGTAAAACATGGTCATAATAATCATCATTATCATCAATGCCTTCTTAAGATATATAATTATGAACATATTTGTCTTAAATATGAACACATGTATAAATCTTCACAGATATATATATATATATATATATATATATATATATATATATATATATATATATATGTTTTCTTTTACAAATCTATGTTGAAATATGTTTATATAAATTGAATTACACTTTTATTTTATTCACAAATTATGAATATTTTGATAAAAGTCATTAATTTTGTAATGTCAAATCTCTTCTTATGTTTTCAAGGCATTTCAGGAATACTCTTAAGAAATTTCCCTAATCTATTTTATTATGTTAATTTGCTTTTAAACTGTTTTTACAAGAAATATAATAACATGAAAGTTTTAACATTTTTTAAAAAATATATGAATAGACATACATTGCTTCAAATTTTACATTATAATAATTAATAAATTTAAGGTTCTATGGTAAGATTGATTCTCAAAGTTCTAAATAACAAATGGTTTAGGATGGGTAACAGTGAACATATAAAAAGATATCCATAACTTTCATTATTAAAGAATCGTACTCCTCTAAGCATATATCCCATTATCAATTATAGTTTTCTAAATATTATTTAACAGAAAAACAATGTCACCAAATTATATACACATATATGCAAATATAAATGGTAATTCTGATAAAGTGAAAATTTTATTGTGAAAGAAGTCATTGAAACTCTGAAAAGGCTTTTTTTTCACTTCTTAATTTTTAATAATTAAACATGTTTTTTAAAATATAATTTTATTGTTTTGTTAACGTGTTTCGATTTATTTTCTAATGCTTGGTGCTCTTTTTGACAATTGAAATGAGCCAATATTTTATTAAAACAGTAATTTAGTTCTTTGTTTCATTTCTTTTTCAACTACTATGGATTATAGCCATATCATAGCCTATTATAATTTAGAAGGGACATGACCAGATTATTCATTGCTGTTTCAGTGACATGATAATTTATTCATGATTTTCTGCCAATTCCTGTAAGCTTCAGTAGCTGATGGATACTAGATAAAAATACTTAATAATAAATCTTTATCCAATGCTGTTCTTTCCAGTATCTCCAGACTAGTTTCAAGCTTATGGCATTCATCAGTAATAGAAAAAGAAACACTGGGTAGGAATCTATTAATTACTTTCATCAGGCATCTATTAGTTATTAAAGCTTACAGTAGGTGGCATAGAAATATGAAAAAAGACTTAAATTTTGAGAAATTAAAAGGAATTGTTTGTTCAGTTTTACTTTTTGTTTTTCAAACAATTTAATAATAAACTATTTAGAGAGAATTAAGCTAATATTTGTTATAATGTTTTTATAGAAATACAATTTATATAGTTAACCTAGATGTAATTAAAAAGGATTTGAACCCAGACTTTCAAGCTCCTTACAATCATCCAATTCTATTTGTTTTAATGTGTCTTCTAGCAGATGCATCTATATGCATCATTTCCAACAATTATCAATCTGTGGAAAAATAAAGATTTCTTCATCTTCAATTCAATGTTTCTTATTCATAGCTTCTTTTTTCCACATTACTTCAGCAAACCTTTTTACCTTATTATTTACCATCTGACATATGGTCTTTTTACAATCTCATGACTAAAATTTCAATTGCTCATTTACTGTTATCTCTTTAGAAATATGTCCAGAACAGTTCCTTTTCATTCAGTTTTTTAATTATTTTAATGATGTCAATAATACTTATTATCTCATTAACATATCTCACTTTTGATTTATTTTTGTTATTCTCAGCATCCACACATCTGTTTACCCTTCATAGCATGATCTGAAATTTCTGTATTTTCTACTGAGTTTCTGTTTCTGATTCATATATAAAAACAATTGATTATTTATTTTTTTACAAACATGGAAATATTTCATTTTAATATTGTTATTTCTACCAAAATCACTCCATTCAAATTTAATTCTATGATTAATTTTATTTATATTTCCAAGTATATTAATAATCTGATCAAGATATATTTAGCTCTTAATATCTTCTAATTTGTTATCAATCTTTATTTCTTATATAGAAAGTCATTGAATATTATTTTACACTTTTTAGCTTTTATTTTAGTCTTGTTTTCTTGCTTTCCTACTTTTTCACTTTTGTAGCACTTTACAAAATTTTAAAGCATTTCTTTCAAAAACTACCACCTGAGATGACTTTGAATAACTCTTTTTTTACTTTTATTTACATAGCTTTCTTTTTAAATCCACAAACTACTTCTTATGTTTTAGAGCTAAGGAAATAATCTGTTGTGCCTTCTTATTAATATTAATCTTCTTAGTATATTTTTATAAATATTTTTCATAATTTGACCATATACTGAATCTATATCATAATATTTCAAAACATTAATCATCATAAAATTGCTTGTAGTGTTATATACCTTTCTCTAAACATAATGACAATTCATATTTACTCATTCTTTCTATGGTTTTTTTAATGTTTGGATGTAGTCTTATTGTGCTAAGATTATTTTTAAATCTGACTTGTTCTTTAGGCTGGTTTATAGATTGTTCATATTTTTTACTAAAGGTCTTATATAGAAATGATAGAAACTGTTGCATCTGTAATTTTCAATATCTTCATTTTCATCTTTATTTTAATATTAATATCACAATTGCATTTTTCTTTAGTTATAATAGAATATATTTATCATTCCTATCTTTGATACTCAC
Organism: Epiperipatus broadwayi; assembly: GCA_028023455.1. NCBI lineage: Eukaryota > Metazoa > Onychophora > Udeonychophora > Euonychophora > Peripatidae > Epiperipatus > Epiperipatus broadwayi. The sequence continues at coordinate 217,058 of JAQFVV010006243.1, forward strand.
TTTTAACAACAAAATATCTATTTCTTATCTGCTTCTTTTAAGAAATCAATAATAATTCTTAATTTCTAAAGTTTTTCTATGCTTTATAGATTTAACAGCATGACCAAGATCTTCATCTGAAATACTTGGTAATTTAGTAAATGTAATTAAAGTATGAGGATTGGTTATCTTAATATATATCTGAGCACTTATAGCATATATGTGTAGAGATGGTAATCTGGACCAACTGATGATTGCTGGTTTAGCATGAAATACGTTTATTGGTGATTATTTATCTTTTCAACATATATGTGTTCTAGTGTATCAGTGTTATGAGATAGTGTGGAGAGTGGTGGGTCATGTGAAGGTCTGTGCTCATATACCCTATATATTACATATATAGGCACAGATATATAATAAGCCAGTGTATTTCAATTATTATATAGTTTTTTTTTGTAAAATTGTTCTAAACTTTCCATAATGTTATTCTTCTTTTTCATAATAGTATCACTTTTGTTTTGTTATTGTTTATTCAATATTTCTTCCAGTGTGAAAATATTGTGTTATACATTTGAGACTTATATTTTTATTTAGTTTGTCTTGCCAATTTACAGTTACATTGCCTCACTAATTTATAAAACTTTGAATAGTAATTTTTCTAATTAGATTATTTTAAAATATGTTTAGATTTCTTTTTTCTTTTAATATGGCCTTGTCTCAATTCAAAATTTGTTTGTCAAAAGCTGCATTTTTATAGCAGCTATATATGCAGCTTATTTTTGGAATTGTTTTATTGATTTTATTCAAATCTGAGTTGCCACAATTTGCTATAACTCCCTTAAATTCTCATAATATTTTTTAAAGATCAAAAATATTAACTCATAATACTATCTCTCTAATCTTGCCACATGCTATTGAGTATATTAACTTGCAAAGGTTACAAAAAATATATGATACCAGTGTAAAATTTTAAATGCTTTAATTTCATATATTAAATATGTCTCTAATATTTAATAAGTTTGAATTTAGTTCATGTTGTATATATTGAATGCCCCAGGTTTAAAATTTCTCACATCATTTGTAGTTTAAATAGCTGTAAATTGTTTTTGACTTTTGCAAATGATGACTACTTTTTCTATTTTTAAAAAAAATATTATAAAACATATTGTGACTAATGCTTACAATAATAAAAAGCAAATTTATTTCATTATAATGGATGACTATAAGAAATCAATCAATTGAATATAGTTAAACAAAAGTAATTTTATTTCTCCAGTTTTGTGATTTTATGTCTGTGTCTTTTTATTTTTTTATACAAATATTTTAATATTTATTGTAAATAATGCTTATAATGGGGAAAAATTTAAATTTTAAATGATAATTAAATGCTCTTTTTAAGAATGGTATGAGATATAAGTTGTAGTGTGTACATTACTATACCACATTGTAACTATTGTGAGTTAATAGCCTTGAAATTGATATTTTTTGTAAGTTAAAATATAATTGATCTGTTTTCTACTTTTATTCAAATGATTTAATGTTCATTTTTTCTTTGAATTTTTTTCAAAAAATAAATTCATGGTATGCAGAATTTTAGTCTCATTTCTGGCTCCATATATATATGAATTTAATCACATGTTGCTTAATCTAATCAAAAGCATTCTGTCCATCTAAATAAAATAGTTTTCTACTTTATTTGAATAATAACTTATTGTGCCATAAATCTGAATAATCTTCAATTGATGTCTTCCTTAGGTTCAATAATCTTGCCACTCTGTCTAGTATGCCACTCATCTCTATAAAATTGCTTTTGATTTTTATTTATAAATATTAATTCTTATTAAATGCAATCAATGTCAGCATGTAATACTTAAATAAGGCTAAAACCTTAGTACATGCACCTGAGAGATCTCTACAAATTTCACTATTGAATAATGTTTAACAGAAATAGTGGACTTAGTCAGTGAAGAATTTATTAACTTCATGCTCCCAAATCATAATGCTTTAGATTTGCCTATATAGAGAGAAAAATAGATTGAAGATAGGAGTAGGTTGCTTTTATCTTTATAAAGTCAAATCTTGCATTTATATTTGTAGAGGTCTTTCTTGTAATAAATTAAGCACTCAAAGTGCATGTACTAAGGTTTTAGTCTTATTTAATGACTTTTTATTTATAATAAATTTCATTTTATTTGTTCTACCATTATTTATATCTTTGGAAGAAAGTATATAACTACTTTCCAAATTAATTACTTCTTCACTTTTTCTTCTTATTTCACAAAATGCAATAATGTTTCAATTATTATTAAACAGTTTTCTTACAATTTATATAATCTTTCTTCATTTGAAAGTAATCTATAGTTATAAGTCAATATATAAATTGTCATTATCAAATAACAACATAAATTATAAATTTATATATAAATATTGCCATTATCAAATAGCAGCAAAGATCTGTAACTACAAAATGTTTGCACTATCTTCTTGGTCATAAATGACTGCTTTGATAGATGATTTTGCAACATCTAGGATATGAGAGCCATAACATAATTTTATCTGTCATGATTGTAAAAATAAAAGAAATGTTTACAAATGCGTGTATTTTTGCCATACAAAAAAAACAATTAACATTCAGTTAAGAGTTATTAGGCAACCAATAAAAAAATACAATGCTATTTTTTGGCCTTAAACTAAAAGATGAAAGGCAATAAACAAATTCTGTTGGTTTGCAGTCTATCAATATTCATTTACCACACAAACAATCATATAATAATAACAATTGCAATCAACTGTGCCACAGAAATATATGATGTGAACATTAAAAATTTGCTGCTTTGTTCTTTTAAGACCTCAAAGGATGTTTTGTTAGTTAATAATAAACTCCTTTTCTATGAATGCATTACAAATAAATAAGTAAACTATCATCTATCAATTTAGTGCAAAAGATGAAATAATAAAAGTAAGATTTTTTTATCTTATTTAAAACTGATACAGTTACTTGCATGGGTAAACTATGGTGAGTAGTATATACCCTCAAATGATAATTTTATGGCCTGTGGCCCTCGCATTTATGTAAGGTTTTTTTCTAATTTTATCACAAAAATGTTAAATTGTAAGACAAAGAATACATGTTAAGTGGTGTGTGACAAATCTATAAATCATTTAAATACTATATGGCTGATTATGATCTGGGGACTATTCTTTCATTAAGGACCATCACCACCTTATAAATTCAAATTCATCATTTTTCAAAAGAAACTTCTTTGCACCATATCCTGTAGTAACAATGTGATTGTAAGCATGCCTTATTATAATGTTTTAATCATACCTAGTCACATGGCCTGCTGACTAATTTATGGATAGTAAATAAGCATTCTCATGCCTATGGTTATATTGCATGGAAATTTGGTATTTGATTGTTTGATATATTTCAAAAAATACTGAATTTTTTAAAAAAGGGTTTCAGTTAAAATGTTTTAAATTTTGAATCTGAATATCTTTTATCAATTTTTTTCACATTATATTAATTTTTGAGTTATTGATAACTAGGTGTTGACTGACATCAAACCAAATATTCCCAAGAACCAATCATTTTTATCCCAAAACAGGTGTCTAAATTGGCCCATATTATGGCACCAACATTTCATTGCAAAATTTTGTTCTGTTTTTGAATTATTGTGAGAACAATTTCTGACATTATCCTAAAATTGTTCTGAAGTGGATTTAAAAACTTTATTTCATAAAAATTCATTGATCATAGAAAATTAGTTTTTAGTATGATTACATCTTACCTTTAATATGACTATCTCATGTATCAGAATTTTTTTTTTTTGCATATGCTTACAGAAGTTTGTGTGTGATCATGGCTGAAAAGGTTGTTGATTCTTGCTAGACTGGTTTTTTGAGTCTACTATTTGAACACTAATCTGTTTAATTCATTCCTTCTTCTAAAGTTTTTTTTTTCCATTTTTTAGAATTTAGACATAGAGTGTAGTTTGTAACAAACATATATTTATAATCATTTATATATGTTTCACAAATTATTTTTCAAATACTAATTTTCGGAAAGCACATATTTCAATAAATACATAAAGACTTGTTAATTGTTCTATATTAAGTTAGAAATTATTACATAGGCTTTTATATTTCAATTATATTTATAAAATATATAATTGTTAATTAGAGAAGATATTAATTAGTATTAAAGTTTATTGGCTTTACGTTTTTGGAGGTTCCTTCCTTCTTACTTCCTTCATATATATAATAAAATAAAAAAAAAAAACACATATATTCATATATTATATATTGGTGTATCCTTCCTTTTTTCTCTGGGTGTATGCTTCCTTTTTATTGATGGGATGGATGTTTTGTTGGGGTAAAATGCCTCCTTTTTTTTTCTTTTTTGGTTTTTTTTTTTGGGGATCATTTTTGGGTGGGTGGTGGGAGGGTGGGTGGGGGTGGGTTGGTTTGCTTGCGGTATGAAAAGGTGGGGAGGGTGGGGGGTTTTTTGGTGTTTAATGTGTATGTAGGTGTGTTATTTTGTTGTTTGGTTTTGTTTTTTTTTTCGGGCGGGCGGGGGGGGAGGGAGGACGGGGGGGGGGTGGGGGGGTGTGTAGAGTGGGGTTTTGAAATGGAAGAAGGGGGGGAGGGGGGGGGGAGGAATAAATAAATCATCAAAAAAAAAAAAAAAAGAGGGGGGGGGAAAAAAAAAAAAGGAGAAGGAAAGGAGGGAGGAAAAAAAAAAAAAAAGAAAAGGTGCATCATAATTTGTACTACTTTTCACCTTTTTCTAACCATGAAATAGTCACAATTTTTTAATTTAAAACATTTGACTTTACATATCAAGAGATTAATATTATTTAATGCACACATGTGTATATGTTTATAAAGTGAAGCCATGATATACATTACTTGAACTATATGTTATCCAAAAAAAAAACATAAACAAACAAAATGTAGCGGTGGATTCTTTTATAACAGAGCATTCTATATAATTATATTTATCAAAATTATTTATTCCAATTGAGTTAAAAGCTTATATATTTATTTATCACTTTGATGTAGTACAATATTCACGTAATAAAATATTTTCTAAATGTAAAAGTAAAAGTTTTATTAAATTTAATAAAATTTGCTATATTTCTTAAGCAGTAACATAGTTAAAGTAAAAATTATAAAACATTTCTAAAACTGTACCACAAAGTTCAAAGTTTGAAGAATTTAAACCAGAATCTGAAATAATGACAGAAAATAGGAGTGAGGGTATAAATTTTGAAGCTAATACAGATTTAAAAATATCAAAACAATTAGAAAGTCTATTATCTGTTGATAAACAAGACTGTTTTTAATGTTTCTTCAGGAAAAAAGTTATTGAAAAACCAAGTATATTATCCAGATCATATTCCATTATGATAAAACTTTGATATTTTGTTACACATTTTATTTGAAAATATAAAGATATACAATAAATTTTGTGGTTTTCTTTTTGATTTTGAATGAATGAGAATGAGTGAATGCACATGTCAGCAAAAGATGGAAACTGATGCAATTACTAGGTAAAGTGATAAATCTGCTTTATACATCTATTACTTAACATATGATCATAAAATAAATGCTACAAAATATATTAAACCTTTAAATTACCTTAAAGATTTAAAGAGCAAACAAATGTATAAAGCATATTAATTAAGCATAATTTAGATAATTGTATGAATATTTACAAAATTACATTAAATTTAGTTAATAACTGATCAATTAAAAAGGAATGGAAAATATATAAAATAATATATATAATATAGTATATATAATATATATTTTATTTATTTTAAAAATAAACCCTAGATGTGATATAGAATAAAATATCTTTATATAACAACAAAATAATATATGACAATAGCTGTAATATAATCATATAATTATAATATAAAAAAGCTCTTTTCAGCAATTTTTAATTTTTGCCTTTTTCAGTATGTCTTGGTTAATGTTGTATATTGTTATTCTATTTTACTGGTGTTTTACTTTGTTAGTGGAGTTATTTTATGCCATTATGGAGCACTACTAGATGGCGTTCTATCTGCAAGAATTGGTTAATGTTAAAATAGATGATTAACATTTGAAAAGGGCATGTGCTAAAAAAAGGCTTTTTATTTATAATTATTATTAATACGTATATAATTATATATCTGTTGTATATTATTTTTATTATAATTTATACGTAAATGTTTCCTCAAGTTATTATTAAAAACATTTTTATTCATAATTTTAATTCATATATGTATATTATTCTCGTAAAAAAATCCTGTCTTATATGCATGTCAAAAAATAATTTACTTGCTGTTCAATAAACAGTATGTAGTCTAATGTAATCAAAACGTATCAACAAAGCATATGCGATGAGGATTTGGAACAAATGTAACGGATATCGCAGCTTCACTGTATATAAAACTGTTTACATGCGGTTTATCTCCGTATTAATGAGAATCTGCATTATTACATTAAGATCATGCATTATATTTTCGCTTGTTTGTGTCTTTTTTTTAATAAAAATTTCGTTAGATTGATCATTTCTTTTTCTAAAGTACCTTGAAATCTTTTGTTTAATCCAGTAAATAGTGAGAGGAATATTAAGCTGTGGGAAGTAGAAGCTTTTATCGTTTTTTTTCCCTCCCAAGTTGTGAATAAATGTCATAAAGCTTGACTAATTACTTTAGTGAAAAGTGCTTTGATTTGATTGGGAAGGATAGAAAGCACTATCCCGCTATTGCGGAAGTTTCTTCCATTAGTATCAATTTAGTTTGAAGAAGTAAAACGAAACGTTGGAGTTTTTAATTCAAAAGATTAGCTAAAGTCAACTTGTATTTATTCATACATAAGTCTATGCACATTATTTTTTTAATAACAATAAAACTTTATTTAAAAAATATTCAAACTGGAAGTATAAATTAATGTGTAAATTAATCCTACTTTAACAAAATACGTTTTTGAATTTTGTTATTGTTGATTGTATTTAATTTTTAAACTTTAAAATGATTTTACAATATATATGAAAACCCATTATTTAAATGATTCAAGTGAAAATATATGTTATCATATACTAACTATATTTGCCAATCATTATTAAGGTTTATTATTGAATTGCAATATAATGAAATAGCTCAATCAAAGAATGATATATTAGCAACAATTTGTCAGAAAATGATGCCTAAACAGCATAAATTAAAATTAAATGTCAAAGTAGATACCTAAGCTTTTGTGTTTTCTAATTTTTAAGATGATGTGGTTTGTTTAACGCAGAAATATATGTGAGAAAAAAGAATTAGTAGTACGAATTTGAGTTAACTTTACAAAGTGATTTTAAAATTATTTAATCCACTTAGTTATAGTTAATCGATGGAAATTTTCTGGATAAATTCTTTTTACAAATTTTATTTTTTTATTTGTCTATAGTCAGATTTTCCATGTTATATTAAATAAATATTTGACTGAAAACATTATCGATACTAACTTGAATATAGATTGACTTTCTCAATATACATCTGAGCACTTATTGCGTATATGTGTAGAGATGATAATCTGGACCAACTGATGATTGCTGGTTTAGCATTGGTGATTATATATTTTTTGACATAAATGTGTTCAAGTGTGTCAGTGTTGTGAGATGGAGTGGTTAGTGGTGGGTCACATGAAAGTATGTGCTCATATACCCTATATTATATATAGAGAGGTATATAATAAGCCTGTATTTCAGTTATAAATTGGATGTATTAAATAATAGATCATAAGTTATTTTTACTAGTCAATGTCATCACAGGAATGATAAATTTTCCAGTATCAATGGACCTTTCTCTTTTATCAGATTTGTCTTACAAACATAAAATGAATTCATTTACATTTGTTTTCCTAGATTTTATAAACATGGCAGCTTAGATAAGGGATATTAAGTAGGGCAAACTTCTATATACTCAGATGTAAATGCAGCTTTGTTTGCTATGATTAACCATTAAATTTTATAAATTAAAGTTAATGCCTTTGTAAATTATTAAGTAAATATAATTAGTATTCAATGTTTATAAATAACCTTAATAATTAGCTTGGAATGTTGGCTTAATGTTTGTCTGCTATTAGTTTAAAATGAAGGTTCCCACTTTGATTCTAAATAGAAAAAAAGATTGTATAAATAAAGTTTAACAATGATGTATTTGCCATGCATATTGTTGTCATTTAAAATCATGGAAAGTAATTCCTAAATTAAATTTCAGTGGGAAAAAATATTGATAAAAATAAACATTTAAAATAATAAATATTTTAAAATGTCAAATTTATAATGAAACAGAAATATATTCATATGTCAATTACAAAGGCATTAAGATATCAAAATATTAACTAAACAGATAAACCTACTCATACAATATGTATAATGTAAGTGGTTTCTTATTCTATTATAAAAACTATGTTCAGTATAACTATAAAAAATATTTCTTTAGAAATCCTGTTATTCTTTATCCACATCATATTTTCTTTTTACTAGAATTTTCTCTTACATTTTAAATAAATTACAATTACATTTAACAATCTAAAAAAAAATACTACTTAAATAAACTTATTATAGTGCTTTTGTGTTGTGCTAATAAGAAATCGTGTTATGTTTTTATTCAATAGATTTTATACAAGTAATTTAATTAAAGTATTTATATTAGAATGTTGAGATATCCTTTTTCTTAATTTGTTAAATACAGTATAGTATTTTTTCCCTAAAAAAACTATTAAAACATTTAAACTAAATCATATTTTCAAGTGGTGATTATTCAAATCAAAAATCATACATTTTTTTCCAAAACAGATTGCTGAAGCAGTTTTTTGAGCATTAATTCTTACAACAAATGCTTAATAGGTTAACTTCAAAACATAAATATACTGTGTATAACTCTCTAAATATAAAAACAATGCAATCCTCATTATTTAGAAGCCAAGAAGAAAATTTGCTTTTCAAATCAAAAATTTCTGATCAAACCTATATCACATCTTATTATGAAATTAATCATAAATTATCTCAAAAACTACTATAGTAATAAAACAAAATTGGATCTAATATATACTTATGTCTAATATCAACTTTTACTTTTTATGCTTCAATAATAGCTGCATAGTATAAATATTCTTTCATATATAACCAGTTAATTTTAATAATGTTACAGATATTATTGATTAGCATCAAATATATTGACCAGATTGTTATTTGAATTATTTTTTGTTTGTATTATGTTTTTACATTTTATCTAATAGAAAAAATTATATCTGTAATATTTGTCAATTTTTTAAAATCATGAACTGACTCTAGTAATGCTTTATCTATATTTACTCAGGACAAAACTAGTTAATAAAATCTTATAAGTACTTTTGTTTTAAAACCAGCAAAACACTCCATACAGTAGTGCCACCCAGTGCAAACCAGAGTAATAAATGGATGACAGAAGGCTTGTATATGAAATTTCTATCTAGTGCCTAGGCACTAGATAGAGATTTCATGCACAAGCCTTCTGGCATCCATTTATTACTCTGGTTTGTCTGGCATCCATTTATTACTCTGGTTTGCACTGAGTGGCACTACTGTATGGATAGTTTTGCTTGTTTTAATAACAGTTATGAGCAAGCATAAGAAATGGTGATCACGTAATACTTTTGTTTTACTGAATAATAATGATATACTCAACTTTATCCTTCCATTTATTATTTTGAAATTTTTATTAGCTTTAAAAATAATATAATCAGAACCAACCATCCTTCTATTTTTATAATTACAAAAGGTTGTATCATAAAATTATATCTTTTTACCAATAAACATCACATGACCACCTCTTATGCTGTAAACAGGCAAAACTCACTTTATAATATTTTGCCACACACAGCAAGCTAGAGTAATCAATGGATGTCAGAAGGCTGTGCATAAATCCCCATCTAGTGCCTACTCATCCAACATCCCCAGACTAGTTTCTGGCTTATGGCCTTCGTCAGTGAGGAGCCTTGGATCTGAGAGCACTGCACCTAGATCTTAGGATCTAATGCAATCCTCCAGCAACCACCTTTAATCTCCACTTAACTACAAAACTCTGAGTCTTAAACTGAAAACACCTTAATGTTTTCAATCCAAGCCCATTAGCTTATATAGTCATATGGGTCTGAACCCAGTTCAGTACCCATACATTTTGTGGTCTTTGGTTCTTTAATAATCATAGCCACCACTATCCTATTAGGCAGGATTGGTTTTAAGCCAATAAACACCACATGACCACCTCTTATGCTTGTGTATAGCTGTTGTTAAAACAGGCAAAACTCACTATATATATATTTTGCCACACACAGCAAGCTAGAGTAATCAATGGATGCCAGAAGGCTGTGCATAAATCCCCATCTAGTACCTACTCATTCAACATCTCCAGACTAGTTTCTGGCTTATGGCTTTCATTAGTGAGGAGCCTTGGATCTGAGAGCACTAGATGGGGATTTATGAACAGCCTTCTGGCATCCATTGATTGCTCTAGCTTGCTGTGTGTAGTGAGTTTTGCCTGTTATATCTTTTTACCTAAATGAACCAATAGAATAACTATAAGATTAAATGTAAACTGCTATGTAATTATTCATAAGATGAGAAAAATATTTCTATTTATTCAAAAAAATTATCATTATCATATAAAAGAGTATCATCTATTATTTTAAAAAGATTATAGTATAATTTATTAGATTGTACATCTTTTAATATCATCAAAAAGAGATATAATGTGATTATAATTAACAATATCTATATTGTTTGTACAATTATAATTCACCAGCCATTTATAAGACATTTTTAAGACCTTCTCATCTGTTATTGATTGGTTGCAATTAATTTTATGAAGCTTTATAACTTTATTATTTAGCCAAGTGAAGAATATCATATTTTCTTTTAATTTAGTTATTTTTTAAGTCATCTATATTCAGAAATAATCATATCAATAACATAAAATTCTTTAAAATAATTCATAATAACAGCAAAATGATCTACTTGTCAATCTAAATTGGCAATTTTAGTGCATAACAAATTACCATAAATAACAGACATTTCTAAAGAAATAATATATAGAATAGGGACTTATTTTTAGATAAATTTAAAGCTTCTATCTTACCTCACACACATTAATGAATAATCATGTGAAATTTTTAAAAATCTTAAAGATTCATTTTTTAGACCTTCATTTGACCTATGTCACATATGTCTTTCTCATCTTTGTTCAGTATTTATCAAAATCAAATTTGTCAAATTTTATCTTTACCAATTGTTTTCCATTGGATAAATATATTAATGATTATTACTAAATATTAACAAACTCTTCAGTATAAGCATTGTATTGCATGGTCTCAGATCTCACTGATCAAAGACACAAGCTAGAAACTAATCTGCAGGTATTGGATGAGTAGATAGTAGATAGAGTTAGTATGGACAGTAAAGAGAGTTTAAATATATATAGAAGTAAACAAAACATTGCATGTCAGTTCATTTACAATAATAGCAAGGAAAGTAGTTTACTGTTTAAGGCTCAGACAGGATCATTAGCAACAATGGTATACATACCTAATTGGAGGTATGTGATTATTTAGTCTGAAAGTTATGTAAGGAAGGTGTGGTAAATATTAGGCATCTGTTAATTGAATGTAAATGCTTACAAGCAGAAAGGGTACAAATAATAAAGTCATGGTAGAATGAATATAAACTAAGTGGTTATACAGAAAGTTGGTTTTTTGATTTTTATGCTAGATTTGGAAAAAGATAAAGGGAGATCTAAACATAAAGACCATAGAATGAGCAAAGATGATGTTGCAGAACTGGGATAAAGCAGGGTAGAGATGAATATTGGAAAAACAGGGTGGAGAAGGAAAAGGGAAGATAAAGTGACTAACAGGTATCTCTGGGAATTCCTAACCCCAATAAAGGAGAGGCCATAGTGCATTGCATCATATCATATACTGTTTAACAGCTTGTGTAAACAAAAGAAATGGTGGTAATGTGATATTACTAAACAAGTATTATGCTAAAGAATATTATACCAGTTTCATCCCTGATTTAAACTTTATCCTAAATTAAATGTTAAACTATCTATTTTTAATAACTATATTTAATTAAAAATTAAATTATTTACAGAAATATTCTTTAAATGGATAATCTCTAGTCTAGTGAATGATTAATAAAAATAATTAATATTAAACTATTTATTGTTAAATGACTACCCTGTCATTAATTTAATTCTACCATCCCCCCTTATCTATAATAGTATATTTACAACTTTCATTACACTACATTTATTCTAAATACAAAACACTTGAAGATGGCACATACTCTCTACATAGGAAAAAATAAAGGAGTTGAATTAAATAAGACAGTGTAGCTACAAGTAGATCAAACTTAATTAAAAATTAATGTAAGTTTATATTGGGGCTAAAAATTATATACTAGTTTCTAGTTTAATACATGATTAATAAAAATATATCTTATGTGTGTGCAAGAAATTTAGCAATTATATATAGGAAAAAATTGAAATAATTTTTTAGAGTACTATCATATTAATTGTTGAGTAATCAATGACCTATTTATGTCTTATCATATGACTGCACTGTGATGCTAATTATAATATTGGTACTATCATTTACAATATGGATGCAATCATGTTTTTGCTACATTTTGATTATTACTAAACACTGTGTTAATAATAATTTATTTCCATGTTATGTACAAATTTTATCAAAATTTATTAATGTGAATAATTTAGATTACAGAATCAATGTCATTATTTATGATAACTTGGGATATAATTTTTGAACACGGTCAATTCTTGTATTAAAGTCTCAAAAAATTGGATCTTTTACTGGTGTTGGTGTACTGATATTTCTAACAAAGAATCAAAATTTCCTTACCTGAGCTTTCCAAAATTAATGTTGAGTGTAAGTAATAAGTAAATGCATGCAAATGTCTTTTGTCAAACCAATTTTAAATGTCATTTAGTCTTTCATTAAAATAATTCCAAAAAAAAAAGCTAAATTACTTCTTGATACAAATTCAACCCCATGATGCCCTTTATCAACCTTTTTCTCAGAATAACTTGTAACCATCTATATTTTCAATTCAACTTTCTGCTTTCTGCAAGATGAATGTTACCAAGAGCATTCTATAACAGTGTTGAAACTTATCAATAAGTGGTATTTAGGCTTAGGTTTTTAAGAGTTCATACTGCTTTGCAATCATGAAAATGTTGGTCAGTTTCTGTGAAGTAAATTGTTTTTGACCACCCACTTATTTATATTTATAAACATTTGTAGAAATTAACAATAAACTTTACTAGTCCTGCACAAACATGCAATTATTTTTGAACCTATTCAAAATTCATTTTCATACCACTCATTACTGCTCCTACAGTCTTAGGCAAGATCACAACAATGAACTGTCAACCTAATCCATTCTTGCTTTATCAATATGGATTTGCAAATTTTATTCCTACATACAAAAATAACTCTTAACTTATAATATCCCATGATGCTTAAGCAAAATAGTAAAATCTCACAGGAGATAAATGGATGCTAGAAAAAAATAATATAATATGAATTGCATTTGTAGTGCTTATGTATTGCTATTTCTTGACTTTCTTCATTGGTCATTTTTTTGATTAATTATCCATTTTGGAGGGCATTATGTTTTAAACAATATGGTTGTTTTTTTAAGATGATTATCACAATAAATATTTAGTTAATTTTTTTTAAGATGATTGCAAAACCACAATGAACTGCACAAAATTCTGAACAATTGTAATTAAATAAAATTTAATAGAACTGTAATAAACAAAATAAAAAAAAACATGATTAAAGAATATTCACTTTAAATACATTTTGAGATTACACCACCATTATCACCATTAGCACACAAAGTTTCATATCATGCCCATTAGAACACACTTTTTCACAGACACTATTTTTCCATTAATTTGAAAACACTTCACTGTCTTCTTCCAAATTTTAATCATTTTTGCAAAAGCTTAAACGAATGCTATGGTAAACATTTAAAAAAATCACGACAATGTTTACAACATGTTAATGGCTTGTACATTATAATATATGTAAAACAATAATTCATTAAATGTTGTGAATGGCATTTATAAAAAAAAATATTATTTTTTAATGTTGATGTGAATTTATATTCGATTTCTTAATATTTTTTAAACTTAAGTAATACATATTCAGAAAAATATTTTTTTTTTTGGGGGGGGGATACTTTGATGCCCCTGAAAATGGATAATTAACAAAAAAAACGCCCAGTGAAGACAACAAAGGAACAATACGTAAGTACCACATCTACTCCAAAAAGATAGATAAAAGTTAGTAGATTTAAGGATAGGATTGAATTTAAAATTGATTGGTATGGCTATAGTTAAAAAATGAAAATATAGTTGAAAAGACATGTCAATAGATGATCAAAAATTAGAGGCAAATATACCTGGTTCTTATACCAACTTAAATGATTGATGATAGTGATTTAAAAGAAAAAAAAGAAAAACCAAGGAAAATGAGAGAAGAAAACCAGATAGGAGATTCCAAAATACTCTTGAATTCTAAACATTAACTATCTCTTAATAAGCCAACATCATATTCTGTAAGATAGCAAGAGATATTCTTATTTGAGGATTAATTACCCTGTTTATTCATACCTAAACTTCACTTCTGAGTGTCATTCTATAGACTATTACCAATTGAGAATCTCATTAATAACCTAATTAATACCGTTATAGATATATAAATATAAAAAATACCATACGTATATACCTCTGTTTAATAAATATATATATGTGTGTGTAGGTTTCAATTTAAAAACAGAGCTTATTTATTTATATATAAGCACGGTATGTGCGTACATATACTCCATAAGCTTTATATAAGATTTAAATGAAATTTAAATTGTTATTGTTAATGTATAAAATGGTAATGTAGATAACAGATTTCAAAAAGAAGATATCGGAAAAAGATGTACTATTTTAAATTATTTCTTGTAATTTGTAATTATATATTTTTTTTTTTTAAAAAAAGGGGTCTGAGTGGGGGGGGGGGGCGGAAGTCTGTCGTTTTAAATATTTTTTATCTATTAATTAATTTTATCTGAAGTTTTATTTTTTTCATTCATAATTTTATGCGTTAGCTAATTTCTAATTAATCTTCTGTCGCGTAGCAAATCAATACTTTTAAATAGAAAATTTATTAATGATTTTATAATCTTTAACAAAATATTATTCTTATATCTTCGTTTTCTCGCAGCAGCGAAGAATTTTGATTAACCATGAATTTGTTAATACTTTTACTATTGGAAATTATCTTCAAATTGGATCAAGCTTTTCTTTAATAATATGAAAATAAAACTAAAAGCTAATTTTAATTTTTAATTTCTTTAAAAATTGTTTTGAGTCTTTCCTATTCGTCAACTTTCTAATACAATATATTTTTAGTACATAGGGTATATGAGCACTGACTTTCACATGACCCACCACTCTCCACTTCATTTCATAACACTGATACACTTGAACACATATATTTATCTTTTCGATATATATGTGTTCAAGTGTATCAGTGTTATGAGATGGAGTAGAGAGTGGTGGGTCATGTGAAAGTCTGTGCTCATATACCTTATATATTACAAATATAAATACAGGTATATAATAAGTCTGTATTTCAGTCATTACATAGTAGAAATGTCTGCCCATCTCTTGCATATGTATTAAATTGATTATGACCTGTACATGAGGAGTTAAACTGACTTTAGGTCAACATGGGTGTAATAAGAATCTTGGCCTCAGGGTGACCTTTCAGCGTTCTATCATCAGATTTTCCAATTGGATGAACGGTTGAAGAGTTAGAGGGTGGAGTGGATTGAAGCCTGTCATTAAAGTATAAAGATTGGCTATCTTAATATATATACATATGATAATCTGGACCAACTGATGATTACTGACTTAGCATGAAATACATATATTGGTGATTATTTATCTTTTCGACATATATGTATTCAGGTGTATCAGCGTTATGAGATAAAGTGGAGAATAGTGGGTCATGTAAAAGTCTGTGCTCATATATCCTATATATTACATATATAGATACAGGTATATAATAAGCCTGTCTTTCGATTATTATAATATATTTTTAGTTAATTTTACTTATATATCTACCCATATAGAAGCCACTCAGTGAACGCTTATAACCATTCTCACCTCCATGGAAAAAGAAAACAACTGATCTGGAAATAGTTTTTAAATGACTACGCAAACTAATCTATGAATCATAAATTCATCCATATATAGAACATGCTGGTCAATTTTCTGTTTGCTTGATATTTTGTGATGCTCCTGTTGTTTTTTAATGTTATCTGCAGAAAAGACTTCTATTTTAAATATTTCAAGACTTTGTCTAATTGTAGCTTTACAGTGTATTTTATTCTTCCAAATGGAAACAATCAATATCACATTTTCAGACAATTTTTACAATAAAAGCAGATTATCTTTCCTTCAAAAGTCATGGCAAGTACCACCATAAAATACAATTTTAGGAAATCTTGCATTATTCATTTGTCTTGCATGTCCAAACTCTATAAAGATATAATTTTACATTAGTAGACTTTATTGTATCACATCCAGTGAATTAAAGAATACATTGATTCATTTTATGATCTAGAATTGTATTTTTAGAATTTGACAAAACATTCTCAATTGAAATTTTTCTACTGCTTTGACAATGCATTGATAGGAATATCCAAATCTCACTTCTATGTAATAAATTGGATAAAAATAAGTATATAAATAATATAGTTGCAATAGTTATTTTCCTGTGGTGAAATATCTCTTTTAACTTATTAAAAGCAGCAGTAGTACATCATAGTCAGGATTGTCTCCAGCATTTTATTTTTAAAACTACTAAAGTATTTACTAAAATAAAGAGCATGCTAATAGCTCTAACAAACCTTATTGATAAATGTCACAAGAGAAAGCATTTGGAATATCTAACTAGAAATAATCCCCAGCCTTAGATATTGGCTTTCCTTGGTGAGTTGAGCTTTATCAATAAATGCCACAAGTGAAATCATTTAAAATCTTTATCTAGAAATTATCCCCAGCTCCAAGGTGGTTTCTAGCTATTGGATTTTCTCTAATAGATGCTGCAAGAGGAAGCATTTAAAATCTCTATCTAGAAATGATCCCCTGACCGGTTTCTAACTATTGGCTTTCCTCAGTGAGTGTACCTTACTGAGAAAAACCAATGGCTAAAAACTGATTTGTGGCTTGGGGTAATTTCTAGATAAATATTTTAAATGCTTTCTCTTGTGGCATTGCCAATACCGAAAAACCTGTCTGAGAATAATTTCTAGATAGAGATTTTAAATGCTTTCTCTTGAGACATTTATCAATAAAGCTTGTTAAAGTTATTAGCATGCTTCTTTGTTTTAGTTTAGAACTACAAGCTTATTAAATTAAGTCATATTATGTATGACTTTGTTTTATTTATTAAAGTATTTACTTTGGTTTATATTCTCAAGTTGATAACTATCAAAGCAAAAAGTTGGTGAAAGTCTTTTCTTTTATCACTGGCTGATAAAGAACATGAGTATAATAATATTAATTATTTTAAAAATATATTTATATGTTTCATTTAAAATATTAAGTACATTTTGTATATAATGACTTGAATTGGCAAAAATAGCACAATTATCAGCATACTATAATCCTGAATCCAAAAAAATGAAGTTCTCATTTTTCATTTTAATCAATTCATAGTAAAAATTCCACCATCAAACATCTTGATCACTATTTTATTAGGTCACTTAGAAACATTTTCACAGGCCAATGCCATAAAAATTTAACACATTCAATGATCATAATCATTCTGTCTTTTTGGTGCATTGATAATAACCTATAAACCTGAGAAATGGTATCACAATCCTTTAATTCAAATTACAATCTTACAAAAGGATATAAATCCTATAATAAAATTTTTGGTTTTTTTTTTCTATAAGTTAATTAAACAAATCTACATTAGCCAATCTTCTTTAGCATAAAAATAAATTGAAAACCCCATATATATATATGGGTTTAATATATCTATATTTGATATCATTTATGTGTATTTATATTTATATATATATGATATATATAATATTATTTATGATTTATATATATATATATATATATATATATATATATATATAGTCAATACTGCTAAGTAAGACAGCAAAGAAGACACAGATATTTATTGATTGTGGTTGCCTTAGATCTTTTTGATACATTGAAAGTAATATATAGATATAATAAAATGTGGTATTTTAGTCCTATTAATTCTATTAATTTTATTATCTTATATGATATATATATATATATATATATATATATAGTATTTTAAATACATGGAAGGAGTATTTCAATCATTGCTTGAGTAACAATAAAAAAATTAACATACCACAAGATTATCATTTTTTATGCTTATATAAAGCTGTTAAAACAGTAGCAAACTTTCCATATAGTAGTGCCACCCAGTATAAGCTTTGGTAATCAATAGATGCAAGAAAGTTTGTATATAAAATTCTATCCAGTGCCTACTTATCCAATATCCTCAGACTAGTTTTCAGCCTGTGACTTTTACAAGTAAGGAGCATAAGAAATGGTAATTATGTGACATGTTAATGGTTTTAGATCAATCCTACCCATAAAATGATGGAGTCTGTGGTTTTTAATAAACCAAAGACACAAAAAATGTAAAGATACTTAACTGGGTTCGGATCAATATGACTATATTAAATGAATAAGCTTGGATTGAAAACACTATTGTATTTTCATCTTGGACTCATAACTTTATAGTCAACTAAATATATAAACATTAGCTGTCAGAGACTTGCATTAGATACTAAAATCTAGAAGCAGTGCTCTTAGCTCCAGGGCTCCTTATTGATGAAAGTCACAAGTTAGAAATTAGTCTAGAGATATTGGATGAGTAGATACTAGATAGAAATTTCATGCACAAACCTTAATGCATTTATTGATTATTAAGGCTTTCACTAGATGGCAAAAGATTTGGATAAAGAATTTATATCAGTATATTTGTACAAAAGATGGGATGATTGTGTTAAGAGGATTGTTGAGTGTTATAGTAGTAAGGAATGGGATAAAAAATAAATTTATTAATAAAGATTAGGGAGTTAGAGAGATGGAGAAATAGTATGGAAAGTAAAAAGAGTTTAAATATATATATATAGAAATAAACAGAATATTAGGTGTGAGTTAATATATGATAATAGTAAGGAAATTAGTTTATTGTTTAAGGCTCGGGATCTTTAGCTACACAAGAATATACATGTAAATGGAAAAATATGGGTGATTTATTTTGTAAATTATGTAAGGAAGGAATAGAAAATATTAGGCATTTGTTAATTGAATGTAAATGTTTGAAAACAGAAAGGGTACATATAATGAAGTTGTGGAAAAATAAATATGAAAAGAGTGATTATACAGAAAGTGAATTATTGGTTTTTATGCTGGGTTTGGGAAAAGATAAGGGAGATTTAGATATAAAGGTTATAGAGTTGACAAAGATTATGTAGTGGAAATGGGATAGAGAAGATTATGGGTAAATTTAGAGTGGGGAATGTAAAATAAAGTGGCTAACAGGTTTATCTGTTCATAATTGCTGAGATATTCTTGACTTCGTTTAAGGAGAAGCTATAATACATTACATCACATCACATCACATTACTGTTTTAATAATTAAAATAATGACATTTAACAATATATCCATTTTATCTCTCAATTAAATTTGGACATAGATGTCCAGCTTAGTAAAATCAAAAATATTCTCTGGTTGCAGAGTTGAAATATGTGGGTGATATATTAGCTTTGAAAATCTGGGAATTTTTTACAAATATTATGATAGACTGGTAAAGTTGTGTATCCTAAACTTGAAATGTTTTTATTATTCAATAGAAAATGTTGCCATAATTATTGTGGATTATCAATATTGTCCATTACAAGAAAAGCACTTTTAAAGATTTGTTTAATAAGTTGCTTAAATGTCAGAGACTCATCCTGGAGATATTTTAAAATGCGGTGGTGATTTATTAGCTTTACAAATATTGATTTTTTTTAGAAATATTACAATAGACTTGTGAGATTGTGCAACCTAATATTGGGATGCTTTTATTGTCCTATAAAAAATATTTCAATAATTATTGTTGATTATTAAGGATATTCATTACAGCTGAAGTACTTCCAAAGATTCTGTTGAATTCCAGTCAATGTAGTTTGGAGAATCAGAAAGCACTAGACACATGCATTTATTGCTGTACAATTGCAACAAAAGTGTCAAACACAAGGGTGGTTTACATATTGCTTTGCATTTGAATCAATTAATCAAATAAACTCACTGTTAAAATTATTTAATTGTCCACTAGTGTTTAAGAACATATCATAATTATAAGTGGAAAATTTAAAAATTTAAAATATGAAATGGTGTTTTAATTTTTTTTAATTTTTATAATAATGGATTTTGAAATTGTTTATAAGTGTTTTCATGGATGGTGGAATTGTTAATTTGAATGGATAAAATAATAAAACAAAAATTTCATTTTCTTGCTGTCTGGATATACTGTATAATGGTTGTGTTATCATTATCAAAAATTGATCTAATATATTTGATATTCTGAATGCAAATATAAAGGCTTTGGTTTAGTAATTAATGTTTAAAAAACTGACAACTTTGAAAAATATTGGAAGATAATTCTTCATTAACTTATAGCTTGGATATTTATCAATTTGAAAATATGAGCCAATTAAAATATATTAGCAGCTTCTGAAAGGTGGGCGTAATTGTTAAAATAAGACATTCTAATATGGTATTGCTTTTAACAAGTTAGATGATAGTGTTTCATCACAGTAAAATATTTATTCCAATTAAGTTAACTATATAGAGCTGTTATTTTAGCTAACATATTATATGAAAGTGAAACAAGCATTTCCTTTTGATATAGCATAAAGCCTTTTTTAAAAATGTATTTAAGGATTCTCCCTAAATTTATAAAAATATAATGGCAAGACATAAGGCTGGGCAATATATTTCCTTGAATGTAATAATATATCATCCACTATTGTAAAATCATTCTTTATTGAATTGGATGTATGTAGCAAATGAACCATGCAAAAATTCCTAAAAATATATTTAATGATAGATTTGGGCATGATTTTATGGGAAATGCATATCATATTTTTGTTATAAATATTTCCCAAAATGAATTCTAAAAAAAAGTATTATTGAATGTTTTTTATTGATAAAGTAATACAATAGAAAGCTGTAATTAGACAAAGTGTTAAAATTTTGAGAAAGAAAAGTTAGCTGTATTAGAAATTATAAGACAGCATCACAAAATTTCAAATAAACAGAATAAAGGTGTCTATGTTACTAATTTTAATTAATCATTCATAAGTCTAAAAATTATCTATTTAATGAATAATATTTCTGTAGTGTTATTTTCACTACACCACTTTCACTCAAGATAGGGACTGGTTTCTATCAACTTTTAACACATGTGGAGAGATGTAATCATAAACATATGACAAAAGACATATGAAAAAAATCTATGATTCCACAATGCATGAAATGTGCATCTTGAAAATCATACATCTTTTTCATATGTCTTTGCTCATATATGTTACAATTATATCTCTTCACAAGGTGTTAAAAGTGTATAGAAACCTTCCTGGTGTGAAAGTGCTGTAGTGAAAACAATGCTACAGAAACATTATTCATTAAATGGCACATTCTTGTATATATAGATGCACTTGTAGTACATGAATTGTTTTTGTATAGACATTGCAAAATTCATCTCTAGATTACTGCTATACTAATAATAATAGGAGGAGGAGGAGAAGGAAGAGTATGAGTAGTAATAGAAATAATAGGAGTAGTAATAGCCATAGTCATAATTGTAGTCATAGTTATAGTAGTAATAGTTATACTTTTTTCACTATGATTATAAATAGCAAAAATTATTAATTTGATATATGTATGTTACCAGTGCTCACTTATCAATCTAAAACTTGGATTCTTGGATGCTTAATTGAATAAAAATACAACACTTAGTATAGCATAAAAAAGACGAGTGAAATGAATGGTCAGAGTGAAGAAAAAAAATGAAAGAGAAATACATGGGTAAAATATTATTGAAAACATAAGTTGAAATAATGTTGATTTATATTTATAATATATAATGGTACTTATGTATTAGACCTGCTGTAATGAAAGTTAACTGGACAAACAAATGTCTTAATAAAAAACAAACTAAATATATTTGCAATGTTGTCAAGAGAAAATAATTACTTTTTATGTAAATATTAGATAATGTTCCAATCAGAAAAAAGTTGTTATTCAAAATGCTGGTTTTGCTGCTAATTTTATAAGTTAAAGTATGCTGTGATGTCAAAACAATACTGGGATGACTAATTAAGCATCTGGCAAAAGTAAGGTGTATGCATGATTTATTATCCAGCTTTGGTTTCTTCTGAGTAAACTTTTTAAACAACCTTTTAAACCAATAAAATGATTAAATTTGAGAACTGCCTGCTACCAACGACAATGCAGTCCACTACTTTGAAAACACAGTCATAGATCAGAATAGCTATCTATGACAAGTTTGTGCATGTAGCATGTTATCCAAGAAAAACATAAAATTCTACAAACATGACAACTTGATAAATAGTCATAGATCACATGACCCTATACTCTTAAGCTTGTAAGTTATAAACAATAAGGACTGTCAATTCCTCAACAAGCTTTGTGATAAATGCTTAGCTAGAGAAAGCATTTAAAATATCTCTGTCAGGACTCCCCCTCCCAAACCTCTGATCATGGTTTCATGCTCTGGAATTCCTCAGAGAGGTGCAAGGGTAGGTTCAGGCAACTTGATAATTTGTGAGCAACTAAAATATGAACAATTTTGTCTAAATCATAGCTATTATTTTGTTTGCATTTTGCAGGGCGTAAAAAACTTCAATCAGTACCAATAATTGTAAGAAACAATCTTTTGCTTTTTTTTTTATTAGAATAAATGTATATTGCTGAAAGTTTAGTTGTTGCAATATCATTTCTTGCAAATATATATATACATATGTTCGCTTAATCTTTCCAGAAAATAAAGTTATAGGTCACCATTTTGTACAAAATAAAGTTAGCTCTTATCATTTCTTCAAATAACTTGATTTATTTCAAAATGTAAATATGTGTTTATTTCCACTAAATAAAGTTATAGGTCACTATTTTGTACTAAAGTTATTTGTCATCATTTATCAACATTGATGGGTTATGTTTATCAGCAGTTCCTGGGCTGACATTATTTTTTTGAGATAACAAGATTATAAAGTTATCATCAACTTATGTTTATAAGCATCACTAATACTAATAATAAAGATTCTCTCAAACTAATTTCTACCATATATTCTAAAGTTACAATAATTTGTGTTTGTATATATATATATATATCAGTTCAATGTATCTTTTGCTCAGTTATTTGCACATTATTTAACATCTTTTTGCTATTTTTTATAATTCATTGAGTCACTTTCTAATTTTTTCATTATTTTTTAAAACCTTCCAATTAACTACTTTAATTATCTGCTCAATTTAAATATTTTCTCTTACATTTAATTATATATAATTACTGTCTTTTTATTTTTTCTATAATTGCCTACATTTAAAATGTTTGACTTTACTTTTATTTATAACTAATTTTTTTATCTTTCAATGTATAAATATTTTCTAAACAACCTTTCTTTATATGTTTTACTTTTAAAATAAACTTTATTAAAAAAAACAGAAAAGATTTAAATTTCTAAATATTTTATATCAGTCTTAACACAAACTAATTCTTTGTACCATTTCTCTATCATTAAATGTTACCATTATTGAATTGTAGTTATTTGTCATACAGCCATTTTCAACCATAAGATACAATGCCAATAGGTTAACCTTTTCTGAAGCAATTTCAGTTAGAAACCATAATTTTTGCATTTTGCATCATCTCTCATCTATTTTTGGTCACATTTTTTTTACTTTAAGCTCATTTTATCATAAATTCTTAGCTTAATCTATATTTAACATTTTAATTTTAATGCCAATGAGATATTAGAATCATTGATTTTTTTTAGAAAAGGAATGAAGGCTACAGTCTACATATAAGGTCTTTCTGGGCCATATCCAGCCAACAGACTGCTAATTTGTGCTTTCTGCTTTAACAATTCCAACACTTTCTATTTCAAAATGTTTATTCTTTTATATGCAAAATACATATCATAATTTCTATCCTTTAGAAGTTGTTTTAACTTATAATGAATAATATTTCTGTAGTGTAATTTTCGTTACACCACTCTCACCCACTACAGAAATATTATTCATTATTTGATAATCTTTAGTCTAATCAATGACTAATAAAAATTTGTTTTAACCTAATTTTTAATATTTTTGCTGTTGTGATATATGAAACATTTTAATTATCACTTTTACAATTAAAAAATTTATAACATAAATATCATTAATGTTTTTTAATGTCTTCTTTCTATTATAATTCTTTATATAATTCTTCATTTTATTTAAAACTACTTTTTATACACTGTATTAATTTTATTTATCCTATTTACGATTTTTATTAAATTTATTTATATTATAAAAATTATTCTTGGAAATACTAAAACTATTATAAATATTTCATTCTTCCCCTCCCTCTTTTTTTATTATTCTTACATATTTTCTTCCATATCCTCTACATTTTTATTTATTACTTAATCCAGTAGGATAATCATTTTTATTATATTATTTATAGTATAAATATAAGCATATGTTGAAAATCCAATTCAATAATGCTCTATCTTATGGTCAGATCTAGAGAATAGTTATATCACCAATTCATCAATTTTTCCATTCACTCAAAGGCAAAAATTTCCATACAGTAATGCCACTCAGTGCAGGCCAGAGTAATCAATGAATGAAGGAAGGTTTGTGTATAAAGTTTTTACCTAGCACCTACTCATCCAATAACACCAGACTAGTTTCTAGCTTGTGGTTTATTAGTGAGGTACCTTGGATCTGAGAACATATAATCTGAAAATTAATAACTACTATTTCCTATTGCATTGTCAAATGTATACCATATAATAATCAACTGATGATCCACTTTATTACTTTTACAATGCTTTATTATCCACCCTTTCCTTCAGTTAACAGTTTCGATTGCCCCAGCAATCTTTTTCAGAATCTTATATCTATCTAACCTCACTGTTACAATCAAAAT
Organism: Epiperipatus broadwayi; assembly: GCA_028023455.1. NCBI lineage: Eukaryota > Metazoa > Onychophora > Udeonychophora > Euonychophora > Peripatidae > Epiperipatus > Epiperipatus broadwayi. The sequence goes on from JAQFVV010006243.1 coordinate 242,412, forward strand.
CAGTAAGGTTAGAAAGATATAAGATTCTTAAGAAGATTGCTGGGGCAATTGAAACTGTTAACTGAAGGAAAGGATGGACAATAAAGCATTGTAAAAATAATAAAGTGTTTTGTCAATTGATTATTAATCTGAAAATTATATACATCTCCTTAATCTACCTCCAATATTAACTTAATCATAGTCTAACTACCTGTCTAACACATTTATATATTTTATGTTATTATGTATTTTTATAAATATGTATATATGTCTGTATATACATTTGTATAGATAAGTGAGACATAAATGTATATATATTTATTTATATATTAATACAATATAACCATTTACTACAGTTTCAACCACTCTATCTATGTTCAAAAATTCAAGTCTGAATTATATGTCTTAGATATAAAGTATGTGCTACAAACAGCATCATTGAAACTGTAGTAGTTGGTTATACTCTATTACTATATAAATTTTATCTAGTTTTATACATTTTTAATATATATATATATGTGTGTGTAATATTCAAATCAATATATATTTATATTAAAATACAGTAAAATTCACATAATGTGTGTATATGTATATATATTTATACACCTGAAACTATCTATATTTGTATACATAATATTTAATACATATATATCAGTACACATCAGTATGTTTATTAGTAGAATTTTTTCAGTATACTTTGAAAGTTCTCTCGTATTACTCTTTCAGATTTTGATGAGCAGTATTCCATATAATAAAATGTTTTCTAAGTGTAATGATAAGTGTTTTACAAAATTTGAACATATACTTAAAATTGCACTGTTTTAAAAACATCAAAAAACTAACTTTAAAAGAAAAAAATTATTGAAAAAAAAAAGACATCCAGATGTCATTTAACTGGGTGAAAGTTAGATATTTCATTATTCGGGGGGGGGAACCGGAGGGGGGGGAAGGGGGGGGGGGGGGGGGGTTTTTACTTGAAAAAAAAAATAAAAATAGAGTACAATACTTTTCTTTTTGCTTATTTTTATTTTTTTAGTGAGTGAATGGTGAACACCCATTCAGCAAAATATATGTAAATGTATCACTTCAATTTATTTATAACTATACTATTATTATTATTATTATTATTATTATTATTATTATTATTATTATTATTATTATTATTATTATTATTATTATTATTATTATTATTATTATTATTATTATTATTATTATTATTATTATTATTAGTATTATTATTATTATTATTATTATTATTATTATTATTATTATTATTATTATTATTATTATTATTATTATTAGTAGTAGTAGTAGTAGTAGTAGTAGTAGTAGTAGTAGTAGAAGTAGTAGTAGTAGTAGTAGTAGTAGTAGTGGTAGTAGTGGTGGTGGTAGTAGTAGTAGTAGTAGTAGTATTTTAAATTTTTGTTTACACCATAATCTTAATTTATATATGCATACTAATCATTTTAAAAAGCATCTGTCATATATATTAAATACATTAAAATGTGTTGTATACTTGCAGTTCATTAAGCAATACATTATTTTTTAGAAAAATGTGAGCAATTAACACAATGTACAAAGTGTGCAAGGAGAACTTAAAATATAATATAGCAATTATCATGGCTCAACTCTATAAATGATTTGCACAATTGTTTATATGTACTTATGTTATAATTTGTAGAACAAAATAATTATAAATATATGTAAGCCTTTACTTTATTTATATAGTTTGAAATTTATTTATTATTATTATTTAGATGTCATCTATCTTCTACTTTATAATTAGTTTTTGAAATGTTTTGTTGTTTTTTGTAAATAATAATATTGACTATGATTTACTCTTTCTTAATAAAGCTATAATATTATTGCAGAAAGCTTGTTCATATAAATTTTGAAAACCATTGGGCTAATTGGATTCAAATTTTATATGTCTGTAGTTACTTAAAAATAAATTTTATATTGACAAATAAGTAAAATTTTATTAGATCAACTATTAAGTTATCATTTTAATTGCAAGCTTTTTCCCAATTCAGAATATAATTCTACAGAAATGTCCATGGTTTAGTCTTGAAAATAATATTGCTCACAAGACAAGTAAATAAATGACCATTTTTTTAATATTTACAGATAAAATTTAAGTGACTGAAATTTTTCATTGAAAAGAATTGCTTATCATTTTTTTCTTTCTCTATTTCTCTTTCACACACATATTATTTCTTCCCTTCATTTTTATTTCCCTTTGATTCTTGTTTTTTTATTTCTTTCTTGTTCTCTTTTTTTTTCATTTTTAACTATTATTATCTGTCTTTCTTTTCTCTATTTTTTTTTCTTCTGTTTCTAGTGTAGTAGCAATATTAGGACTTTACTTTTCTGCATGAAACCTTCTTTCTGCTGTAAGTATTAGAATACTTTAAGTTGATTTCTCTTAGTTTTTTTAACTTTCTTAATGTAATGCAATTATTACAAAAAATGAATATTGTATTGCATGGAAGTTCATAAAAAATAATAGTAATATTTGAAAAAAAGATTCAGTGTGTTTTCATATCCAAAATCTTTATACATGTAATGAACTGGAAATAGGTATAAAATTTTTATTTATTTTAATAGTAAAGAATAAACACAATAGATGAATTTCCATTTTTTATCTCATTTCAAATAAACCTTCATAATATTTATTGTCAAAAAATTAAATAAAACAATTACAGTTGTTACCATAAAAAAAAATATTTTCTAAATCACTCTTTGTGCCATAGTAGGTAAAAGGTTAAATAGCCAATTCTTCCACTACTCCACATAAAAGAACAGAAAAGAGATGACAATTTGTCAATTTCTGGATGATGATGGCTTGTTATGATTTATCTGCTATCCATGAATATCTAAATACCCATTTGTTGACTAATGTTGAATGGTTATTTGGATTGGATATGGTCCACCTATTTGAAAAAAATTTACTCTTTAAAAAACATTCACTTTTCCCAGATTTCAAATCCAGGCCATAAGTATGACAGTCATATGCATTATCCAGATTCATGTGGTATTTTAATCTTGTACAACAATGAGTTCATTGAAATATGGAAATAAATTTTCTATCTATTAATTATAAATCAAAGCATTTAATTATCTTTTAGTAAGCTTCATTATTAAATAAATGTTACGTAAGACAATACAACATTCATAAAATTGATTTTAAAAAAAACCTGTCTATCATGTGGTCATAAATCAAAATATGCTAAGATTTTATTATATATAAAGTCAATTTTATTTGCCTTTTTTTTGCACTGTTAGATATATAATAATCTACAATCATTTAATACAGTCTTTTTACAGACTTGTGATGCAATTTGATATAATCATAATCAATTCAATCTTTCATAAACCATATCATTAATGTATGTATATATATATATAAAATACATATTTTATTTAACCCGTGCAAATCTTCGTTTTAACATATATATATAAATTACATCAGTACAGTATTTATATTTAAAAAAATCTATAGAATTCTAATAATTGTTAAGACAATACTACAATTATAAAGTAAATGGAATTCCTTACTTCTCTGATCTTAAGATCTTTAAATAGACTTTAGTGAAAGCAATGACTGAAACAGTTTAAAAATTAAATCTGTCTAGATTTAAATAAATCCATTAGATAAATTACTTAAAAATACATTAATAAACAATATTTTTTCAAACTCTCAAACAATCTAAGATAAAATACTTTAATATATAATAATTAATAATATAGCTATTTATATATAAATAAACTTATGGGAGGAAGTACTTTTCACACTGTATGCTAGAAAATTGTACCATTTTAAAATCTTGGATGATTCATGGATGATTAGAAATTATTCTTTAAATAAACCACCCAGTATGAACCAGATTTTTAAAACTGCATATTAGTCGTCCAAGGTGATTCCACCTACATGTTTAAAACAATTATTGATGAGAGAGTGTGTGTCAAGTTTTTAGCACATATGTGAGAAATAGTTTTTCTCGCAATTTCACACATATATAAACCACTATATTATTACTTACTACATATATACAAACTAATAAAATTCAATATCGTGAGTAGTTAAAAATGAGAAACTTTACCTTCTCTGTGATATATAACTGAACTTGTGCAAGTTATATGCAAATTTAAAAATCAGGCTTATGATAAGTTCATATCCTAATTTAGGCATAAGAAAAAAATGCTTGTTTATTTAAAGAATAAGCCCCAATCATAGTTGAATGATCTATAGTTTTAAAACAATTATTGGAAAGTTCATATTAATTTTCTAGCGCATGCGTGAAGGGTAGTTCCACAATTTTAAATTCTTTAATGTAAGAAGCAAGTTAGTTGTTAGCATTTATAGTTTATTTATATATAATAATTGTACATCCCTCTACAAGGTGTTAAAAGTGGCTAGAAACCAGTCCCCACCTTGCATGAGAGTGGTGAATTGAAATTATACTACAGAAATATTATTTTTTATTGCATTGTTTCCCAACCTGTGGTATGCTTACCACTGATGGTACACGAGTTGCTGGTTGGTGGTACATGAAAATTAATCAATAATGGCGGACATAAAAAAAAATGAAATCATAAAAATATAGAAATGTTTTTTCCTATAATTCATAAAAATTATTTTAATTAATAATATTATACAGTAAAGTTGTTTATATGTACAGTCGATAATAATCTTTAATGTTAATGATAAAATTGAAAGTATGATTAAGAAATTAGATTTTTGGAAACAGTAATATATATAAGTATCAAAAACAATCAACTGAAAGTATTCGAAACTCTACATATTTTTTTGTTTGAAAATAAGGTTAGTCTGTCTCAAGATATACGAGAAAATATAATAGCACATTTAACAGAATTAAAAATGTCTTTCGTGAAATATTTTCCAAAACCTGAAAACACAAATGATAATTGGATTTCAAATCCCTTCTATGCAGAAAATTTAGAAAAAGCTACATCATTATCAATAAAGGATAAAGAAAATTTAATAGAATTATCATGTGACAGAACTTTACAAGTAGAATTCAAACGACACAATCTAATTAATTTTTGGTTAGTCATTAAAGAATATAAACAACTTTCTGAGAAAGCTCCTAAATTATTGTTACTGTTTACTAGTATGGAATTAATAGGAAGAGCTTTTTCTTCATATATTTTTTTAAAAAATAAGTATCGAAACAGATTGAATGCAGCTGTAGACTTAAGGGTATACCTTGCATCTTTTGAACCAAATTTCAAAAAATTATGTTGTTCGAAACAAGCACAAATATCTCATTACATTTATTTTATAAACATATTTGAATATGATAAGAAAATATACTAATTGTTTTTTTATAATATTGTGTTTTTATTAAAACCATTTATAAGTTAGTAAACGAAATCATGACAAAATAGTAGATAAAGAATAAGTCGGATCAAGGCAAATCAATCTAAATTATTTAATTTGAAAGAATGTATCAGAAAAGGATCATACCCAGAAATTATACTCTCATTAATTCTTGATCATCTATTGTGGATTACTAGATGTAAGCTAGTATTTAATCATCAAAATTTTAATCCTATTATATAAAGAAAACAAGAACAAGAGATAGCCTGATAACCCCTGAGGTTATTTTTACCATGACTTGGGACATGCTGGATTTATCCTCTCCATGGCCCAACCAATAGCAAGATGCTCTGAAAAAGAGAAAACAGACTCAAATTCGGGAAAACCAAATGAAGGAATGAGAAAACACTTTGAACAAAATATGTACCAAATAACCTTTAATGTAATAATGTAACCTTTAATAAATTATTTTGGAAAAAATATGAAACTTTGAACAAACACATACATATAAATATGTTACAGTGCGTTTATAATTTCAGTGAGTTTATAATCTGGCATGACATTAAGGCGTGTTTCAATGTAATTTGTCTCATTTTGAGATGTGAATACTTACATGTCACCCTATAATATTTATAATGCAAATAAAATAACACACTCACAATAACAAATTTCATGAAATACAATCATTTTTATGAAGTGGTACAATTTAGCATGATGTACTACCAAGTGGTACACGAACCAAAAAAGGTTGGGAAACACTGCTTTATTGTATATCAATTTGTTTGAAAGATTGTAAAAATAAATATTTATTGATCTATCTTCCAACAGCTTATCTTTGCCTGTTGTAATGGAATTATATATTGGTTTGTTGGAAAGGTTGGAGGAATGATTGTTCATTAATAAATCTTAAAGTAGTTTATATAATGGAATTTATTTAAATTTTTAGGCAGTTTTAATGTCTGTGTATTTCAGTCATTGCATCACTGATGATAAATTGGTGATATTTTATGATATAGTAAGTATATTTAAAACATGCTAGCCGTAATAAAGCTAAATATTAAAAAAAAACTACCTTTTCTGTGAGTATTTTCACTTTACCAGATATTACATTGGCCAGAAAAGTGGAAAATTGTAACAGTTGAATTAAGTATAAACGTTGTACTGATGTAATTGTCATATGATTACAGTGAGTTAAGTATAAATGTATGTGTGTTGAAATAAAGATCTGTTGCAAATTTAAAAGGTATATTGATCGACTTCATCTGTGTTTAAATGATGGCATTACTATATTAATTAACATTTCGGCTGGATCCACCAGCAATCAATCAGGTTTTAAAAACCATTATACAGGTGAGTGCAAGTAAAACACATACGCTATTAAAGATTTAAAAATTATTAAAATCTGAAAATGGAGGAGGGGATCCGTAGTAGCAGAAAAAGTAATTATTTTATAGGGAATTTTTCATCCACTTTCATCTCCCCCAAACATTATGAGATTTTAAGAATTACTATTTATGTTTTTATCGGTTGTCCCTCTTTCATTTTGCTATTTGTGATATTGCTTACAATGTCTCTGAAATGATTTGTAAAATACGATTTTCTACCGTTTGATGGCAAATATGGTTTAGGTGAAATGTTAATTATATACGAATGAACTCGGATAATATATCTGACATATATTTACAACATTCTTTGAATAGCTCACTATATGGCAAAAACATCTCTACAACTTTTTGTAGTGGGGAAAAAACTAGTTTTTCATTCTTGTTTTATTTTCTAATTAAAAATATCTAGATATCCATTTACTGATCAATATTGAATGATTAGCTCAACCTTGACTATAAGCTAATTACATATAATAAAAAAGCTAAACCGGAATGAAATCTAAAAAAATTAAGCTTTTTTCTGGCCCAAGTCTGAACCCAACTCGTAATATTATATACGTTGATAATATTAATTTTAAAAAATATTATTTTCTTGAATACTATGACGTTCTTAAATTATATAAAGGTTATACAGAATGGTGCGAGTTTTTCTATCTAAACAAAGTTTGTATAATCTCAAAAGTTCTATGATTAATAGTAATCTTTTAAAAGTTTTTTTTTTTTTTTTTTAAGATTTACTTATTTCCAGCAGCTATTATTGAAGTGTATATACCTCGATGGCTCCTACGCTTTTTTTAAATGATTTTATTTATTTAAAAATAAGGATTTAATCATTTTTAGAAGAAGTGTAAACAAAATATTTATTTCTTTATGTTTTTCTTTCAGCCATGTCATTTTAAAAGGCAAATCAATCATAAACGCTATTTGTAATCAAACGCAGCAGCATCCAGGTGTGCATATGAATACCATAGTTTAAAGTTTTACATTAAAGTAGGTTTACAAAAGTTAAAATATTTTTCAGATCTCTTTTTTAAGTATTAAAAAAAAATTGCTATTACATATTATGAGTGATCGATTTTTTTTTTAATTTTAAATACACATTATTATTGCAAAATATGTCCATTTATTTTTCCTTATAAATAATTTTACTCTCGCAGTCTTTAAACCATCTAAATATATATTTTAAACAGTATTAAGCAGAAAGATACATTGGAAGTTAGGAGTAATAATTGCAAACTTATAAAGATTTAAATATTATAGTGACCGAATTGGATATATATATATTGTAACAAGGACGTTTTTATTAATCCTATATAAGTTTATCATGTATCATATTGATATTATATCAAGAATTGTCTTATCACAAAATAATGATGATGATCATTTCATACACAAGTTTGTTGCAAATAAATGATACATTTCTAGAATTCATCATCCATTTGTAATTCCATTCTGTGTTTTCAGTTAGGATGAGATTTATCTAGAATAAATTACATTTCAGAGGATGCCCACCTTCGCTGTTGAAGAGCTATCTTTACACACTTAGATTTTTACCTTTAAAACAACATCAATACTTCTGTTAAGTTTTTTAACTCTATAATCTAGTCTTAATCTTCAGCTACAGTTTTCATTGTTGGTGTTATGATTTTACTATCAATACTCTTTAATTGTAATCATTCTCATCAATAGAATCAGAAACAAAGCTGCTCATTACACTATTATCTGATTCTCTTGACTTCTTTATTATCTTTTTTTTTCATTGTATACATGTCACTCACCTTGTGATTCTCATCAATAGAATCAGAAACAAAGCTGCTCATTACACTACTATCTGATTCTCTTGACTTCTTTATTATCTTTCTTTTTCATTGTATACATGTCACTCACCTTGTGCAACATTTTATCTATACTTTGGTCCTACTAGCCTATAACCATTGCTATTATTATATCTATAATTTTACTTGGGATATCATTTTTATACAATCCTTTCTGGAGACTTATATTTATGTTTTAGTAATATTTATTGGTACATAGAAAAAGTCAAGCTATATAAGTGTAAGATACACTTATATTAAATTATAAAATTAAAAATAAAAGAGTAAGAATACATTAAAGATGTTTTGAAGATAGTTACATATCATAGAAAGTTATTATATAAGATAGAAAGTAAAACCCAACAATAAAAAATTTAAGCCCCAAAAAACATGGTTCTATCATAATACTGCAGCTTTTTTAACATTATTTCAGCAGCATCCTATTTTCTTCACCATAACTATGCAATTTACTAAAAATTGGACTGATAAACTGAAACTGAAGTGATGGCGGGCAGAGGAAAGATGTATTAGATTCTAAATATCTAGACACTGGTCCAAGATCTAAAACTTCTCACTGATGAAAATCATATGCTTGAAAGTAGTCTGGGGATCTTGGGTAGAACAATACTGGATAGGGATTTATTAATCACTATCATCTGCATATATTAATTACTAAAGTTTATAGTAAGTCAAATAGAAATGGAGAAGAAAGAACTATGCTGATATTAAAAAATTTTAAATAAAATAATACAATTAAAATTTATTTTTAACAGAATCTGACAAATTTCATAAATTTTCAGTAGTGTTAAAAGTCAAAATTTGTTTATATTTGCAAGTATGTTATTTGGTCTCTACCTTTAATTTTGACCAATTTGTTAAAAAACTTTATAGTTTCTTGATGTTGCATTGAAATGTCAACATCTCAAAAATAACAGGGTAAAAATAGGATAAAAATAGTAATTCTAATATTTGGAAAGAAGTCCCTGCTTATATTGGAAGAGATCTGAAAAATGTGTGAGTTACATTTGTTTCATTATTGAACATTAAATTTTAGACTTTCTAATATGTAAAGAAATAAATATTTATTCATTGAAAGGATTAATGCAATGACAACTCACACTACAAACAAATAACGAACGAATTTTTAACTTTTATCAATTATCACCCATGCCTAGAAATTCTGATAAGACAAAAACAATGTGGATATGTCAGAAATCTAACATCTTGAAAAGTGAATTGATATGATCAGACATTTTAGCCTGATGTGTTCTAGAAATGCCTCAGGACTTAAAGCAGCATGAGTAATTCATATATGATTTCACATTATTTAAAGGATAAATATCTCAGAAAAACTTGCTAGTATTGTGTTTTCCTGAAGATTTATGATGATAATGTTCTAGTTAATTTTTATATTAGACTATTTCCATCATCTAATATGTGTGTTGAATGTCTTTAGAAAAGTTTAATTTTATTTAAATATTCCAAATACCTTCAACTGTTAGTAATATCACAACAAACATGTTAGTATATGCACCAGCAGTTAGTAATATCACAGCAACAAGTTAGTATATGCACCAACTATTAATAATATCACAGCAAACAGGTTATTATATATACCAATTGTTAGTAATATCACAACAAACAGGTTAGTAGATGTGTCTAAGGTAGCAGACAATGTATGTACCAATGAACATATGTTCTATTGGGAAAATACAAAAATATTGGATAGAGAAGAAAATTTAAAGAAACTGCTCACATGACAATGGCAAAAAATCATATAAGCCAAACTAGTGTGATTATACATAATGTATGGAAACCACTAATCAACTTTGCTCTTAGGAAAAGGTCAAGAAATCAGAAAAAATCTCATAGATAAGTATATGAAATTACTACATACTGTTACCTTTGGCATGATGGTAGTGTTACCTTAAAATTCAATAATCAAGAATCTAAGGACACAGGTTTGAATTCTATATAAGTACTGTCATTGTTCAGGCCAGCAACACCTGAAGAAAAAGGGAGAAAAATACCTCTTGAAATGTTGTGCATATACTAACCTGTTGCTGTGATATTACTAAAAGTTGGTGCATAGACTAACATGTTTGCATGATATTGCTAACAGTTGAATGTATTTGGAATATTTGAATAAAATTAAACTTTTCTAAAAACATTCAACACACATATTAGATGATGAAAATAGTCCAATATAAAAATACAACTTACTAGTATTATATATCACACAATTTTTCAATAAATTTTAAAATATCATGATACATCATCTCTCTTCACTATTTCCAGCATCATACTGAGAACAACTTTTATATATATATATATATATATATATAAGAACTGGTAAAACACATTTGTTAAAAACCATTCTTTTCAAACGCATAGGCATATTTCCTTTTAGTATCAAGTTACTTCTACCAAAAGCACTCCAACCAAGTTTAATTCTATGATTAATTTCCTCCATTATGTTTCCATCTGCATTAATAATCTGACCTAGGTATTTGTAACTGTTAACTTCTTCTAATTCTTCATAATCAATCTTTATTTTCATATTTTGAGCAAATCGATTAAACATTACTTTAGTCTTTTTAACATTTATCTTTAGTCCTACTTTTCTACTTTCATCTGCTAACTCCTGTAACATTTCCTGCAGCTCTGAAGCATTATTTGCAAAAACAACTACATCATCTGCAAAATCTAAATGACTTAAATACTCTCCATTTACTTTCATTCCTTTAGTTTCCCATTTTAATCCACAAAATACTTCTTGCAGCACTGCTGTAAAAAGTTTTGGAGATATGGAGTCCCCTTGCCATACACCTTTTTCAATGTTGATTTTTCCAGTGTCATTATGTAATCTAATTGTTGCTGTTGCATTTTTATAAATATTCTTCAAAATATGACAATATCCTGGATCTATACCTTGATGATCCAATGCTTTAATCACTGAAGAAATGTGTATAGAATCGAATGCCTTTTCATAATCTACAAATCCAAAACATAATGACAACTCATGTTCATTTGTCTTTTCTATGACTTCTCTCAATACCTGGATATGATCTATTGTACTAAAACCACTTTTAAATCCAGCTTGTTCTCTTGGTTGGTGGAAATCCAAAGTTCTCTGTAGACGAGTTGTAATTATCTTGGTAAAAATTTTATATAAAACTGATAAAAGGCTGATAGGTCTGTAATTTCTAATATCTTCTTTATCACCTTTTTTAAATATTAATATTATTACTGCATTCTTCCAATCTTCCCTTACATCTTTATCATTTAGACATTTGGTATATAACTTTGCTAAAATTGTTTCTATTTCTTCACCTCCTTCTTTTAATATATCAATTATAATTCCATCATTTCCTGGAGCCTTTCCTTTCTTCATACATTTAACTGCATGTCTCACTTCTTTATTTAAAATTCTGGGCAATTCGGAAGACATAATAGATATAGGAGATACTTGTTCTTTATTACTATATAATTCTTGATAAAAAACTTCTACCAATTTCATGATGTCATCTCTCTTTTTAGTAATAATTCCATCTTTTTTTCTTATTGCAGATATAAATTTTCTACCAATACCAAAATGTTGTTTAACATTCTTGAGACTTTTATTTTCTTCTACAGCTTTCCTTGCTATTTCACAGTTATACTTTTTTATATCATTTTCAACTCTTTTCCGTACCATTTTACAAAATTCGAGATATTCAATTCTTTTTAATACATCATTTTTGTATATCTTCATATTCCTTCTTTTCTTCATAAATTCTCTAGTCTCAGTAGAAATTTTATTAGTCAATTGCTGCTTTTTTCTACCAGCTATCTTTGTTGCAGTTTTTAAAAGTGTATCAGTTATTTTCATATTAATTTCATTCAAATCTGAATCATGTTCAAAATCTCCTAACACTTGAAACCTATTTGTAAGTTCTAATTTAAATTCATTAGAATGTTTCTGAAGATTAGGAATATCAACTGTAAATATTGTTTTTCTCAATAAGTTTTGTCTCTCTAGTTTTACATTAACATGTAACTTACACCTTACTAATCGATGATCACTTCCTGTGTTAAATTTATTAAGAACATTACAATCTTGAAATATGTATTTCCTGTTAGTCAAAATATAATCCAATTCTGCTGTACCTTCATTTGGATGCTTCCATGTCCATTTCCTTTTAACATTTTTCTCAAAAAAAGAATTCATAATATAAAGTTTTTCTGTTTCTGCAAACTCCACAAGTCTATGTCCTCTCTCATTTCTATTACCATAACCAAAATTACCCACAGCACTTTCATCTTTCATTTGTTTACCAATTCTAGCATTAAAGTCTCCCATAACAATTTTAAAATGTTGTTTACTCTGATCAAAAGCCTTTTGTACATCCATATAAAAATCTTTTACTACTTCATCACTATGAGAACTTGTTGGGGCATAAACCTGAATTATCTGCATTTGGTATCTGCTATTAAGTTGTATAACTAATCTTGCCACTCTGTCTGATACACCATCAATCTCCACAATATTGTTTTTCCACTTTTTATTTATAATGAATCCTACTCCACTTGTATTTCCAATATTTGTGCCTTTATAATAGAGTATATATCCACTTTTTAAATCAACTATCTCTTCACTTTTTCTTCTAACTTCACAAAGTCCAATAATGTCCCATTTAATATAAGAGAGTTCTTCTTCTAATTCTTGCAATCTTCCTTCACTTGAAAGTGATCTGCAGTTGTAAGTACCTAAATAAAAAGTCGTCATCAAATGGCAGCCTGGGTCCGCAATCAGGGGATTTTTAGCACCCTCCGCCTTCAACCCCCAACCGCTGCCTTGGTTGGTGACTTTACAGCCTCCTGGGAATAAGGGCCATGCTTTATTTTTGTCTGTCATAATTGTATTTATGTATTGGAAAAATATTTATCATTTACACAAACATTCATTCTGCCTTATCAGGCACTGAGAAGAAAAACCATGATGTTTCTTGATCTTAATCTCAGAGGTAAAAAGCCAATAAACTCACCATGCTGGATAATGCATGTTGGTGAGCAGCCCATCCATGTTCGTATACTATATGAATAATCACATAGTAATAACAGCTGCAACGACAAGAACGTATGGAGTGGACATTAGGAATTTGCCCTGCTCGGTTCCTTTAAGGCCTCCAAGAGGAATCAAAGGGTCTCCTTTCAGTTAATAGCAATTAATGGCAGTTAAGGCAGGTTTAAGAAATTAACTGAAAGTACTTCTGTGGATTTAAGGATTGTTTGTAATAGTTTGTAAACCGTTAAATTTATTATTTCAATTATAATTACAATTTTGTTTTTAATTAATGGACATTTTATTTATTTTACATATATTGAATACAATCGATTTAAGTAATTTTAGAAAGTGATGGATTGTTAAGGAATGGTGGAGACAATGTAAAAAGATTATTAAGCTGAAATGCAAACTTCATTTTTTCAAGAATTGTAAAGTTTTTCAGGTATTCCCGGATTGATATATATTGTAACGATATATAAATATGCCATTACATTAATTTGAAATAAAAACTTTTAAGTTTGCAAATAAAAATAAATGTATTAAAAAAAAAACTAAACACTAAAATTAAAATGTTTGTTAAACGTATATATATTCGCACAGATGCAAAACTTTAAAAATATTTTTTTTATAAATAAAGTATTTGAACGTACTTTTTTATAAAAAAAATACAAGATTTAAATATAAAAATATTTTAATAAAGAAATAACGTAAGTAAAAATAAAAATAGGTATTAATTAATTCCTGTAATCTGTAAATGGAAATGATTGTTTATTAATTGAATAGCAAGCTAGCCTTGGGGCTCTTGTGTAATTAAAAAGTCAGATGAAAATTAGATAAGAGAATTTAGCTTGACCAATGGAAGCACCAAGCTTCTCAGACCTTAACAAAAGTTTGGATTAGTGATGTCTTTGTTCGTTCAATCTGGAGATTTACTATAAAAAGAAAAATATTGAGTTCTTGAGAGTTTTTCCAGCTTGTTTTGGTGAGACAAACGATAAGACACACTTGTTGTTCTCTCTCACTTATTTTAAAAATGAAAAGACTGTGATACCAGAATGGAACCAGCTAATGCTACCTCCAGAATATCAGACCAGTCTTCCATGAAAGTCTTTGTGGGAATTGCCAACAGGAACCTGGACTCTTCTACTGTAAGCAATTGAACAGAACGATTTTAAAATCTGAAGTAATTAAGAACTTTAAAGATTTGATCAGTTAATCTAAATTTTTAAAAAAAGAACTTTTCTCTGACATATGTTTCAATTTAATTATAAATGTTTAATTTTTACATATTTGTTTGCTAAAAAAAAATCATTTTCATTTTATTATTTTTATTTGTATTAATATTTATTGTTTAAATTTTAAATGATGAAATTTAAGTTGGATATGGATGTTGCATGAATTCATTAGTGGTTAATTATGTTGTGGTTTTCATATTCGATTAGAATATATAGGTCATCGATGTCACTGCAGCATCTTATGATGAATGCTATTGGGTTTCTTGTATTCCCTCTGCAATTGACATTATTGATGACTTTGTATTTTGATCGGTTATGTTTATTTTGGAATGTTTTTAACTGTGGAATCTATGCAGCTGATCTATACTCAACATTATAAAACAAATTTTATAAAATTCATCTGTGTGAACATATCTAAATGTTAAATTTAAGTTGGGTGTGAATGGCTATATAGGTTTGTAAAGTTATATTAAGGGAGGGTAATCTTAGGTTATTTGTTTCGTAGTTGAATTAGATCAATGGATTGGATATATTTGTGTAATTAGTAGATGTAGTATGAGTTTCACTACATGCAGAATCGCTGTATATGCCGCACAAACTCTCTGCCTATGGATGGGATTGTAAGGTGGCAAAAAGGACCACTGTCCCTTCCGATGGAGTTTTTATTTTATTGTACTTCTTGCCATACAGATGTAACATTCCTGTATTGGACAAGAGTCTATGTCTTCTCTAACTATACTGTTCAGGTGTCCATTCCTGACAGTATAGTATATATGTGCTGTTGTATTTTCATGCTACATTGAATACATAAATGTATCAGATGGATTGACACCAGTTTGACTGCGAACATTTGGCCTAAGGTTAAATAAGAGATAGAATATTTTCTTTTTCAAATTCAGATCTATGAAGTCTATACATACTCGACCCTCTAAATAAAATATTAGACCTATGAAGTTGCAATTTATTTAAATGTAAAATTAAAAGTTAATATAAAAATCTAAATGTTAAATTTATTCCTCAAAATTTAAAATGATTCAAAATTTATATGTACGTAAATAAATGTTTGTTTGTTATTTACTGGCAGTGGTTTTTATTTTTATATATATACAAATTAAACAAGTTATTTCTTATCTCTGCGTCTCCATGAGCTAGTGACAATGGTCTAACGATCTAACTATTTAAATAAAGTGGAATCTTAACAGCGCATATCTCCCTACTTTATAAATTTTTCTAGGCTCAAATGCATAGATGGCGCCCTTGTAGTGCAGATTGCAGTTAGATTCAGTGTTCACTTTCTTTTGGATTGTTATAATATATATATATATGAGATGTAATTCAGCATGTGGTAAGATGACAGTCATAATTTTTTTTCTTTCTTGTTTGAATTTTGGATGATAAATATATTAACTTATGAAGTATTAACTATGTTGCTATGATAACAATAATATTAATATAAAATTGTTTATTATTAATTTTAGTATAAGATTGTAAATTGGGTTTATTCATTTTTAAAAAAATAAATAAATATGTGAATAATAAAGTATATGGTTTGGATAAAATTTTATACATATATATATGTTGTGACCTTCTGGTTTGGCACCAGAAATAATATTTGTGATTGTATGGTATTATATCAGTAACATCTGATATTATATTACTTAAAAAAAATGAAATAACATGAAATTTAAAAAAAAAAATTATTTATGATTTAGAACTATGATTAGAAGTATTTATAGGTGCAATTTAAAATTTATTAGATGTTTAGTGGCTTAATTTAGAGTATAATTAATGATAGGATAGGGGTGGCTTGTTATACACATAGTCAGGTCAGTTTGAGTTGGTGCTAATTTGTTTTGTTTGTTCACAAATAAATAGTTAGACTTGTTCGGAGTGATTTTCTAGTTCATTTGCTTTACACATTTTAATTTATAGAATAAACAGGGAAGTATGTTTCACTTATCATCATTAAAACAGCCATTTAGTCATATCAGTTTAATATCTACAGTGCATTATTAGTAAATAGTCATGTATGTCAATATCATTATTCAACTTCATTTTTCATTTATATGCTTCATTAAATTATTAAATATCATATCTCATATTCAAATATTTAATTTCATAGATAATAGTATTTAAAACCAGCTTAACTACATTTTAAGTGAATTAATTGAGCAGTGGACTAATGAATTATTAAACAATAATTATACCATAAAATATTTTATTTATTAAAGCAATTGTTATTAGTTTTTATTCTGTTATTTTAAAAGTACAGAATATTTAATTCTTAATTCAATTTAATATTAATATTTCTTTTTATTTATTTAAAAGACAGAATGATTTTTCCCCCACTTATTTTTTTAAGACAAAAGTTTCTTGCATAAATTAAGTCTTGTTTTCTGTCTATTGATCTTTGAACTTTCAGATATTTTGTACTATTGGAAGAGAGAAAGTGTGGTGTAATCTTTTAAAAATCTATAAAAGAACAATTACTCCACTACTACCATGGCTACCACCACTACTACTCCTGTATTCCAGTCCTCCACTTCAACAGCTAACTACTAAATGCTAAAAGATCTTCCAATACTGTTTTATTTTAACAATGATTAATAGTATGATTTTTTTTCCTTCCAAAGTTCAAACTGAAAGTTTAAAATTTAATATTTGTTTGCAAATATGAATACTTAAACCACCAAAAGATACATCAATTTTTATTCTTGGCTGACTGTTTAAATTTTCCAACCGTTGTTTGAAATCCATGTAAGTGTTTTGTTATATTATTCAAGTTAAATTATTACTATTTAAGAAAATGGAATGCATGATAGGATTATAAATTTATTTTATTTAAATTTAAACTTAACAGGAAAGAAGAAAAGAATGTTTGTTTATTTTCTAAAATTCAGTTTCTTAAGTTTTAATCATATTATTAATGAAATAATTGCAACGTGCATCGTTTATATGTGGAAAAGTTGTAAACTTTTATTAAACATTTTCAGAACTCTATTTAATAAGTTTCATGCTAATTGTAAAAGAAAATTAAAAAATATACATAAGAATTATGTAATTTTATCATCATATTTATTAGAACAGTGGCATAATTATTTCTACTTTTACCTATTGAAAAGAAAAAAATACAAGATTAAATATGTCATTGAATGTACTTTAATAATTATTTGTTCTTCCAGACTAATAGGGGGAATGAATTTATAAACGGATAAAGTTATATGACATTGCTGTATTAATATTGCCAACTAATTCATTTAAATAAATATTATTAATTGAATAACTACATGTATTTCTGAATGGCTTTATAATTGTGAAATCAAATTTTAAATATATCCTAGGAATGAAGTACAAACTTCTATTTTATTTGCTTTGTGAAATATTCATTGCTTAATTAATGAAATTCCATATAATATCAACAGCAATTCATTAGTTAATAACTAAAAAACATTGAATCTGCTCTTATGGATTTAACAAAATATTGTTTTGTTTCTCCTGCAGGAAATGTGTCATTCTGTGTCAATATTTATCCTTCTATGTTTACTGTTTAGTATTACTCTTATTCATTTGGATACATGACAAAGGAAAGTCATGTACTAACTATCAATAAACTTTTCATTTTAATTAAGAAGAAAAAAGAAAATAACTTTATTATTATTTAATAGTATTTTAGATAGTTAGTGCTAATTTAAGAAATGTTTATTATATATATTATTATATTTTTGTTTTACTAGAGCGTCTCATTAAATGTATGATAAAGGAAATATCATACAAGATATTTTTTTATTATTGTTATTATTTTAATATAAGTTTTGGTCATGGGTTAGTAACACACGCGCCGCGTGATAAAAAAATGGAAGAGTCTATTTATAGTTTGAAAAAGGTAAATAATTATTTTAAAAGAGTTGCATTGTATAAAATCTTACCATATAGATTTTTTTTATATAGATTAGAAAATCAATATTTTTAATAATTATTTCATCTATAACATAAAGCTTTATTAGTTAATGTTGTGTTTGGTCTGGATTACAGACCCAATTAGTAGTAAATAATGTAAAATAATACTGAAACAAATATTATAATTTAATATATTTATTAGGTACAAATATATACAATACAATATACAGTATACAAATGAATATTTATAAGTTGAATATTGGAATTTAATGTAAACTCTGGGTTTTGCCTGCCGCTTCCAACCACACCTATGGCTTGCCTCGAGCTGAGTGTGATCTTAGCAGCACCCAGTCTCTGTGGGACTTGCCTAGCTGTGTAGATCTAAATAGCATAGTGCTATCAATGGGAATACTTGCTGCTATTTAGGTTAGCAGAGTTTCCTTGAGATAATGCAAAGCATCTGTTTAGGTTAGACATGTTCTTCCCTGATCCTCACAAAAGGCTGACTATTTATACCCAGATCCCTGACCTTATTGAAAACCTTTGGATTCAGCAAGCATCATTGCTCATTGGCCTGTAATAATCATTGGCTATGCTTTTATCTATACATCAGCCTATTGACCTGTGGCAAACAATGCTTAATCTGATCAGATAAGGCAGCATTTGGAATAGTCTACTTCTGAGAGAAGGAAGAACTATAACAGTTATCTAAGTCTAAAATATTTATTTTAAATTTGGGCTAATGTAAATGCACTATATAAAAAAATTATTTTGTCTTACTTGCCAATAAATTATTGCTTTATTTTCCAACCATTATTAGAATGTTACTAAGTCCTAAATAGTGTATTGTCTGATACGAAATATTCTTTATTGCTTTTACAATTAATAATTGACATTTTGACAGTAGTTCTTTGCTACGGGGATTTGAATAGCCTATGTATTATTGTGCTTATATATGTGTGTCTATTATTAAACTTAGCTGTAATCATATATTAATTGCAATTACAAATGATATATAATCAATCGGTTTTGGAGGAAGTGGATGGTTAATTGTTTGGAAGGATTAGAGATGTATTTAAGTGAAAATTATTGTTCTTTATTATGCTTGAATGAAAAAGTATTTTTGTGGCTATATGTAGTACAGTTAGTAATGTTTTATAGTATTTGTGGGATGGAGTAAGCTCTCCCCTTTTGTTATTTGTATATTTAAACATGGGTAGATTGCCTAGTATAGTATATGGGATCAAGTAATCCCTTTTTTTCTGTGTATTGAAATATTTTGATAGGAGTAGATTAAATCCTCCAGTTTTGATATTTGGTATTACAAATTAAAGTATATGAAGTCAAGTATATTATCCCCCTGAGTATTTGGTGAAGAGATGTATTCCCACCAGTTTATTTAGTTTCAGAAGTAGACTTGGAAGTTATTGTTGTATTTATCTGATTTGAATTATAGAAATCTTTTATCCCATGTGTATATTGGATGTTTTCCAGCTTATACTATAGCCAAGTACCATATAATTTATTGATAAAAGAAGAATTAAGGCAGAATAGATTTTCTTACAAAACAGCTGTAAAAAAGTTAGTAACTAAAGCTTCATTGACCATTGCC
This sequence comes from Epiperipatus broadwayi, assembly GCA_028023455.1. NCBI lineage: Eukaryota > Metazoa > Onychophora > Udeonychophora > Euonychophora > Peripatidae > Epiperipatus > Epiperipatus broadwayi. Next base: position 262,725 of record JAQFVV010006243.1, read on the forward strand.
TTCATCCATATTATGATCATATTGTAACTTCATAAGCAAACCGATTAGATTGATTAGAATTAATTAATTATTTATTTATTCTTTGACACACAGCATAATACAGACTCATACATAAAGTGTTAATTTGAAAGATATAGAAAAATCCATCAGTAATGTACAACTTTAATTATTATTTTAAAACATTTTATAGTGATCATTTAGGTTTCATATCATTAATTTTTATCATTCAGTCATCATTTGATTAAGTAAGCAAGCAAAGATAAAAGACAGTTAATGAATACCATTATTTATTTCTATTTTGGAAAAATAAAATGATAGTTATTTAATAGAATATTTTATTTTAATGTTGCAAAGGCAAATAAATATATTTAATTACTAGAATTATTTAGTTCATTTTTGCACGATATAATTTGGTAAGAATATGTTTAATTAATGGAGCTATTAATTTTATTTTGCAACACCTATTTTTTTATATTATTCTTAGGTTTCAAACCCCTTTACTTTAGTTATAGTTACTGTGCATTTGAAGTAAAATGCAAATTTTTAATTTTACTTTATAGTGTAATGAAGATATTTAATCCATGTTTTGTTTGTCATAGTTTTATTAAGTTAATTAATAATTAAGTGCTATAAGGCAAAGTGCTGAACACAAGATAAATTTTATAGTTGATTGCTAAAAGTATAAGATTATATTACTTCACTTGTACAGGTTTATCAGAAGTAACTGATGACTAAAACCATTTGTTTTATAGTAAATATGTGGATTTTATTTTGGGTTCATTATTTAATAAGAATATAAGGTGTTTCACAAATCTATCAGTATGTTTTGATAGATATAATGTATTAGATGTGAAATTTAAGAAATCATCTTGTGTTATTGATTTATGAAAATTGTAACTAGTGATGCTAACTGCATTCAAAATTTGTACTCATACCAATGAGAAAAGATTAAATGTTTGATTAACTATTTTTTTTATTTTGTTAATAAATATTTTACTATTTAAAATTGAATTTAGAAGTCTTCTCTGACATTCATTCGTTGTTTCATATTTCCACACATGCTCACACATTTATTTTATTTAATGTAATATAATTGTATTTTCATTTAATTATGATAAACATCCAGATATGATGATATTGATTTCCTTGATCCAAACACTGTATGAGATACCAATTATCTACTGATTGTCTTAAAAGGTTTTATTATTTAGTAATTGTTTAGATGATGAATTGAAATCAAAATGTTCCCGATTTCTTTCATTATCTAAGTGCCATTATTTAGTTAAGGTATTGCTTGGTTTATATTATTGTTTTCATAATATTAAATAATAGTTATTGAGAGATAGAGATTTTAGATTAAGCCATGCCATATAACAGATTCCCTGAGATCTTTAATATTTAATTCAGATTAAATAATAAATTCAATTAATTAGATTAGATTAGTGTGTAATTAAAAATTTAGTAATGATAGGTTTAGTGTAGGTTCAGATCCAGTTAGTTATACATTATAGTTTCTAAAATATTATATTTTAGTTATTAGTGTAATTTTCTAATATGGTAGAGATTGTTCAGTGCATATGGATGATGGGAGGAGGTGAAATATAGATGATAATTAGTTAATTTTAGCTAGAAGAATTCTACCAATTTAATTTTGTTTAGTATAGAATTGATAGATGTTTTATTCCTATTAATTGCAATATTTTCTCCCACATCTAATGTACATTGTACACCTCATACACCTCTGTATCCCTCAACTGAGTTAGTTTAAGGTGAAACTTAAATTAAGAGCCTTATAAGTAATTTTAAAATAAAGTTAGTTTGATAATTTATTCTATGTTTGATAGAATTGGCGCCCCCGGGTATTTGTTAGTGATGGTGATTGGTGGTGAGGGGTTACAATATATATATATATATGTGTGTATATATATATATATATATATATATATATATGTGTGTGTGTTCACTAAAAGGAGCTTAAAGGCAAGTTGCACATTTTGTGACTTGTTTTATTATATATATTTATGTTTAGTTTAGTGACTACATTCATTATAATAAATTATAAATAATACAAATAAATATTTAATATTTCAAATATATTTTTCTTTTTCTTTGTATGATATTATACTAATGAAATGTGTATAAAAATGTTTCCAGTATAGTATATTGAAAATGTAGCATAAATTGTTTATTTTTTGTTGAAATGAAAAATAGTATTTTTATTATAAAAATGGAAATTTTTGTTGTATATAATATTTCTAAAATATTTATTTTTAGTAGTTGAATCATACAATTTTTATTAGAAGAAAGCTACCAAGAATTGCTTTAAAAAGTAAATATAGAGGATTACTATAGTTACACTGATTTCACTAAAAAAATCTTATAAATAAGACTAAATAGTTTAAACTGATTCTTTCTCTTGTTTTTGCTTTATAACTTTCTTAATATGATTTTGTTTTTATTTATTTTAAAATTATATAATTGACTGAGAAAAATGGAGAGCTAAAAAATGATGCCTGCCCATGGACTGACGCAGTTTAATGAGAAAATTGTATGAGAAAATTACAATTTATTATAAAAAGAAAAACTATCAAAATTGCTTCATTATATCATGAACCATCAGGATATTTATATTGTTTGAAATGGATGTTGCCTACATTTTAGTGAACAAAAGTCATATTTATTTGCTTGTATAGTTTAATTAGATTGATTGATTAAATTTATTTAAGATATGAATCAGTTTGATTGTCCATCATATCATTCTAGACAAAGCTAACATCTACTCAGTCACAGAATTTTGAAATAATACTTATTCATGAAAGAATATCTCTTCATATCATCATAACACAAAATATTTATGTGTGTAAATTCATATGAACCAAATAATTATTATTTGAAAGAATAATTTGAATGTATACATAAAATATCAAAATTGATAAAGTGTACTTTTAATTTAAAAATTATTGTGCATATCATATATCTTCTCTGTAATGAAGACGTACTATTTGTTTTGTAGTTTGAAATATAGATATCAGATATGCCATTCTGGAAATAGTTTTAAAGATTTTATTCAGGTCATTTGTTTGTGTTTACCAATATATTTATATATATATATTCAGGTCATTTGTTTGTGTATATTGGTAAACACAAACAAATGACCTATATATATATATATATATTTATATATATATATGGCTGCAGAAAGGAGTTTGCTATTAACTGAAAGGAGACCCTTTGATTCCTCTTGGAGGCTTTAAAGGAACCGAGCAGGGCAAATTCCTAAGGTCCACTCCATACGTTCTTGTCATTGCAGCTGTTATTACTATGTGATTATTCATATAGTAAACGAACATGGATGGGCTGCTCACCAACACGCATTAGCCAGCATGGTGAGTTTATTGGCTTTTTACCTCTGAGTTTAAGATCGAGAAACACCATAGTCTTTCTTCTCAGTGCCTGATAAGGCAGAATGAATGTTTGTGTAAATGATAAATATTTTTGCAATACATATATACAATTATGACAGACAAAAATAAAGCATGGCCCTTATTCCCAGGAGGCTGTAAAGTCACCAACCAAGGCAGCGGTTGGGGGTTGAAGGCGGAGGGTGCTAAAAATCCCCTGATTCCGGACCTAGGCTGCCATTTGATGACGACTTTTTATTTAGGTACTTACAACTGCAGATCACTTTCAAGTGAAGGAAGATTGCAAGAATTAGAAGAAGAACTCTCTTATATTAAATGGGACATTATTGGACTTTGTGAAGTTAGAAGAAAAGGTGAAGAGATAGTTGATTTAAAAAGTGGACATATACTCTATTATAAAGGCACAAATATTGGAAATACAAGTGGAGTAGGATTCATTATAAATAAAAAGTGGAAAAACAATATTGTGGAGATTGATGGTGTATCGGACAGAGTGGCAAGATTAGTTATACAACTTAATAGCAGATACCAAATGCAGATAATTCAGGTTTATGCCCCAACAAGTTCTCATAGTGATGAAGTAGTAGAAGATTTTTATATGGATGTACAAAAGGCTTTTGATCAGAGTAAACAACATTTTAAAATTGTTATGGGAGACTTTAATGCTAGAATTGGTAAACAAATGAAAGATGAAAGTGCTGTGGGTAATTTTGGTTATGGTAATAGAAATGAGAGAGGACATAGACTTGTGGAGTTTGCAGAAAAAGAAAAACTTTATATTATGAATTCTTTTTTTGAGAAAAATGTTAAAAGGAAATGGACATGGAAGCATCCAAATGAAGGTACAGCAGAATTGGATTATATTTTGACTAACAGGAAATACATATTTCAAGATTGTAATGTTCTTAATAAATTTAACACAGGAAGTGATCATCGATTAATAAGGTGTAAGATACGTGTTAATGTGAAACTAGAGAGACAAAAATTATTAAGAAAAACAATATTTACAGTTGATATTCTAATCTTCAGAAACATTCTAATGAATTTAAATTAGAACTTACAAATCGGTTTCAAGTATTAGTAGATTTTGAACATGATTCAGATTTGAATGAAATTAATATGAAAATAACTGATACACTTTTAAAAACTGCAACAAAAATAGCTGGTAGAAAAAAGCAGCAATTGACCAATAAAATTTCTACTGAGACTAGAGAATTTATGAAGAAAAAAAGGAATATGAAGATATACAAAAATGATGCATTAAAAAGAATTGAATATCTCGAATTTTGTAAAATGGTGCGGAAAAGAGTTGAAAATGATATAAGAAAGTATAACTGTGAACTAGCAAGGAAAGCTGTAGAAGAAAATAAAAGTCTTAAGAATGTAAAACAACATATTGGTATTGGTAGGAAATTTATATCTGCAATAAGAAAAAAAGAGGGAATTGTTACTAAAAAGAGAGATGACATCATGAAATTGGTAGAAGATTTTTATCAAGAATTATATAGTAATAAAGAACAAGTACCTCCTATATCTATTACATCTTCCGAATTGCCCAGAATTTTAAATGAAGAAGTGAGATATGCAATTAAATGTATGAAGAAAGGAAAGGCTCCAGGTAATGATGGAATTATAATTGATATATTAAAAGAAGCAGGTGAAGAAATAGAATTTTTTTTAGCAAAGTTATATACCAAATGTCTAAATGATAAAGATGTACCGGATGATTGGAAGAATGCAGTAATAATATTAATATTTAAAAAAGGTGATAAAGAAGATATTAGAAATTACAGACCTATCAGCCTTTTATCAGTTTTATATAAATTTTTTACCAAGATAATTACAACTCGTCTACAGAGAACATTGGATTTCCACCAACCAAGAGAACAAGCTGGATTTAAAAGTGGTTTTAGTACAGTAGATCATATCCAGGTGTTGAGAGAAGTTATAGAAAGGACAAATGAATATGAGTTGTCATTATGTTTTGGATTTGTAGATTATGAAAAGGCATTTGATTCTATAAACATTTCTTCAGTGATTAAAGCATTGGATCATCAAGGTATAGATCCAGGATATTGTCATATTTTGAAGAATATTTATAAAAATGCAACAGCAACAATTAGATTACATAATGATACTGGGAAAGTCAACATTGAGAAAGGTGTAAGACAAGGTGACTCCATATCTCCAAAACTTTTTACAGCAGTGCTGCAAGAAGTATTTTGTGGATTAAAATGGGAAACTAAAGGAGTGAAAGTAAATGGAGATTATTTAAGTCATTTAGATTTTGCAGATGATGTAGTTGTTTTTGCAAATAATGCTTCAGAGCTGCAGGATATGTTGCAGGAATTATCAGATGAAAGTAGGAAAGTAGGACTAAAGATAAATGTTAAAAAGACTAAAGTAATGTTTAATCGATTTGCTCAAAATATGAAAATAAAGATTGATTATGATGAATTAGAAGAAGTTAACAGTTACAAATACCTTGGTCAGATTATTAATACAGATGGAAACATAATGGAAGAAATTAATCATAGAATTAAACTTGGTTGGAGTGCTTTTGGTAGAAATAACTTGATTCTAAAAGGAAATATGCCTATGTGTTTGAAAAGGAAGGTTTTTAACAAATGTGTTTTACCAGTTCTTACTTATGGATCTGAGACTTGGACACTTAATAGAAGAGCAATACAGAGACTTCAGACCACTCAAAGAAGTATGGAGAGATGCATGTTGGGAGTAACAAGAAGAGATCGAAAACACAATGTATGGGTAAGAGAGCAAACAGGTGTTACTGACCTCATTGAAAAAATTAAAAGATTGAAGTGGAGTTGGGCTGGACATATTTCTAGAAGAGATGATAAAAGATGGACAATTGAAATTTTAAACTGGATTCCAAGAGATTGTAAAAGACCCAGAAGGAGACCACATGTGAGATGGATGGATGAAATAAGAAAGTGTGCAGGGGTGATGTGGAGAAGAGAAGCTAAAGATCGGAAAAGATGGATTAAACTTGGAGAGACCTTCATCCTGCAGTGAATTGGTAATGGTTGATGATGATGATGATATATATATATATAAGAAATAACAAAAAGATAAACGGTAAATATAATATTATAGTCTAAATTATTTTATAGTGCTTTCAATTACGTGGTAATCCTCATCAGCTTTAACTGAATTTCAAAATTTAAACTTAATGATACATATATTTCCATAATCTGTATATGGCTGTATTTGCAGTTTGCCTATTAATAATATCGTTCTTATATTTATCAATTAATATTGCCTCCTTAATTTTCCTCTTTTTTATGATTTCTTTCTTCCATTAATATTTTTATTTTATTATTATCAAATGTAAATTTATAATTACAAGTTTTTTCATGGTCAAAGAATACTGAAGCTGTATTAAATTGACTATTTACATTATTTTTAATTCGATTATATAATAATTGATGCTCCTTCAATCTTTTTTCCACAGAACATCTCGATTATTACACAGATTATAGAAATATACATAGCATTAAGTTTAAATTTTGAAATTCAATTAAAGCTGACGAGGATTACCACGTAATTGAAAGTGCTACAAAATGATTTAGACTATAATATTATATTTACCGTTAATCTTTTTGTTATTTCTTATATATTTTTTTTATAATGGGTATTGTGATATATATATATATAATAATGAAACTTAAGTATATTCCAAACAACGGTAAACAATTTATAATATAATATAAATAAAAACTCATAAGGAAATATTTTCGATTATACTCATAATTATTATCAACTCAACTTTCAAAATGGAATCATCTATTACCAACCGGATTCCATTTTGAAAGTTGAGTTGATAATGATTATGAATATAATCAAAAATATTTCTTTATGAGTTTTTATTTATATTATATTATAAATTGTTTACTGTTGTTTGGAATAGATTTAAGTTTCATTATTGCATTATTAATATTAGCGGACATTTATTTTGTTTTAATATATATATATTTCTATTCATCTAAAATGTATAGTGTTTACTGATAGATATAAATAATTTTAAGTTAATTAGTAATCTATTTAGATAGCAAAATATAAGAGAGTTACATATTTCCTAAGTTTAAACTCATATGCATAATAGTTATTATTCTAATATTCAAAATATATTATTTTTAAAAAAATTAACTTCAGATATACTATTTAAATTAGAAGTTCGAAAAGATTTTATTGCAATAAGTATTAACTTTATTTTGTTCTCTTAATTTTTTACTGACAAAAAACTAAATTCATTTTTGTATATATGTGTTGATTTTTTTATTTTATACATTTTATATGTAAAGCATATAAGGTGTATATATTAAATTCTTTTATATTTTGGAAAGTAGGAACATCCTGCAACATATTTTGTGATACATAGACATATATGTTTTGTATTTGGTGTTAAATAAATGGAGTTTAATAGGCAATTATATATGTAAATGTTGAATTAATATCAATTAAGGATTTATTATACCTTCAATTAGATTGTATGTGTACATATTGATTGTTTATGATCTATTCATTATATTTTTTATTATATAATTGATAGTCATTTATTAATAAATTTTAATTTAACTTAAATCATATAAATTTATATCATATAAACTTCACATCACATGATCACCATTTCTTAATCTAGCTTGCACTGAGTGGTACTACTGTATGGAGAGTTTTTTTCTGTTTTAATCTTATAAACTTGTCTAATTATTGTCCAAATGTGCAATATGAATTCATTGCTTAATAACATTTGAATGAGACAAAATGAACTGACTATATTGTGAAATTTATTTGAAATAACTGTATTGCACAATACAGAAATCAAATCCCAGAATTTGTAAATAAGCATGGTTATATTATTTTTTTAATTGAATTTTATAATTATTATCTGACTAGATATAAACTTGATATGAGAATCATAATAAAATATTTGTGTGTTTTATCTAAATTGTTATTGTTTAGATAATTACTGTATTGAGTTCATGGTCGTAATTAAGATTTTAATCTTATTCAATTATAAAGCTGATAGTAGTATATTTTGTTATATTATGAATCAGAATGACTTGCTTTAGTTGTATTTAAATTTGGTTGAGATGGATCATAAATCCAATTAAATATTAAATTTTAATATTCATATTTGATAATAAATGCTAATAATTCTTTTTATATGTTTTGATTGTTATAATATACTGTTTTAGTAATTCAATTATAGAAAATTTAAAATAAATTAATATGATTAGTTAATTATATATAATTAAATATCCAACAGAAATATACTGTTTTTTATATACTGATATGACTGGATATTAAATATTCAAATTCATCTTATAAATTTATTGATATTATATCATTATTAAATATTTTTATCTTGTTATATAAAGCATGTTTAATAAGAGTAAATTAATTTATGAGTATAGCATGACTGAGTTAGTATTATTTATTATTTTATTAAATTGGGATATAAAATTAATTATATTTATTTAGATATTATGAATACTATAAACTTATAGGACATGCCAAAGAAGTTAGCTCAATCATTCATGAATTATTTTATTTAGATATGAACATTGTTAAATTTTAGCATAAGTTAATATTATTATAAGGAATGTTTGGTTCATTATGTATATTAGAATTTACTTGTTTAATGATTTATTATAGGTTTCATTCAATTATAAGTGAAATCTATTTTAAGCATATATTATTGTTTTGAGACAATGATATTTGATTTAAATGCATTATTTTAATCTATTTTATGTAAGATTGTATTTAGGGTATTTAAAATGATGATCTTGTTTGTTTTCTGTTTTGTTTTTTCTAAATGTTGTATGAACTCATGATACTATAATAAAAATTAGCATCACTGTTATGTTTTGATATGTGATAAGATAAAGGATTATTTTAAGTACAGAATAATTATTTATTGATTAGTATTCATTTAACTTAGTTTATTATGTGTGTTTAAATTTTATAATTATAGTCATTTTATTAAGAATGATGTTATTCACAGTGCATTATAAAATTAGTATAATTTTTTTTTGATTTACATTTATTCAGTTATAAATAATGCCCAACTTCAGGATCATTTTCATTCTATTGCTTAGAGTGACTAACAACTGAGCTATACTCTGTTCAGGTTATATTAAAGTTATTATTTCCCATTGCACATTTTTGATATGTTACAATGCTGCTTATATCAGTGTAGTTATAACAGAGATAAGTATATGCACATATTTATTCTGCTATAAATGTCATTGGAGTTTGTAGGGCACAATTAAACAGGATCACTCTATTATAGTTTTGTCATATCTCATTAGTTACAAATGATTCTCAAATCTGTGGTGTATTAAAAGAAGACTATCCCCTCATTTTTGTCCTATTACAAATGGTGCTCTAACTTTAAAGACAATATTTATCATCTTTTCATATCAGTTATTAAATGTTGTTCAAACCTGTAGGGCAACTTTTTATTCTGTTACAAATGGTGCAGCCAAATTGGTGCTGATCAAAGAGTAAAATTTGAGTCTTATACTATATATGGAAACTAATAGTGTTGAAGCATTATTGGAACTTGAAGGTGTTACTCAAGAAATGCTTAGAAAAATGATGGAGGAGATAAGAAAACTAAAGAAACAATATATAGTTATAAATAATAAATTTGAGGTTCAAAGTAGAGATATGAATAATAAATTTGAGATTCAAAGTAGAGACATGAATATTTGTTTTGAAGTTGAATGTAGAAAAAATAAAAAATTTAGAGAAGAGATGAATAATAAGTTTAACAATTAAAACAAAGAATCTAAAAAAATAAAAATAGAAAATTATAGGGTTTCAGAACAAGTGTCTTTGGAAACAATATATATATATATATAAAATACATATTTTGCGCAAAATATGTATTTTATATATTTAACCCGTGCAAATCTTCGTTTTAACATATATATATATATATATAACTGAAAAGTTTGAAAAGATAGAAATAAATTGTTCCGATGATTTAATAGAAATAAAGTATACAAATGTGAAGAAAGCATAAATATGAAACTTTTAAATGGTAAGCAGTTATAAATGAATTGGGGTTGAAAAATAAAATTAGTTCCAAAGGAGATAAAAGTCTAAAGAATAAATTTGATGGTAATATACATTATAGATGTGAAGCACAAGGATATAGAAACATATATTATAGAGCAAAAGAAAGATGGAAAATAATTATTGGAAGAGTCATAGCTCTAATAATGATGAAAAAGGAAATATATCCTATAAAAAACGAATGAAATAATCATTTCCAGGAAAAGTTTATAATAATATAGTGAAAGGCAAAGAAAGTAAACCCCACAAAAAATGGATTAGGGCTTCATTTTATGATAAAAATTTATAGTAAGGATATCTATGTAGTAGAAGATAATGTGAATAGTGAGATTTATCTGTTATTGTATTCAGAAATATGGAAAGTAGTTGAAAATACATGGAAAAGGAGAAAGCTTAATTCCAGTTTAATACTACTATAAATTTGCATGGTTTTATTTCATCAAAGACTCTGGACATGATTAATGAATTTATGTATGAATGGAAAAGAGAACATACATTATCCATTTTTTGAAACTTGTCAAGAAGAAATTAAGTAATAATGGTGAGTAAATGATTTGATAAGTTAGAAATATATTGTATAAGATTTTAGTATCTGAACTGCAGATGTGTGGTTATGCTCAAAACCCTAGGTAAGTTGATGGTGAAGCACCAATTGAAAGATATCTTGGGCTCACTACAGATTATCTGGGATAAAAGAATTCCCATTAAAATTTTTAATGATAATTATAAATTTTAAGTTAAAATTGGATGTTCAATAGGGTTTTCCTGCCCTTTGCAAAATGCTATTCAAATCCAAGAGTCCCTGAGTAGTAATCATATAATGTACAACTTGACTCACAAAATAGTTGCAACATCCTTAAGAAATTAAAATAGGGTTTAATTAATATTGAGTCGGTTTACTTTAGTATTGTGCGTGATTTTAAAATTAGTACCTGTATTGTTTTGTTCTCCAGCTCGTTATCAAGATTAATTTACATTTAGCTACTTTATCTTATATGAAAAAGTGATTTAAAGTTGATAACATCAATGCCCGAAGTTTACAGCTAGTAGCACCACCCAGTAAATGTCATTTATTTAATGAAATTAGAGTATTATTCCCATGTTGTTTTAGTATTTGAATCTAGTATTTATTGTAATAATATAACTATATATGTTTAAGATCATAAGATGTGAGATCTCTATTTGATATTTTAATAAGAATAAGGCAAAAAAAATTAAAATAAGTGATATTTATGAGATGATAAGTATGGAATATGATAAAATAAGAAATAATCTCTTATTTATATTTTATAGCTTCTAACATTACTTATGAAGTATCATACGATTATAAAATATGAATATTATGAAGCTGATGTGAAATATATTTATATTTATTTAATAGTGTAAATATATATATATATATATATATAGCTATTAAATATTAGTTAGTAGTATTTGGTTTTAAATAAATTTAACAGGAATATTAAATAACTTTACTTTATGAACAAAGTTTTGGGAATATAAGCTTATTTTCAAAGCTGATAGTGAGTATGAATTTAAAAAGGGAGCACTATACTTGAAAATAAATTGAAAATGCATTATGTATTAAAAAAGAGAGAGAAAGCTTTGTCAATATTTTATGGTATTATGTGAAAATGATGAATTAGTTAATTTGTATACAAGAAGTCTTAAGTTATTTAACTATAATAAATTTGAAGTCATATTATTAAAGAAGTTACAGAAAGAGATAAAGATCTAAAGGATCAATTTTAAGTTTAGCATAAGACTTAAATAAGTATAATTGTCATGTTTTATGAGAGATGAAAAGAACATAGAGATATAGTTGTACTTTATGATGCATTATTGATAAACCTTGAATGAAAAATTTTTGTTAGTCATCATACTTTAACATGTTATTTATTGGAGAACTATAATGAAATGATGGTAATATAGTGAGGAGAGGAGAATAAAAGGAGTAAATAGTTTTTGTCTTGTTTTGATGAGCATACTAACAATGTATTTAGAATTCATTAGAATGGAATTATTAAACGATATATGAAGATGTGAAAGAAAAGAATATATGTTTATGTATATTTAGGTTAAGATGGTTTATTGTATACGATTACAGATGATAGTAAATCACTGTTGTTAGTCTATAAAAAAGAGCATTTTTTACTTCTAGAAGGGGGGTGGACCTACTGTAAATTGAAATGTATTTCAGTATATGATAGGATGTCAGTCTTTTTTTTTATTTTTTCTTGTTTGATTTTTAGATCATGAATATGTTAACTTACAAAGTATTAACTGTGTTGCTATGACATCAATAATATTAATATAAAATTGTTTATTATTAATTGTATTATAAGATTGTCAATTGACTTTATTCATTTTAAAATGAAAAATAAATAGGTGAATAATAAAGTATATGGTTTGGATGAAATTATTATGATTTTCTGTTATATGTTTCGTTTAGTTACTATATTCACTATATAATTTTATACACTGTACAGGCTTACACACACTTGCACATATAATGTAATATATAAGAGATTCAAACTCAGACTTTTACATGACCCTCAATTCTCTATGCCATCTCATATTTCTGACCCACCTGATCACACACACATTTAAAAGATAAATAATCACCAATATATGTATTTCATGCTAAACCAGCAATCATCAGTTGGTCCAGATTACTATCTCCACATATATATACAATCAGTGTTCAGCTCATACTTTAATGGAAAGGCTTCAAACTACTCCAACTCATAACACTTCAGCCATCCATTTCATTGAAAATCTGAAGATGGAATACTCAAAGCCCACATTAGTGCCAATGTTGTCATCCTACCCATGTTGACATTAGTCATTGACCCCTCATGTACCAGAAAATAATCCATTTACATAAATATACAAAAGATAGTCAGACCTTTAATGCACTGTTTCAATATGTAATTTAATACACTGTACAGGTCTACACACACCTGCACATATAATGCAATATATAAGGATTCAAACTCAGACTTTCACACAACCCTCAACTGCCCATGCCATCTCATATTGTTGACCCACCTGATCACACACGTGTTTAATAAATAAATAATCACCAATATCCATATTTCATGCTAAACCAGAAAACATCAGTAGATCCAGATTACTATCTCTACACATATATACAATCAGTGCTCAGCTTTATATTAAGATAGCCAATCTTCATACTTTAATGGACATGTTTCAAACTACTCCAACCCACAACTCTTCAGTGATCCATTTCATTAAAAATCTGTCGATGTAACATTCAAAGCCCACATTCGTGCCAATGTTGTCATCCTACCTATGTTCTGTTAGTCATTCTGACCCCTCATGTTACCAGAGAATAATCCATTTACATACATATGTGAGAGATGGTCAGACCTTTAATGCACTATGTTTCAATATGTAATTTAATACACTGTACAGGCTTACACACACCTGCACATATAATGTAATATGAGTCAACAATATGACATGGCATGGAGAGTTGAGGATCATGTAAAAGTCTGAATTCGAATTCCTTACATATTCACTATAGTAAATTATAAACAATACAAATAAATATTTTTTATTTAGATGATATTATACTAATGATATATATATATATGTTTCCAATGTAATATATGTAAATTGTTGTTTATTTTTTGTTGAAATGAAAAATAGTATTGTATTTTAAAAATGAAAATTTTTGTTGTATGTAATATATCTAAAATATTTATTTTTATTAGTGTTGAATAATATAATTTTTATTAAAAGAAAACTACCAGAAATCGTTTAAAATAGTGAATTTAGAGGATTAGTATAATTACACTGATGTCAATGAGAAAATTTTATAAATAGGACTGAATAGTTTGAAATGATTCTTTCTCTCTCTTGTTTTTGCTTTAAACAGAACCACATATAACTTTCTTTATATGATTTTTTTTTATTTATCTTAAAGGTATAAAATTGACTGAACAAAATGGAGGGATAAGAAACAACTTTATCTCCTCTTGGACTGGGACAGCTTATTGAGAAAATTTTATGAGAAAACGACAATTCATTATATAGGGAAAAATCATCAGAATTGCTTCATTATGTCATGAATTTTATCGTAGAAAAAAAAACTATCAGAATCTTTCTTTGTCTTGCATTGGTGGTCGAGAAGTCAGCGCGACAGTCTTGCACTTGCAGGCAGTTGCCCGGGTTGCGGGTTCGCGTCCCGGCCGATGCTATGACACTTTAAAAAAAAAAAAAAACTATCAGAATCTTTATATCCTTTGAAGTGGACATTGCTTATATTTTAAAAATGGAATACAAACAACAGAACGTGAACAAGAGTCATATTTACTTGCGTGTATAATTAGATCGATTGATCAAATTTATTTAAGATATAAATCAGTTTAATTTCCCATCATATCACTCTAAATAAAGCCAGCATCCATTCATTCATAGTATTTTGATATATTACTTGTTCATGAAAGAATATCTCCTCATATCATCGTAAATATAAATTAATAACTATGTGTGTAACATCATATGAACCAAATAATTATTATTTGAAAGAATAATTTGAATGTATACATAAAATATCGAAATTGACAAAGTGTACTTTCACTTTAAAAGCTCTCATGCATACCTTATATCCAGGGCCGGATTTTCCTATAGGCTAACTAGGCTTCAGCCTAGAGCCTCAAGATCAAGAGGGGCCTACCAATAACAACATGTTTCATTTAATATATTGATATATATCACAGTAATGATGTATATGGGAGGTGAAAGGGCCTCATAAGTGGAATAGCCTAGGGCCTCTTTTCATCTAAATCCGGCCCTGCTTATATCTTTTCTGTAATAAAGACATACTATTAGTTTTATAGATTGAAATATAGACATCAGAACTGTGAGCCACAAACTCAAATCAAATTGGTCTGAGAATAAGAGTATTTTGGATAGAGATTTTAAATATTTTCTCTTACCGCACTTATCAATCAAGAGCTTGTTTGAGCTATTGGTATACTCTCTGTATTACATTTTTGCAAATACAAGCTTATAAAAGCAATTTCACGTTATATATGACTTGCTTTATTGATAATGATATATATATACACATTCAAATAAAATGTCCATTAATTAAAAAACTGTTGTAATAACAATAAAATATATCCAACAGTTATTTATACTTATACTCAGTGTATCTTTCCTTTAGTTTAATCTTACCACAACATCCATCAGCGCAGACTAATCTCTCTTACACACTTGAAGCGGTTTTTTTAATTACCTAATTGTTTTTTTAATGAATGAGACATATATAGCTCATATTGTATGTGTATATATAAATATATAGACATAGCTTACATTTATTATCTTACAGCACTATTTATGCAAGCTTCTCTTTTATAGAATTTAATCATTTTATCAACATCATTTCCAATAAACTGCAACCTATTTTTAATTTAGTTTTCTCATTCTATTTTTTTCTATATTCTCTAACAATCTTCTTCCACTTGTTCATTCATTTATTTTACATGTGGTCTTCAAAATATTTTAAATTTTAATTTAAAGAATTTGTTATTGGTTATTGTTTATTTTTCAAGTAAAAATGACTAGCTCAAGCTTATTTTATCATCTCAAGTCTTTCCATAGTGTCAGTATTTTTTCATTCATACATTTTGCTATTACTTTCTTCTTATCAAGCCAAAATACATCTAAATTCCATAGCAAAGTCTGCTGACTCTACATTATTTTTGTATTATGTGCCTAAAGTTCCGATACATAAACAAAACAAAAAAAAAAATTAATAAAATTTCTTATTTTTTTTAATTTTCTTTTCAAACACATATGCAAATAAATACTTAAGACACTCTATCTAAATTTAATTAAGTATATAATTAATATCATCAGTTATATTTCTCTATATATATATATTTATAATTTGCCAAGAAATCTATAGTTCATTTCTAATTATTATCAAAGTTTACTCTCTCTCTCTCTCTCTCCGTCTTCCGTCCCTCTCTCTCTCTTCCTCTCCTTCCTCTCTCTCTCTATTCTCCTTCTTTTCCCTTCCCATCTCCCTCTTTCTCCCTCCTTCTCTCCCCTCTCTCCATGTCTATCCCTCTTTCTCTCCTTATCCTTCTCTTTCCCTCTCTCAGTCTCTCTCTTTTTTTTTAATTTTACATTTTTGTTTTTATTTTATAGCACTTGCAATATTTTCAGCAGTTCTAAAAGATTATTTGTAAAATCTAATCGATTTACATTTTTTTAATTTGTTTTTTAGTCACTTTGCTTCACATTTTAATTCATAAAATACTTTTATGAAATTACTTTTAAAAAATTCGCAGTGATGTAATCATCCTGTTGTAGCTATAATAATCTTTTCAGTGTCAACTTATAATCACTAGTGTTGCAATTTAATAATTCAAAAATTGACACATTTTTTTATTTAATCTATGACATGATATTTCAAATAGATTAGTCAAAGTGCAAATGCTCATAGAATCAAATCCCTTGTTATAATGTCATTTAATGCAAAATATAAAATTATACACATTTGTTTTTCAATATTCCAGTACTTAAATATAATCTAGTGGTTTGTAATTATTTTAAAATTCACCTTTTTTTAATACTTTGTTTAAGTATTCAATGTTCACTGCTGATGATTTATAATGATTTTACTAAAGATCTTATATAGAATTGTTAAATTATTTATACTAATATCTTATTTTCACTTTTCTTTAATATTAATATCACTATTGCATTAATCAAATCATCAATTTAATATCTAACATAAATTTAATATCTAACATACAGGCTATTTATATACATGTACAAACAATATAATATATAAAGTATTTTGAGCTCAAACTTTCACACGATTGTAATGTTGTGATTACTTATTAAATCAAATGATGTCTTTTTTGTGATTATAGAGGAGCTTCTCAAACCTTGACACAAGATAGTGACTTTGTAAAGATAATGGCCATCTTATTTTTAATCTAAATTCCTATTTAGATAGACCAATCTAAAACATCTTGATTTGGGAGCATGAAGCTGTTAGTCTCTTTACTTTTTAAGTCCACTATTTCCTTTACAAATTGACCTTGCGATCTTTATACTGGACATATGTAAACTAATGTAAAATTGTGATTATTTATTAAGCACAGGAAATATCTAAATACTTTTAGAGAAAGATTTTAACCTTTATTATATTCACCTTGAATGTTTATAATAATCAAAAAGACATTGTTTGACTATTAAAACTGTTCAAAGTGCATATAATAAAGGGTTTTATCATTATAAATGTTCAAGGCATATATATTAAAAAAGATTAAAATCTTTCTCTAAAAGTATTTATATACTTCCTGTGCACTTAATAAATAATCACATTTATATAAACAAATTTTAGTTCTGTCTGTATTGGCATAAAGAGTATACTAAGGTCAAATCAAAAACAATTTAGTGCATTATTATAATAATTTGTCTTTAAATTTTTATTTTATTTTTTTATGCATACATATATATAGAAAGCATTTGTAAAAGAATATAGCCATTCCAACTCCAAAAACGAAAAAGACAACATCATAAATCAATTGTCTCTATACCAATTTGCCAAGAAGGGGAGCTCAACTGTCGATGCTGTCAGCCACTTTCACCTTCTCATAGATCATGTTTATGGGAAAAGAATGTCCTGACTGATTGCAGTTCAACTTGCCTTTGCTGGGGCCTTTGACTGTGTCAGGGTTGAAGTATTGATTAGTGTGCTGGAGGAACTCTGCCTTCAACATATCTCCAGATGATAAAGAATCTACTTCACAATCGGAAGGTATTTCTCTCTCTTGATGGTAGAGTGGCTTCACAATTTTGGCCCTGTATTTCCATTCCTCAGGGCTCACCACTAAGTACTCTTCTCTTCACAGCCTATCTAAACCCATTACTGCTAAGCATTTGAGGCTGTCTTTCCTGGGATAGCCATCCCTATGCTGAGGAAGAACATTCACCATATTTCCTATATGGATGATGTGGTGGTGTTCCTCTCATCTCAGGATGAGTTCACTAGGCTTGAGGAACTCCTGGACCAATTTTCTCACAAATCTGGTCTCAGAGTAAACAGAACAAAATTGGCCATATGGTCAATTCTATCAGGCAAGCAAATACCAGGTGGATTTGAAGCCCCCCCTCAGAAATTTCTCAGCTTCCCCATAGCCTCCTCCCATCCATTATGAGAAGAGAACTCCAAGCTTCCTTATTAGCAAAGGTCAATTCTACAGTAACTTCACTATCTAAGGTCTACCTGTCCTTATTGGGGAAGGTAGCACTACTTAATGCTATAGTATTGCCTAAAATAACATATTATCTAGCAGGACTTTCTCCCACATGCAAGTTTATCCAAAAAATTGAAACCTTATGCAGAAAACTTTGCTGGGGAGGCAGGACTCCCATTATCAGCCTGAACGTATTACAAAAACCCAAACTTCTTAATGGCCTTAGCCTTCACTCATTGAACATTTTTTACCTCCAACAAACTGATAATATACTATTCAAGATTTTTAAGGATAATCCCGATATGGAGTGCCCCTTCCCCAAGGAGAAGATAGAGCCTACCAATCGACCTCTGCCAAGATTAAGAAGCATTTGGCTACAAAAGCAAGTTACAGTGATTTTTTAAAACTTCCAGTCATCGGGTTCCCTTTTTCAGGGGAAATTATCATATTGGGAAGTTTATAGATTAATGTTTCCCAGGAAAACTAAATTCATTAATATACTTCCAACAGGAATTGCTTGATTTTCCAAATTAACAAAATTCATCAAACTGAGTCTAAAATTTGTTGATTTTTTAATAAAAATCATCCTTGGAGCACTCCCCACTGAGGCCTTTCTCCACTACCAAAGGGGTTACAACATCAACCCCCTTTGTCCCCTATGTAACAAACAGGAGGAGTCAATTGGCCACATTCTGGATCAATGTGATTCGTGGACTTATCTCCGTAATATAGCATTAGATCGGGTAAATGGCAATGACCCAGCTAACATTTCCCTTAATGCGGCAATTAAAAAGGGTTAATTTGGAACAATAAGAATGGCCACTTTCATTAACTTTTCAATTTGGATTGCCAGATGTAGCATGATATTTGATCATGGCTGTGATGACTCAATGATTAATCGATTTTTCAAATCCCTCTACAAGATAAAAGATGAGGATAAATAAACTTGTCAGCCTTGGCTAATTGACCAAACCTGGAGCCAGATGAGGCTAGAGTCCTAATTCATGGTTTTCTTAGGCCTAAAACTTGAACTTTCTCCCATCCACTGAACAAATAATATATCCCATCTTTCGCTTAAGAATAATCTAACTTTAAATATGAAGATCTTTCATACATACTAGACAATTAACTTACCTATATCAACTTGTAAATATTGTTATAGTCCTTAGTCAATGGAATTTCCAAATCTTATACATAGGTTTGAATTACGTTATATTCCTAATTAATTAAGCTCAAGACACACTGCCTTAAGGCATTAATATAATCTTTGATTTTATTTATATTTATTTAGGTTTCTTTCATACTTGCATTAATTAACCATCATTAGTTTCTTATGCTGCTCTTAAAACTAAATTATTGATTTAATACAACTTTGATATTTCTATATACATGGCTTGCATACCACATTTATATGTCTACATAATTTTATCCTATCATTGAATGCTTTTGTATCCACTCTAATGTGTAAATAAAGTTTTATTTTTGAAAGTAAAAAGAAAAACAGAAAGGGAAGGAACTGCTTTAGAAATGTGTTTTGCAATCTGTGAAACACAATATTTTTATATCTCCCTAGTCAATTCTAAATGCAGTGCTTTATATATGTTTAATTCAACACTTATGTAATGTTAGTGTGCAGTAAATGCATCTCAATGATATGTTTCAATATTTCTACTTTTCAGTTTGTTTTCAATATATACACAACAATGCGGTTTGAATCTATTAATGACCCTTGCAACAATGCTTCAGCTTTTTTTAAAATGAGAATGCCTTTATTGATCAGGAGTTCATAAGGAATTTGAGCACAAAAAGATTTGGACTATAATTCATGAATCTTGATATGTATTTAAATCATCTCAATACAAGTCATCATCATTTTCAATCATCATTAATCCACTAAAAAATAAAGGCCTCTCCAAGTTTAATCCCAGTTTCTTCAATCTCTAGACTTTTTTCATAATACCTTAGCACCCTTCCCTTTTTCATCAATTCATCTCTCATATGGACACTTTTGGAGTCTCTTACAACTTATTGAAATCCAATTTAAGGTTTCAACTGTCCATCTACTACAATCTCTTCTAGAAAAGTGCCACTCTCTACTCCTCTTCAGTCTCTTACTTATTTTAATGATGTCAAGAAGACCAGTTTGTTGTCTCACCTATGTATTTCATTTTTAATACCTTCATATTCCTAATATATGTTTTTCCATACCTTATTGAGTCATCTGAAATTTCTAAATGATCATGTGTTAAATGTCTAAGTTTCAGATATATAAGTAAAAATTGGTAAAACACATTTATTAAAAATCTTGCTTTTCTAACTCATAGGCATATTTTCTTTTAATATTATCTCTACCAAAAGCCTTCATTCAAGTTTAATTCTATGATTAATTTCATTCATTATGTTGTTTCCATCTATATTAATAACCTGGTCAAAATAATTGTAGTTATTAACTTTTTCTAATTCTTTGTCATCAGTCTTTATTTTTTTAAAACCTCATCGAAAGTTATTTTAGTATTTTTAGCATTTATTATTAGTCCTATTTTTTTTACTTTAATCTTACAACTTTTACAACATTTCCTGAAGCTCTAAATAATTAATTACAAAAACAATTACATTATCCACATACTCCAGATGACTTAAATAATTTCCATTTACTTTTACTTCCTTAACTTCCTGTGTTAATCCATAAAATACTTTTCATAAACTGCTGTAGAAAGTTTACAAGTAACAGTGATTCGTTTAATGATTTTACATTATATATAAAAAAATTCAAAATATTGCCAAGCTTCTGAATACTATATAATTATCACTAAAGTTTAATACTGTTGTCGCTCAAAAATTAAGGTCAGAATGACAGTAAAAGTCTATTATTGATCATAATAAACCTATCTTTGGACAAAGAAGTTAACATGATATACGTGCATTAAAATTATATCTAATAGTTACAGTGAGTACCAGTACTAGATTGTTGAAATCTTTAAATAACATATTTGGGCAAAATAAGTTAGTCCACATAATACATATCAGCAGCACCTTTATAAATTCAGCAACCTAAGTTTATTATTGATAACTATATCAGGCATTTTTTAATGTCAAAATGTCATTGAAAGTCCAATAATCAATTACTTCAAAAACTTTTGTATTGTATTTATTTAATACTTAATTTTATTAAGGTAAGTATTTACTTTTCTGTTATTGATTTATTCACAGTAAAAATAACTTATACAACTTCTAATCTAATGTAGTTAATGTAAACTAAAAACGTAATAAGAACAAAATACGATATCCATGGCATATGTTATATATTTTTTATTATATATATATGTGTGTGTGTGCGTGTGTAAATTTAATACTGCATTATTTTCTGTATATATACTTTGATATCTCAATTATCATAGTCACTGAAATTTAATTATAAAAACTATATAAGTTAAACATTTTTCAATAAGTGAATAAATCATCATCATCATTTTTCACTGCAGATTCGAGGTCTTTCAAAGTTTAATTCATCTTCTCTGATCTCTATCCTCTCTTCTCCACATCACTCCAGCATACTTTCTTATTTCATCTATCAATTTCACATGTAGTCTCTTTCTAAATCTTTTACAAACTCCTGGAATCCAGTTTAAAATTTCAATAGTCTATCTATTATTATCTCTTCCAAAAATATATCCAGCCCAACTCCCTACATTGTAATTATACTGCTAAAATAGAAGCAAACTAAAGTTTGCAGCAAATGTCAAAAAGTAAACGTTTATTGAATAAATTATTGATAAAAATTATATGTATATAAGAACAAATCTGAATGCTATCAATAAAACTGTATTGCTCTTATTTTGATTGGAAGCCAAGTAAATGCAAAATGATCCTTTACATTTACAAATGTAATAAAATAAGAGCAGTACATTGATATAATAGCACCTAGGGAATATATGTATAGTTTGAAATGCTATATTTGCTAATATTATATATATAATTTATTTTAATTTTATGTAGGTTCTGGAGGAAATGGAATCAATACCAACTCTACCACAGAAGGGCAGATCAGATCTAGGCGAAAGGCTGCCAAAATGTTAATAGCGGTAGTAATTCTTTTTGGTGTGTGTTACTCTCCCGTCCACCTCATGAATCTACTCAGGTATTATTTTTTTGACTTTAAAGTAACTTAATAATAATAAAAGTATATTTGTTAGCATTAATAAAAATCATTAATCATCTTAATTGAATAATAAAATATTAAAAAATATAATTAAGATTTATGAATCAAAACCATAATTTAACTTTTTAAAATTTATATATGAATAAGAGGTTTCACATTTTATAATATAGCTCTTAAGTTTTTAAAATAAGTATGATAAGAGAGTCACAATGTCAAGCGTTGGTGGTCGAGTGGTCAGCACCTCAGCCTTACAAGCAGTTGCCCCGGGTTTGCTTCCCGGCCGATGCTTTGACACGTGGAAAAATTTTAAGAGCGTCACAAACAATAACAAATTATGCCAATAATTATATACATATGTGTGTGTGTGTTCGCGTGTAATAAATATAAAAGTAATTTCAGCTTCAATCATCATGCATAATACATTTTTTTTGGCCACCACATTAGATTAAAATATTGACAAACCACTTTGCCATAAATTTGCCCTTCAGGAATAATCTTTTTTATCAGCAACATTGAAACAATGCAAACAAATCATAAAAATATAACAACAATTTATCGTAAAAGATTGTATTATACAGCCACAGTTTAATTTCTACAACAAACTACAAACAATATCACTCGTTACCAAATCTAATAGCTAGGTCGTTTCTAACCAAAAGAATTAAATCTGCCATAACAACTTCATGTATCCATGTAATACCTCAGTAATAAATTTTGACTTACGTTTACTTACATTATATTGCAATAAAAACTTTTTAATAATATTTTCAGATTATATCATTTACCAATCATATAATTCACATATATCAGATGGTATGATAATATATTTATCATCTGCTTTAGCAGAACTTAAAGCTTTTACAAAATCTATATTTAATGTATGCGGGATTCGAACTCAGACTTTCACATGACCCTCAACTCTTCTTGCCATCTCATATTATTTATCTTTTCAATATGTGTGTAATCAGGTGGGTCAGCAATATGAAATGGCAAGGAGAGTTGAGACCCATGTGAAAGTCTGAGTTCGAATCCTGCATACATTACATATATATGCAGGTTTAAGCCTGTATAGTGTATTAAAATCAATATTTGATTTTATCACATCGTTATCAGCATCCAATATCTTTTGTAATGTTTTAACCAAAAAAGAAACTTTATGATAATAGAAATCTCCTAATTCAATCATCAATTCCCTTTGCACAATTTAATGTTAGCAAATAATTATATATTATAGCTCAAAGGTAGTAAATTTTTCAAATATTCATTCCTTGTTTATGTTTTGTCTATGAACATCAAACATTTTCAAAAAAATATTAAAAGATTTATCCTTCAGCTGCAAATGTATCATAATTACTTGCTAACATTAAATTGTATTAAAAAAATGAACCTCTTAGATTAATTTTGAAAATTGCTGTTATCATGAAGCATTTTAGTTGGTAATTGAATGGTTACAAGTGTTGGGTTTTTGGTAAAAAAAAAAAATTGAGTCTATCTTTGATTTAGCATTTAGTAATTGTATTATGGCCTTCTTTGATATATGTAAATTATATGGACTAGCAGTTATTTTATAATTTATAAATAATATTTAAAAGCTTTTGTTAAGATATAGTGTAAGTAAACTGCTGTGAATTCGTCTTAAATCAATGCAAGCTTGTCTCTAAATAATGGATATTTATCAAAATCAAACAATATACAAATACATCTGATCAATGAAATAACAATGAAAGTAAATAAAAAGGAAATAATCAGGCCAATTGGGGAATTAGGTTAGTGAAATTAATTGTTTTTAGTAAGAGAGGACTCTAGCTATATATATTGGAAGTTCAAGTAAAACTGACATCAGACAATAGTAATCATATTGCCTACTAGTGTGTTTAAGCCTAGATTAAAAAGTTACTAAATACTAACATCATTCTACCTGCACATGTGGTCAGCCACCTATAAGCTGAGAGGTCAAGATTTAAAAAGGAAGATTCAGCATTTCTTCCCAAGCACAAGTTGTGCTGTTAATAAGTAAACATTTATAAATCAATAACTGTGATGGAGAGAAAGTTCTGTATCTAAAATGGACATCTCTTAATTGACCGTTGGATATATTTTGTTATTCAACTACCTGTAATAATTATTTATTTATTAAGTTGTGTATTATTATTGAAAACTTAAGTCAAATTTATTTTTGATGTATTATATGACCTAAGTAGTTCATTTATAATCTATAAATATTATTGAGATTTTGTTTAAATATAGTATAACTAAAACATAAATCAAATTTATTATTGACATGTTAAAATGCATTTGAGGTTTTATGGAAGGCATTTAAAAAAATTATTTCAGTATTTAGTATTGGGGGGGGGGGGGTTTGAAATTTTTTGATGTTAAAAATTGAAGATTTTATTATATAGCTGATGTTGGACAGAAATTGTGATGTTATAATATAGGATATGTGTTGGTGATGGGTTTGTATATAATGCAAAATCTTTATGATTTATTTTAATGTTTAAAAAAATTCAGAAATTAACAGTAAACAATTGAGTATAAAACCGAGCAACATGTATTTCCAAAAAGTATAATAAATTTGTTTATAAATATTTATAAAATTCTGAATTTAAGAGGATTTATACATCTTTTATTATGCGTTTCTTTCAAATAAATGCTTTTAGGATTCAAAGTTGTTTTCTACAGTAATTTTTATTCAAGTATATTTGAGGCAGATATGAAGGAAAAAAATGGTCGTTATATCATATATTTAGTAAACATTGATTATAATAAGAGTTTGCTGTTTATACATTTAAAATTATTTTATAAAAAAAAAATCAAACTAAATCAATGATATTAAAATTAATAAGAAATAGATTTCATTGCCAAATGTTCCTAAATTATATTCAGAATTAAAGAAGATTATTTTCAAAGTTCAATACTGGATAGAGATCTTCTTTATCTTTAAATAGATAGCATATCTCTCAGTATCCAAAAATCTAAATATACTTCTCAACTTTATTATCTTCAGAAAATTAGCATTATAAATTAAAAGATAGGGGGAAGATTAAGGAACTTATTTTATTGATTTTGTCATTATCAATTAGAGATTTCATAATGTGAAACTGAGCATATTTTGGGATTTTGGTGATTAAATACTTCTTTTTTACTTAATAGTTGATTGTCATAAATATGGTGCATTGCACTGAAAACATTATTAGTTATTAAATTTTTATAATATATTTACTTTATTTTAAACATTGATCTATGTATATAATTAATGATAATATTCACCTAAAATGTTGGCATAATAATATTCACTATTGAACTTGGATAATGATGTTTTATATCTGTTGCCTGTGAAAATCTTTGTTTTAAGATGCACATCCACATATAATTTGCATAGATAAAATGTCAATCATTTTTCAACAGTATGTTTTTCCAGCACTGACACCTTGTTAATAAATATAAAGTCTGAATGTATATTGAAATACAAACCTATTCAAACAAAGAATATGGAATTTAAATTAGTAATAATTTTAAATTGTTCATATAAAAAGGAATAATACATTAGTCGTTTTAAACTTTGTGAAGTTCCAAACATAATTATATAAAAAAAACAGACCAGTGCATATTGCTAGCTGAAAATTCAAATATAAAAAATCAATAATCCACCCTCCAATAGTATGTCTTTTAAGCTATGACACCTTGTGAAATTCAGATTTTTATTTATTCACAAGGTGTCACTGGGAAAACATAGAGTTTGGAAGGGTATTTGACATTTGATATTTCAATTGTCAGCTAGAAATATGAACTGAGTCTATTTTCTTATATAATTATGTTTGGGAGTTTGCAAAATATAAAATTACTAATGTGTTAGTCTTTTTTTATATATGTAAATCAAACATAAGAGCAATTTAAAAATTGATAATTTAAATTTCACCCTCCTTGTTTGAATAGGTTTCCGTTTCAGTAAATGTAACAAAATTTCAGAATACAATCAATAAGTGAACCTTTGATCATGCTTTTGAAATTCAGACTTTATTCATTATGCATCATTATTAGAAAAATATAGAGTTTGGATAATAGATATTTTATACTTCAATTTGCAGCTAGTAATATGCACTAGGTCTATATATCTGTCTGTGCACATATATATAATATTCAAATTTACATAAATATTAAATACAGTAATATTCATATGATTTAACTTATTCTATAGAAGTATTTTTGACTATATTCCTTTTAGTCTCTGTCAACTACATAACATTGAATACTCAAAAGAAGACATAATTTCATAACTCCCATAATTCCATTCAATTATCCCACAATTCTGTTACTTTAATATTTGATATTTGATGATTCATTAACATTTGACATCTTTTTTAAATAAAATGTATTGCATGGGCTTTAAAGAATATTCTCTTTTCCACCAACCAGAATGATGATTGATCATCTCTGGATGCTCAAAGCACTAATATACATCTCCAGTCATATATTAACCATTATACATGAATATAGCTCTGAAGAACACAAGTTCTATTACTATATATGACCAAGAGATGATGGAAACAGGTATTCTAAAAATATTTAAACCCACTGGAATTTTCATAATTGAACACAAGTTTATTAACAATAAAAAAAATATTATTAAGATTTACAATAAGGCTATGCATATAAATTAAGCCATCTGATTTTTATTAACATACAGTAATAACAAATTATCACATTGTGATTTACTTGTATGTGATTAATACAAAATTCAAGTTATCGTATTATGGTTTACATATATGTTCCACATCAGTTTATTTAAAATCCAATTGGCACACAGACATGTGTCTTAATATAAAATGAACATGTTTGAATTTACAAAAATAATAAAATTATTAAAAATATATTTCATAATTAATTTCATCTGAAAATTATACATAAAATTCACACATGAATTAATATTATTAACTAGTCTCTTTTTTCAGTCAATAAAGGTATTTTCTTTATTCCTTCTTTTTTAAAAAAAAAAAAAAAACAAAGTCTGTTTTTTGATAGGTAACACAAAAGTTTTTTTTATGACAGGTTACTCTCAATTAATTAAATACATCTTTAAATCAATAGTCCTCTTTTTTTCCAAAATAAATTGTCTATGAATCAATTATTACTTTTAGATTTTAATTCAATTCAAGGAAAATTATTTACTTGTTATCTTTTAAAATATATAGATTTTTAAATGTCATTTTTATCAAAGAAATTATTTAAAATTTCATTCTCATTATATAATGCTACTCACCATTGTATATACATTTATCTGTGCTTCTCTTTGTGAGTGGATCTTGGTGAGACAGGTATAGTCTAGGATGGTCTTAATCAGGAAGGTATAATTCATGTAAAATATTGACATTCAATCAATTCCCTTATGTCTAGGATATGATAAGCTTTAGGCCAGCAAACTGTTTGTCTTCATTTAAGGCTTTAGAGACAGAAAAGTGTGTCTTCTTTCTAAGTTCCAAATTCCAGTATAGTGAATCAGCAGCAGCTGCCGCCTTCTGTCTTGACTTCAGCTACATCTTCATGGAAACTATCTATATAGCTCTGGAAACCATCTCTGCAGTTATTTATTCTTTTTCCAACTACTTCTCAAAAATATTATTAGTCCACTCTGACCAAAAACTAAAAACCAGATTTTGCAGCTGATGAATTCTCAAAATATTAAGACAAGAACTGTCTTAAAAAAATTACTATACCAACTTTGCAGTCGGCCAATTTGATTAGCTATTTCTCAAAATATTAAAGTCAAGCTGAACTGATATTTTTTATCAGCTCTTTTATAGAATTATCTGAGATGATAAAAAACACTTTAATTGAAAACAGTTTTTTCTGTCTCATCCTTATCTGATTAAAATCAATTTTGATCTTTTCAAATCACTTTTAATTACAAGCTACTTTTGGAAGCCACTATGAAATTTTATCAAAGGTGTAATCTATATGTTTTACTTTAATCTTTGGAAATTTTTAATCTACAAAGATTTTTAAAATAGATGCAAGAAATGTATAAAAGCATTATTTCAAAAATAAATCATGCTTGTTTTTAAATTCAAAATCAGAATTACAATATTAATTTATTTAGTCCTTTTTCAATGTTTTAATTTATAATGAAACACTGTTTTAACTTCAGAGTTATTTAACCCTTTATTATTATTTTTATTTTAAGAATGTAGAAAATATCTACTAAAATATATGCCTGTGTTTATTTCTACTTTTTCTTTACTTTACATATATATGTCCACACATACAACTATGTTGCTTTGTGCCATGTAACTCAACTGATTACAATATATGTATTGGGTTAAATGTATTTAGTATTGATGTATTTATATTTATAAGACAATCTTTACATTGATATTATAAGATTTTTAAAAATAAGAGTATCTCTTCATCTAGTAGTAATTAACTATGATTTCACAGTATAATTCATGCTGTATTTAAATACAGCTATTAAATAAATTGATTGTTTATTTCCAGCATTTATCAACAAATGGTTACTTAAATAATATCAGAGCTGAAGTGAAGGTTGAATCAACTATTAATATTTATATTTACTGACACGTGATTATAATCAATCTGAACTATCAGGGATTGTCTACTTTTATATAATTTATATACATACTAAAAGGTGTAATATATTTAGTATCTAATGTTTATTTCTTATGATCAACTTTATTAAAGTATGTGTAAGTAATTTGCCCATATATATATAAATGCTTTACAAAGTGTATGGTATTAAAAACAGACAATGCTTCCAATTTATTTTCAGTGTTAAGCACTATAATCAAAACTATTCTTGCTTACTATAGGTGCAGCTTTATAATCACTGTTATTATTATACAAATGTCTTGAGCTACTTATTCCAGCGATTTGATAGTTAAATATAGTTTAATCTTTTGTTAATAATGTTACTGTTGTTTCACTATACCATATTATTTTTATTTATTTTCCTGTGATCTCATTCTATGAAAATCAGTTTAATCCTTTGTGGGTGGAAACAATGTTTGTGTCCCAAGTAGTAATATAATTTATTGTGGATCAAATAGAAAATGAGATGAAAATGTAATATATAAAAAATACAACTATTTGTTTGTATGTGGGCCTTCTCAAATTATAACAAATATGTATTGACAATTATGTGCAGAATTATTACTATATTACAGGGGTGGGAAAATAGCATCCCAAGAGTCACATGGGGCCTGCTGAGAGTTTTTATATGGCCCACCAAGACAATCAAAAATATCCACCTTGAACTGAGATTTCCTTCTCATGCGCGACCGAAGATTCATCTCATATTTTTCACTAGGATGGCCACATCAATACACATGTGCAGTGTAGATACAATGTGCAGTGCTTTTTCAGTTGATCTGGTTAATTTCAATTTTATCTTTGCATTAGCAAATATATATATTTCCAACTTTGGTGAAACCATGAACCTTCTGAAAAAAATGTAAAATCTATGATGAATGTCATGTGTTTAATGAAGAATGGACAAACACATATTTCTTTGGTAATACAGGGAATAAAGCAGTGTGTTTACTGTGTCATGAAAAAAGGTGCAGCCCTCTGCTAACCTTCACTTCCACAAAATAACCCTGATGTGGCCCTCTGCCAACCTCTGTGGCTCCCGAACCAAAACAATTGCCCACCCCGGCTATATTGGATGAAAAAAAATTAGGATGCCACAAGAAGTCTAAAATTTTTGAACCTGATTATTCTAGAATAATGTAATAAAATGAAAACTTTATGGAATACAGAATGACAGTTAAGTCAATAGACATCAGAAGTGCTTTACATCCACAATCATAAATCTCAATAGAATATAAACTTTCAGATTTCAAAGGCTTTCTTAAACAAAATCACAGTTTGCACAACATTGAAACATTTGTGAAAGACCTAATGAGTATTGGATACAGAAAAAAAACCCTCCACATTTACAATTAAAAATTTTAAATTAAATAAAAAAGAAAATAACAAAAAAATTAAATAACAAACCATAAATAATAATGTCTTCAATAAGAAAAATATGCAATCAGATGTTTAATGTAGGCTTTAGAATAGCAACCAACCTAAAAAAACAAAAGTAAAAAAATAATTTCCACAATGTATGCTATCCAAACCAAGCTTTGGATTGTATTACCATATACTATGATTAAAATACTTATATAAAAGAGAAAAAGATGATTCAGTACTTATATCCATATTTTTAGATCATGACTCATACAAGATTAATCTGATCTGGATAGAGCAAGATGACAGGAAAAAATAAAAGAGGCATGAATATTATAAATAACAATCTATGCCATTAACAAAAGGACAAACAGCATCCAACTTTCAAATCATTAAAATATGTAAAGAAGAGTATTTGCATAATAATTACAGCAATTATAAAACCATCTCCAAACTTTTTAAAAAAATAGCTGTGATTATGGTGCTTGAGCACAAAAACTGTATTAAGCACAATTAAAAAAGCATATATACATATATGTGCATATTTCTTATATTCAATATCTACATAGACATATATGTGTGTTATATGTTGAACTATTTTCATCATCTCTCAGTAAATGTTGAATGTATAGAAAATGTTAAACTTTATTTAAACTTTTCAAATACAAACAACTGTTAGTAATAATAGACAATCAGACAACACAGCTTATTAAATTATACAATGTTTTGAGTGATATAATGTTCCATTCTTCTTTAGGAGTTGCTGGCCTGATCAGTGGCAATATTCGGATAGAAATTGCCTTCTACCTTTAGATTTTCAAATACTGAATTTTAAGAATCTAAAGATGCAAGTTCCACTCCTGTGTTAACTGGTCAAGCCAGCCACATCTGATAAAGACAGGAGCATAATATTACTGAAAACATTGTATAATTTACTAAGCTGTGTTGTCTATTTGTGTATTTTTGCTAACAGTTGTGTATTCGAAAAGTTTAAACAAAGTTTACAATTTTCTATACATTCAACATTTACTGATAGATGAGGAAATAGTCTAACATATTAACACATCTAATATACCATCATCACAAACCTTCAGGCAAATATGTGTGTTATTTGTATTAATAGTGTGAAACAAAATAATCAAAAAATGTAATGCTTGGATGTGATAGAGCTTGAGGTTCAGTTCATAGATATTCAGCTCCAGTATATGCTATTCTGTAACTATAAATCAAATGAAGCTATGGAAAAAATTATAATGTAGCTTTAAAATCAGAGCTCTTAACAAATTATTATTGGTTCTAAATATAAGCCATTTGAATAAAATGCAGTGAGCAATAAAAAAAATGTAATATTATCAACCTTTTTAAATAAAAACTTTAAACACTCAAATATGTTTTGACGGTAAAATGTTAATCATGCTTTTTTTAAAGTTTGCTTGAAAGCAATCTACCACTGATTGTTGTCAAAGATTTTATTCTATTCATTATTGCTATACTTTTTCTTTAAAAAAAGTCATTGAAATCATAAAAAACCTTTTTCAATAGATTATAAAGCATGCCATATTTCTTTTATAATTGATTGGATCTATTTTTAAACTTGAAAGAAATGCATTTGCTTTTTTAATAAACCCATCTTGTTTTTAAAATTAAAATTGAATAAACTAGTAAATGTTCAATGATAACAAGTTCAGTATAGCATCATAAATTTATGAAAACAGCTTTAAGCATTTTTATACATAAAAATAAAAAACAGAAATGTAAATATATATATAGATGCGTATACTAAAAATCATTTACCTTTTTCATATGTATAAACAGGTGTAACAGTTGTATAACACGGAGTGGGTAGTTATGGGGAGTTTTAAAGTATGAGTTCATGTCTCTTATAATTATATTAAGTTTAGTATAGATAACATACATGTATTTAAATATTACATATTCAGCCTGTATTCTGCCATCCGTCTTCTGTATATTTAAATGGACATATTAAGATCTTATATGTAAGGAGTCAGAGTGACTTAAAGTCAACATGGGTGTGACAATAATATGTGTATCAACAATGATTTTGAGTATTACATCCTTGGATTCTCAATCATGTTGATGACTGAAGAGTTATAGTGTGGAGAATATGGAAGTATCTCCATTAAAGTTTGAAGATTTACTTTTTAATATAAACTGAGCACTGATTGTATATATGTGGAAGAGATAGTGATCTGGACCAACTGATGAGTGCTGTCTCAGCGAGAAATACATATACTGAAGATCATGTATCATTTTCACATATATGTGGCTAGATATATCCATTGTATTAGGTGGAATGGATAGTTGTGGTAAGTTTGAAAATCTGAGGTCAAGTCCCTTATATATTCTCATATAAGCACACATAAATTATGTTAGGTTTTTTTAATTAATTCATATCTCATCTTAATTCTAGTATATTACAATCATCCATTAACATAAAAAGTCAGTCCATTCTTTCCCATTAAATATGGATTTTATAATCAATCATATAAGCTAGAGATAACAAACCGAATCTATACACCCACACTGGAAGCTTGATATCCAATTTAATACACACATTCTGCCATTTTGGAAATAATAAGAGTTCCCTGGTGCCCACTTTGGTGGAGAATGCATACTTAATCAGTACCTAGGTTTGTCTCTTCTTTTAACACCTTGCTGAAATTAGAAAATCATTACACTGCAGATATATGTATTATTTTAGGTTGCATGTATTAAGTTTATTAAAAAAAGCATTTTTAAAAACAAATATATTATTTTAAAAAGCCTGAAAATATATTTGACTTTTATTTATTTATTTAGGCCGGCTTTGTGTGTATAAATGAAAATACAAAAATTAAATTAAATAAAAACGTAATGTATAAAGTATATAGAGTGTTTAATTGCATTCTCTTAATACCTTCTAATCTTACAAAGCTAAAAGAAAGAGATTTCCAATTTTTGAAGTTCTACTTTAAGATAATAGGATCAAAGTACCCACAATTAATATCCTCTGAGATGATTCTGGGTTCTTTTGTTTTTGGTTAACAAAATTAAAAGATTAGTTCTAAATACTTGGAAAAGTAGATTTTCCTAATAATAATTAAAACTGTTTTTTAATTAAATACAATATCTCAATTTTTGTAAATTTTATTTTGATTTGATATTAACTTTTTACAGTTGTTGTAAATCAATACAATTTGTAATTTTAAAAAAATGATTATTTGTAATTGCATATATATTTTTATAGCTTAAAACAAATATAAATGATATAACATATATTCTTAGTAATTAATTTTAAAGTGTAACTGGCTGACTTTTGTATTGGTTTCTGACTATGAATGGAAAAAGAGAATAAATTAATGAGAAAATGTTAGTTTTACAAATTGAAAAAAAAACTTTTGGTTTGCCTGATCTTCTAAAAATAAATAAATAACCGTAATATAAATTTAAAATGATTCTATTTGTAATCTGTTAATTATTTTCAAAACAAATTTATAAATGCACTGTGAAAATATTTTGATCATCTTATATTTTATTTAAGTGTCATAGCATGTGCTGGGACGCGAGCCCGCAACCTGGGCAACTGCCTGCAAGTGCAGGGCAGTCGCGCTGACCTCTCGACCACCAATGCAAGACTTCTCTTATAATTTTTAAGCATAAATCTTAAAGTATATAAGATCTTATTCAGTTTGTTTGCTCCAAAGCAAATTGTAAGGAAAAATTGAAATTATTTTATACTTATTATATTTATGTAATCAAATATATCTTATTGCTTTATATTTATATAATCAATGCACCTTAAGACAACTATTACTACTTATTCACACATAACATAGGTAAATCTTTCACCATATATAGATAGATAGATAGATAGATAGATAGATAGATAGATAGATAGATAGATCTATCTATATATAGATAGATAGATAGATAGATAGATAGATAATATTTGTTATAAACTAAAGGTATTAATTAATATTCCATCTAATTGCATGGATAAGAAAATTATTATATCTACTTAACCATACATTGGTCAAATCAATTGTTTGATTTTTTTTTAAATCATAAACAATGATTTTAGAATGAAATAAAGAAAAGCAATATCAAATCTTCAAAATGCCCTTTCTCATTATTTTGTCATATAAAAGTAATATATGTATTAGCGTTTTGAACTTGTATTATTGAACTTACAATAAAAAAGTGAATAAAGTTTTATGAACTTGAAGATATTTTATTGTCATAATATAAACAAATCAATTTTGATGAACCTATATTACTAATCTAAATTATACTTAGTAGTAAAAGTTTATTGATAAGCATGTTAATGTAATATATATATATATATTATACTTAATGTTTTCACGGTTATATGATGTAGATAAATTATAACTTTTTGGGCTATACCATGTATTGTTTTCCATTAAACACCGATATTTCGACGGAATAGCAACTGCCATTATCAAGGCTAACTTTTGAAAGAAAAACCGTTAGACACAGTCACGTTATTTGTTAAGATCTAACGGTTTTTCTTTCAAAAGTTAACCTTGATAATGGCAGTTGCTATTCCATCGAAATATCGGTGTTTAATGGAAAACAATACACAGTATAGCCCAAAAAGTTATAATTTATATATATATTGAAATGGGAGTATGGTTTTTCTCCCCTTTTTAGATTTATATAATTCTTTGTAAAAATGTATGAAGGTTTAAATCCTGGGGTTAATGTGTGTTAGGAATAAAAACAAGACTACTTTCATTTAAACTTAATATCCTAACTAATGATTGGCAGACTGAGTATCCAGCCAAATAATATTTCCTAACCATTTCCATGAAACATATCTAAGTACAGAGAGGGTCTATCACTTGCCACTATAGTTGTTATTCATTTATTTATTTAAAATGTATTTCTCATATTTCACATTAAAGTACCAACACTAAAATAAGAAATATATACAGGTCATGTTTAAATTTCTACAAGTGACTTAGATGTTAGCCTCTTTATTTATCCATTACCAGCTCAAAAAAATATGGAAATGTATCACATGGTGTATTTATAACTATATTTAATTAGGTTTGAAATGGGAGAGAGAAATGGACAACTAAACATAAAATAATGTAAATGTAATAAAACCAAAAACAATATTAACACACTTTATATGATGCTTAATGATTAATTCAATGCATAAAAATAAAATATACATATTGTGACTTTTTATCTAGGCCACTGTATTAAATAGTCCAAAATTTTAAATTTTAAAAATAGATCTGGCACTAATAGCTTAATAAATAACTTTAAATAGAGACTGTTCAAGATATACTAGAAAATTTTTTTGTGTAAAAGAGATTTCCTATGCACTGTAGGCTTCCAATAATATAAAATGATAATTTAACAGTATTATTATCAATTTGGGGGTATAAATATGTTTGGTATTTTGTCATTATTGAATAGTAATTGAAAAGATTAAATTTATAAATCTTGTAAATGAATAATTGTAGTCAATTTCTTAAACATATTTTTATAGTGAATTAAAACAGTATTAAATATTCTGGGTAGTTATCAAAAATGAAGGCAGATGGAATAATACTAATGATATTCACATTGTTCTATTATTGGTCTAGTTTTAATACCATAATGCAATTGAATAAAAAAATGTAAATAACTTAACAAAGTTTGTAGGGGGGAAGACTATCAAGAAAGAAAAATCAGAATAAAGACTTCAACATCTACACCTACAAAATTAAAGAAAGAAAGAAAGAAAAAGCTGTAAAAGTAACAACATTGGCATTGAATTGAACAAGATTACAAGATAGTGTATGTTTAAAAACATGGAATAAGACATTTTACCCCATGTATCATTTTTCTGTGCCTTTTCCATTAATTTAAAATTCCTGTAATTCATACTGGAGGAGAAAAGAAAATGAGAGCCATGTTCGAAATTAATTGTCTGAACAAATACAACTTCAAACTCAAGACTAAACAAGAATGTGTAAGCATGAATTTTTATTTTATTTATGTTAGTCAGTTTTTATATTTAAATATGATGCGTGAATTATTTAGAGTGGTAAGAAAAATATGTTTTGCTGAAAATTATAATATTAATAAAAATCTGAAAAAAAAAAGTAATTTGAATAAAACTTTTAAGATTTAAGTCAAACAAACTCAAAGTCATTTCAAATAATATAAAGTTAATCAATTTTAAAAGAAAAAAATTCATGAACTTATTTCCTATTCTTATTAAAGAAGAAAAAGTATCTGATAATTTTTTTAGTGATATTTTGCTTAGTTATTACAGTGTTATAAATGCCCAAGGATATCGTATTTATAATTGCAAATGATTGAATAAATTCTTCCTAGTATTATTAAAGAACATATTTGAGTTTACTGATAGAAATAAATAAATAAATATCTGCCTCTTAATCTCTGTTGTAGAACATGTGAGTTAACAATAATGGGAGATGTTTTAAAAATGCCAGGATCATTTTAAAATTATTCCAGATATTACCACACATGGAAAAATCAATAAATGATTTTAAAAAGTTTTATCTTATTAACTTTATTAAACTTATGGCTTAATTTTAAAGAAAATTGTCTGCAGAAATATTAATAAGCATTGTTGTATTATTATTTTGTCACTACACAGTTTTGAGGGTTTGATTTTGTTTCACTGGACCAGGATCAAATATAATAATAATAAAAATATATGGATGAATTGCTCAAAATATTTTGCCCCTGATGTCAGTTTCCCTCATCAGTCAGCTCATACTAATAAGGGAAGGGGATAAAGTAAAATGGGATAAAATGTTTGTATGTTTTTGTTTACTCGTGTTTAGAATTATAATATTCTGGTTATAATATATTAGTGGGATATATATTTTGTTTGTATTTGTGGTATGAATATATAATTACTTTAAGGACAGATGAATATAAAGGTATATACATTTATTATATTATATATATTTTTTTGTTATTTTGCCAATTGATTGAAAATATTATATTAAATCTCGTTCATCAAGACAGAGAGATAGAGATATTTATCTTTTGCATTTTGAAAATAGCTTCTGATATTTTATTGATGGGTAAACAGTCAGAATAACTTGTCAGAGTTATGGTATAATGACACAATCATCTTATTATATAGAATATTTTATATAAGCATTTTACATTTATTAATTTTTGCCTATGAATTAGCATGTCCACTTTAATTATAGAATGTAAGCTATTCTTCATTATCTACATGTGTGTTTCTTGTTAGAGCAAAGAACATTATGCTTTTAAAAATAATTAATAGTCATTTGACTTACAATGCTGGTTTGTTTAATAGACTATTAGTTTATGCATTGCAAAATGAGATATTTATCTTTTATCTTTATTGTTAGAATTATTTGATCTCACTATTGTATTGATAAGGATTTGTGATTGTTTTCATCTGACAAATATAGTGTCAAATATAGTATCATTGATATTGTGCATGGTAGATGTAGCATTCTCCCATTGCTTAGTCCATGAGAGGATTATATTGTTGAGGCAGATAAATAGTTATTGCTTAATAAGCACTGTTAATTCCTAGAGAGGATTATATTAATGGCCTGTATTCTGTTTCCTAGTGATGAGACTGTATCCACACATTTTGTATCTAGGAAAAAGGTACGGGAATCAGCAATATTATTGTACAACTCTATAATGTTGGTTTGTAGAGCCTCTCTTTATTTTCTGATCCCTCATGATGTTAT
Organism: Epiperipatus broadwayi; assembly: GCA_028023455.1. NCBI lineage: Eukaryota > Metazoa > Onychophora > Udeonychophora > Euonychophora > Peripatidae > Epiperipatus > Epiperipatus broadwayi. Next base: position 301,357 of record JAQFVV010006243.1, read on the forward strand.
AAAGTTATTTTCACCATGTATGGTGAAGTTCTTAGGTAGTTTAAAATTAAATAGCAAAGATAGGATAAAGTTAGATTCAGGGACACTTGTTGATCTATAGTGTTTGCCTAATGGTGAATAGTGTATGTATAATGCTGTAGTGCTTCCATAAGTTTATAAGCAAACCAATCAAAACTTACTAGTAATTATAAACTTCTGTGGCATAGCAAAAGATACACATGTACAATGTTATTTCATTTTCATCAAGTAGTGATTCACCGATGGATCAGTAAGACAGGTTAATAATTAGAATAATTATATTGTGGACATAGGCAAGGTTTTGGTGTCATGTATAAATTTGCCTTTTGATATCTGGCCCCACATTAATATAATTTTTTTTTTCATATTAAGTGATAAAAATTGTTATTTGTACTGCATATGATAATTGCCCTTATACCATATTCTGATATAAATAAAACAGCTATAGTTTAACATGCTACTTTATAACATTAAGTTTTAAATTTTAAAGTTTTCACTTATCCTAAATATTTCAATACACTTTTATTTGGTAACTAGACTGTTTATTTATGTTAAACTGAGTTTAACATCCCTGTGCTGGAATACAAAATAAAAGAAACAATGGATAATGGTAGTGATAATGAAGGTATCACTGTATTATACTATTTTGCATATTATGTATGTATTCAATGGGTCTTGTTTCAGATAATGTTTTCTGAAAGATAGATATTCAATTATTTCTGATGTTTAGCAAAAATTTGTAAATAGTGTAAATAAATCTTGTTGTTTTAAAAATTTATTTAGTTGTCTGTAGTTTTATTGCTAATCATCATACACATTATTATTATTGTTATGGCTATCAACACTTATCTTATTATTTTGAAGTCATCATCAATCCACCTAGTATATTTAACTATGTATTAGTATATCATAATAATTTTGTAAAGCCCATATATTTTAAAAGTACATGTAAGGCATCATCACTTAATAATCAAAATATTGTTAACCTAAATTGCATATATTATTTTAAATAGTACATTAAAAAATAAAACAACTAATTTTGATTTAATTAGTTTATTTAAACCCCCAGATATATCATTCACCGATCTTGATCACATTGTGTGCTATATTTGGGTAGTGGCAAAATCCCTCTCACTGACCCAAGTATATCTTGTATAATAATAATTAAGTTGTTTGAACACTGAGAAGAATAAGTTACTAATTTGCAGTGTAGAATTTAAATTTATGGTAAATTTTGTATCTACAGTTATTTATTGTACTTAGATTTGAATTATGTTATTTTCACAATTTTTATTAAAGTCAACAAAAATTTAATGTGTAAATTGTTTCTTTTGTCTTAAAATGTATAGCTTGTTTTAACTTTATGATGAATATTATTGTTTTGTCAAGCTTGGAATCCCTATTTTATTTAGTTTATCTTATTATCATTTAATACAATATTAGTTTATAGTTCAAGATCTCATTCACCATGAGCAACATTGTTCTTCGATTTCATCTTGATCTTTCTTTTATTTCATTCTCATTTCATCTTAATTCATTATCATAATTGATTCACCCTTCACTGGCTTTTATTCTATTATCATCTTTATCATTCATTAGCTTTTATTCTATTATCATCTTAATCATTCATTAGTTCTTACTCTATCATTATCTTAATCATTCATTATTCTAACACATCTTCTTTTTCTTCTCTTCACTCTTAGGCTTGTTTCATTTTATTATTTAATTACTACTTATTTTCATCATCCATTTAGTCATCTACATCCTAATTTACCTATTACTTAATTAATAATTTTAATTTCATGTTCATTCCATAGACCTAATTATTATTTATTTATTGGTTTGACAAATATTAAATTTATTTCATAATACTTTGTTTGTGTATTTTACGGCTTGTTCAACTAGAAGTTATTGTCTTCATGGAAATTTTGTAATCTTCTTTAGATTTATTGTTTTATTCTAGCTTACTTGGTTGAAAGAAATAATATCTTTGGTTTAACATTTCTTTTTATGCTTATATTCTTGATTATTTGGTTAGTGACGGTTATAATACATATTTTAAGCAAGTATGTATTCATATCAATAAAAAAATCATTTAATTAGACTGAATTTAATTTATGAGCTCTGACATGCTTACTTTCAATATAAAACAATCTTATAATTATTATTATTTAATTATAGTGATATAAATAAAAATTGACAAAATATAAATCAATCAATAACAGACATATATACGCTATGTATAAATATATTGGTCCATAAACAAAGGTGGGATTGCACCTTTATTGTTAAAAGGAGGTTGCCTTGACAACATATTGTGATTGATGATTGTTATTGGATGATTGTTATTGATATTGGGATTGTCTAAGTGTTGATAGATTTCTATGGATTTACTTATAAACCTATCTAGCCTTGAGCATAATTACACTTATTATTTAAGTAATAAGTTGTTGGAGTGCAGTTTGAAAGTTATGATTGCAGTTTGAATGTTATGATTGACCATTTATTAATCTGCATTCAGGAAAAATTATAGTTAACTGTTTATGAATGTTTATTTAAAGTTCTTTGTATCTATAATTTAAAAGAAGTTATGTTTATCTGTTTAAGGAGGTTTATTTAAACTTCTACCTATCCATAATTTCAGTCTCTGTAGCCAAGTTACAATCTTTAGTGTCTATATAAATATATTAGACCATAAAAAAGGATGGGATTCCATCTTTATTGTTAAATAAAGGTTGTCTTGACGACAGATTGAGATTGTTCAGTGTTATTGATATTGGGATAATCCAAGTGTTGACTGATTTCTATGAAGTTATAACAAATATTAAGTATTAATAATTGAATGGGAAATTAATTCTAAATTCTATTTGCTTTATCATTTTGAAAAAAATTATGTTAAGGAAATAAAAATTTAAATATACTTTTAAAATGAAGACAAAATGTTAAAACTATTAGAAAGTATTAATATCAGTATTAATATTTGCTATAAATATTATTATAATTTTTTTATAAAGGCATTTTATTTTAAATTATAATTTATCTTAGTATCACAATTCTGATTTTATACTTTACTAAAAATATAGATTTGAAACCGTTTTAAAAATTGATCCGTAAGACAGTTTTTAAAAGTAGAAGACTTCGTTTACCTGTGCTTGAGTTATTCTCCAGATAAAATGATAGTACGACTACATTATGTATTCATCATGAATAGGCTGTTAGAAATTATCTGAAAGACATGTAATACTAATTCTAAATCCTCAACATTGGTTGCAAGGTAAAATGAAACACTTTTAAAATTGGAATCTGCAGGAAACTGTATAATTTCGGATTTAGTTCACTATTACACTAATTAGTTCTTTTCTCCCCAATATAGTGTCATTTTCAGCTATTGTTTTGTCTTTCATTTTAGCTATGTCATTTCAATCAGCTTGATTATCTGGAATGCTGTTAAACAAAGAGTCTTTGCAGGTTGAATTAAATAAGTCTTTAATTATGAAAGTGTTATAGCTTTCTTAAAACATGATATCTTCCTTCCAAAACTTTTTTCCTAACACCAAAATTAAAAAGGAAAAAAGTGGTTCTGTCATAACTTTTTTTTTTATAATGTATTATTACAAATTCATTTAAACAACAATAATTACATTCTTTTTCTTCTTAAAAAAATATCTGTCACTTATTAGTATAAATAAGAATAAAATAAATAAATAGTTTGTGATGACGTTTATAGAAAAAAAAAAAATTCTGACCTGGGTACTTTAGCTTATATTATCACCTTTCTTTTTTTAATATACCTATGTTAGTGTGTGGATGCAAAGCTTATAAAGGCAAACTAGCTTTATTTCAAAAAGGTGTCTGAACCAATGTAACAACTATATATACATAAGATACGTTTATACATTTTACAAAAATATATATATATAAACTTTTTAGGTTGTACTATATATTAGTTTTCTGCATAGAAAAATAATTTCATTCTGTGCACAAAGAATTCTATTTAAGATGTCTAAAATCTCCCAAAAAGATTCTACTCTGAAACAGGTTTCTTTTTTTTTGCTAAATTATATTGCCAATATATCTTTTTGTCAATGATAAGGTTGAAATGAAGACCTGTCATATCTCAAGTAATAATGAGAATATAATTGCAAGATTAAAGAATGTTATTCATATGTATATCAGATCATTGTCCAATCAGAAGAGAAGGTAAATTAATAAAAAAATTGTATTTCTTTGTGTTATAATCAGATGACTTATTTAATATGAACTTAGAAAAAGCAGAAATAAAGTAATGGGCTTTCATAAGCCTATACATTGTATTTCATCACATTTATTTAAACTGTTTGGTCTTTTTAAAATTTTAATAAACACTCTCATAGTTTTTAAAGCACATGTTTCCAAAGTAGCTAGTATTTTAATATTATGAAAGTCAGTAAGTGTGACCAATTTTTTGAAAAGGCAATGTATAAGCTGGTGTAATCAAGTCTTGATTATCAACTTTTGATTGAAAGCATCTTTGTGCTCACTAACTCTCACTGATTCACATCTTGGGCACTATATAAATGGAATTTGCTGTCTATGAAATTCCATTTTTACAGTGCCTAAAAAACTATGTGGCACAATCAGAATTAAACAGTATAAAAATACCTTCAATCAAAAATTGATAACATCAGCTTTCACATGTTTTTGTAAATTGGTTACATCCCTGACTTCAATAATAAGAGTACCAAACTCTCCATACAGAAGTGCCATCAAGTGGAAACCTTCACAATTAATGGATGCATAAAATCAATGGGTGCATAAAATCCCTATCTAGTGCCTACTCATTTAACATCTCCATATTAGTTTTTAGCTTATGGATTTCATCAGTGAACAGCCTTGGATTTGGGAGTACTGCACAAACCTTCTTGCATCCATTGATTATGATGTCTTACACTTACACTTAGAATAATATGGGTGAGTTAGTCTGCAAGTTATATAAGGAAGATATAGAAAATATTAGGCATCTGTTTAAATAAATATAAATGCTTGCAAGAAGAAAGGATACAAATAATGATGTTGTGGGTCAAGCATTGGTGGTCAAGAGGTCAGCACAGCTGCCTTGCCAGCAGTTGTCCCGGGTTAGTGGGTTCACTTCCTGGCTGATACTATGACACATGAAAAAAAAAATAATGATGTGGGAGAATAAATATAAACAAAGTGATTATATAGAAAGTGAGTTCTTGATTTTTTTGCTGGGTTTGGTGAAAGATAAGGGGGATTTAGATATAAAGGCCATAGAGTTGATAAGAACTACATTGTGGAAATAGGATGAAGTAGGATAAGGAAGAATATAGGAAAAACATGGGGTGGGAAATAGAAAGGGAAGGTAATGTGGTAAACAGGTTCTAGGCATTATGGCTGAGAGATTCTTAATTCCAATAAAGAAGAAGCCACACCACATCACATAATCTATTGAAGCAGTTGGATCTGAGTTCGATCCTAGCTTCATGACATCTAGCCATAATCCCACTTCAAACCTTAGTACTAACCTTAAATTTCCGATGCAATGGGGCTTTATACATTCAATCCACACTAATTTCCATAAAGAATAACTTATTTCATAAATGCGTATTAAAATTAATTAGTTTCAGATTTAAATTGATCGATTCTATTAATAAATTCATGATAGAATTATTCATGAATTTATATATTATAACTGTGTGGATTGTGCATATATATTTGTAAATATTTAAATATATATAATTGTTTAAAAGTTTCATTGGGTCGGGAATGTTTGGTTTTATTTTTAAATAATTTGTTAAAGTTTTATTGATTAAAAGCTACATTCTTTCGATAAGCTTTCAGATTTTCCCTTTCCAAAAACAACAGTTAAAGTTTTATTAATTAGAAAAAAGATAAGGATTTCCTAATTAAAATCATTTTCTGATTTTAAGAAGTCATTTTCTAATTAGAAAATGAATTCAAGTTAATGAGTTTGAAAGCCTTATCGAAGAAAATTATCGAGGAAGAAAGCACTTCCTCTCCTGTTCATATTAGTCAAAGGGCATAAGACTTGTCAGACGCAAGCCACCATAGGACTTTGATTATTGACTAGCTATTATCTTTCAATTTCATTTTATAGCTCATAATTCGTCAGCACCATTACCTCTCTGTTCCAGTAAAGCCCGCTCTGATGCTCGTAATTCATGACGAAGTAATTTCAATTAAAGTCGAAAAAATTATCAGTTATATTTAATTAAACAAGTTTTCCAATAAAGATTAAAGTTATGCCCTAAAATACGTATCTTGCTCTTCATGAATGGATTTGCGAATGTGAAAATAAATATCACATTCTTTCATATAAAATTAGAGTAATAATTCCCTTTACTAATGAATACCTTTATCTGCCTTTTATTTCTTGTTGGGAGCATAGACATAGACTTTCAAATATTGCGTAATATTCATTGGCATATAATAAGGACCGCCACTCATATTATAATTATAAACTTTGTTTAAGGACTAGAATTAAGTAATTTAATCTTCATTTAAAATTCAAACAAAACAAATTATTATTATTAAATATTTTCTAAACACACTTGGTTTCTTAGTGCTTAATTCTTTCATAATTATTTTAATGTTAATACTCACTGTCTGTGTTGGCAACCCAAACATATATATATGATTCGACTTAAAAGTATTTTAAGTTAATTAATTATCCAATATTAGTGTCAGTTCAGGGGTCTCTAATCCTCACCAACTGTTGAGCTAGTTTTTTGGCACATAGGACTGTGCCATCGATTTAGATTTCTACTAATCTGAGCTGTTGAGTTGGGTTTGAATTCAGTTTTGGTTCACTGAGTTTGGATCTGACTTGCAGTTTTTTTGGTGGGTTTTTCGACTGGTACATGGTACATTCTTATGGATAAATGAATTCATAATATTATTTCTGGGAGCATCCATGTAATAAAAATATATGATTTGAGAAAGAAAAAGCTCTGAAAAAAGTACTTGTTATTGTACTGAAACATCAGCTATTTAGCAATTATATTTTTATTGCATGGTAGCTCCTGAAAATAATACTATGAATATATATATATATAAATGGACATGTAACGATATACTATTTTTTATATCATCTTTACATATTATTTTAATTATATTAAAATCAAATTATCATTGACTTAAATCTAATATTTAACTTTTTAGCCATTTATAATTTATTTTTTGACAGCTCTTAGTGGTTGGTTGAATTAAACTTCCAGCATTAATTTGATGAAATTTATCTTATAATAAAAACATTTTCAAAATTTTCAAATTATTTCTAAAAATGTAAGTTTATAAATGAAAATTGCTTTTAAAAATATTATTTGAACTTTGCAAATATAGGGAAGAAAATAATCAACTGAAATTCATAATCAGAACAATAAACCTTTTTCTTACTGACTGATTACCACATGCTGATAAAAATATTAAGTTAAAAATATTAGATTTATTTTAATTTAATTTCTAAAACTTGAATGAATTATTATCCATATTATATAAAGCTAATAAATTTTATTCAAACTTTAAATTTCTACTTATAATTTCTAAAAAATGATTTTTACAATCTGCTATATATAATAAGAATCGTTTTTTTATATACAATTATAATTTGTGGTTAGACATTATTGATCTCTTTTGACTCACTTTAAAAATAAATATTTTTAAATAAAATCTGATTCTAATCTCATTATTCTTTAAAACAAAAACAAATATTTCTTTTTCAAAATAATAACAATTGTATAAACAAACTACAATATATATATATATTTATTTCCAAAATTTAAACAAAAGCATTGTATTTTACAAGCATCCTCGGGTGTATACAACAATATTAATCAATAACATTATTAGCTCATAGTAGATATCTTGAGATTTTTTAAATTAATAAATCAATACTATTTTCATTCCAGTTTTTGATGTCAAATAAATGCAAAATTAGCAAATGATCAAAAGGTCATTGTTACAATTATATGTTCCAAGAAACATTTGAAGAAATTACTAAAACAGGTAACAATATATTGTAACTGAATTATAAGTTAAGGTTATTTATTTAAAGACTTAAATACATAAACTATTATATTTTTCATCTCTATATAAAATATTCTATATGAAGTCAATAAAATTAATATTTTAAGCATAAAATAAATATGTAAGTTAAATATATAGTATTAGTAGTAGTCAATATTGAATAATTGAGATGAATCTTGTTTTTTGGCATTTCACACAAACCAAAATATAATACGATATAAATATATTGACTGCAGAAAGGAGTTTGCTATTAAGTGAAAGGAGACCATTTGCTTTCTCTTGAAGGCCTTAAAGAAACTGAGCAGGGGAAATTCCTAATGTCTACACCATACATTATTGTCATTGCAGCTGTTATTACTATGTGATTATTCATATAGTATATGAACATGGATGGTCTGCTCACCAACATGCATTAGCCAGCATGATGTATTGGCTTTTTACCTCTGAGTTCAAGATGAAGAAGCGCCATGGCCATTTTTCTCAGATGCCTGATAAGGCAGAACGAATGTTTGTGTAAATGATAAATATTTTTCCAATATATATAATTATGACAGACAAAAATAATTCATGGCCTTTATTCCCAAGAGATTGTAAAGTCACCAATCAAGAAAACAATTGGTGGCTGAAGGTGGAGGGTGCTATAAATCCCCTGATTGTGGACCCAGGCTGCCTTTGATGATAACTTTTTATTTAGGTACTTACAACTGCAGATCACTTTCAAGTGAAGGAAGATTGCAAGAATTAGAAAAACAATTTTCTTATATTAAATGGGACATTATTGGACTTTGTGAAGTTAGAAGCAAATGTGAAGAGACAATTGTCTTAAAAAAGTAGACATGTACTCTATTATAAAAGTCCAAATATTGAAAATACAAATGGAGTAGAATTCATTATAAATAAAAAGTGGAAGAACAACATCGTGAAGATTGATGGTGTATTGAAAAGAGTGGCAAGATTAGTTATACAACTTAATAGCAGTTACCAAATGCAGATAATTCAGGTTTATGCCTCAACAAGTTATCATGGTGATGAAATAGTAGAAGATTTTTATATAAATGTACAAAGGCTTTTGACCAGAGCAAACAACATTTTAAAATTGTTATGGGAGATTTTAATGCTAGAATTGGTAAACAAATGAAAGATGAAAGTGCTGTAGGTAATTTTGGTTATGGTAATACCAAATGAGAGAGGATATAGACTTGTCGAGTTTGCAGGAAAAAAAAAATTTATATTATGAATTCTTATTTCGAAAAAAATGTTAAAAGAAAATAGCCATGGAAGCAGCCAAATGAAGGTACAGCAGAATTGGATTATATTTTGACTAACAGAAAATACATATTTCAAGATTGTAATGTTCTTAATAAATTTAACACAGGAAGTGATCATTGATTAGTAAGATGTAAGATATGTGTTAATGCAAAACTAGAGAAACAAAAATTATTAAAAAAAAACAATATTTACAGTTGATATTTCTAATCTTCAGAAACATTCTAATGAATTTAAATTAGAACTTACAAATCGGTTTCAAGTATTAGTAGATTTTGAACATGATTCAGATTTGAATGAAATTAATATGAAAATAAGTGATACACTTTTAAAAACTGCAACAAGAATAGCTGGTAGAAAAAAGCAGCAATTGACCAATAAAACTTTTGCTGAGACTAGAGAATTTATGAAGAAAAGAAGGAATATGAAGGTATACAAAAATGATGTATTAAAAAGGATTGAATGCCTCTAATTTTGTAAAATGGTGTGGAAAAAAGTTGAATATGATATAAGAAAGTATAACTGTAAACTAGCAAGGAAAGATGTATATAAAATATGGATATCAATACCATACATTTCTAATGATCAAGTAAATTTTATAAGGAAGATGTATAAAGGTATATGTGACATTGCATTTTATGCACCTCCTACATTAAACAAATTAATAAATAATTCTAAAGATAAAACCTCATTTATAAATAAAAATTGTATCATTTATAAATGGATATGTAGGTGTGGTAGTGGATATATAGAAATAAAGAGCACTTGCTGTTAAAAAAAGCTCAGAAATCGAATCAGAATTGCAAAGTAGATAATAATATTTCAGCATCTGTTTTTCACAACCATAATAATTCATGTATTTGTGGTTTTAACTTCAATTACAACAACATTAAAATATTGCAAATTGAAAAAAAATAACAAAAACATAAAAGAAGCTATGCTAATATACAAATACAAACATGACTTGATTAATAGGCAGCAAACATTAAGATCACGGAATTGTGGGAAGGTTAGCCTTTCAAAATGTTAGTTGACAAAGACTACAAGGATAGTCGAAAGTGTTATTAAGTGGATAAAATTTTTAAAATATATCTGATTACTGTATTTATAAATATTCAATTATATAATTACATATATATATATATATATTCAATTATATAATTACATATATATATATATATTGTAACATGATAAAAAATGATGATGCTGGGAAAATGATCAATCTAATCTGAATAAAACATAGCCCAATCATTGATCATCATTTTGTAATAGAATAGAATATGGGATGATAATATAAAAACTTTAGTATGTCTCAGAATTGAGATGTCACTCATAATAATATAAATCTAACTTAAATATGGAATGTCATTTTATAACAGCCCCAAAGTTGATTTAGCATTTTGTAAGAATTACCACTTATACATGATCATCATTGGCTAGCTTTGTAACAATAATAATTTATCTTCTACCTCACTATCTCTCTACATTTGTTCTGTCAACATTTGTCATAAAGAAATGCCCTTAAGGTTTATATGGTTTATCACAGAGCAAAACTTGCATTAACAAATAGTAACTCTGTTAGAACCTGTGTAAAATTATCTAACTCAATTGTTGATCACACTAGGCAATAACAATATTTTTCATACATAATTATTTAGATTGTCCTCTACACTATCATAAAATATTAACAATTTCTATTAAAATCTAATTTATTCAGATAGTACTTAAAATGAAATAAAACAAATGAGATCATCACCTCAGACATCACCAAATCTATTCACTATTCCCAAAGTAAACTGCAATAAGCAGTGAAATCATATAGCATTGTCCTAAACAATGATGGATTCCTAAGACATCTATTTAATTGATAATTGAATAAAACTAAATTTGAATCAATAACTAACTAAATGTTAACATACTTTATTAATCTAATATTATTTATAGTAATGCAAATTTACTTTAATATTTAATGATATTCCATTTAAATCAACTAGTTTCTAAATAATTATAGCTATATTTTGAAAAAATCTAAATTACACAATATTTATAATGTTTAAATAAAATAAACTTTTACTCCATTTTCTATCTATTTCACTATTTCATTCATCATCAACCAGTATCAATCCACTGCAGGATGAAGGTCTCTCCAAGTTCAATCCATCTTCGCTAATTTTTAGTTTCTCTTCTCCACATCACCCCTGCACACTTTCTTATTTGTTCCATCCATCTCACATGTTGTCACTTTCTGGGTCTTTTACAATCTCTTGGAATCTAGTTTAAGATTTCAATTGTCCATCTATTATCATCTCTTCTAGCAATATGTCCATTTCATTCTTTTAATTTTTTCAGTGAGGTCAGTAACATCTGTTTGTTCTCTTACCCATATATTGCATTTTCCATCTTTTCTTGTTCCTCCCAACATGCATCTCTCCATACTTCTTTGAATTGTCTGAAGTCTCTGTATTGTCTTCTATTAAGTGTCCAAGTCTCAGATCCATAAACTGGTAAAACACATTTATTTAAAACCTTCCTTTTCAAACACATAAATAAATAAATGAATAAATAAATAAATAAATAAATATCCAGCTTATAGGCATATTTCATTTTAGTATCAAGTTATTTCTACCAAAAGCACCCAAACAAGTTTAATTCTATGATTAATTTCATCCATTATGTTTTTATCTGTATTAATAATCTGACCAAGGTATTTGTAATTGTTAATTTTTTCTAACTTATCATAATCAATCTTTATTTTCATATTTTGAGAAAATCCATTAAACATTACTTTAGTCTTTTTAACATTTATCTTTAGTCCTCCTTTCCTACTTTTATCTGAGAACTCCTGCAACATTTCCTGCAGCTCTAAAGCATTATTTGCAAAAAAAAAGTACATCATCTGCAAAATCTACTATTAGATTTTGCAGATTTCATTCATACTTTACATTATATCGATATGCAATTATTGCTTGTTATATTCTAAAATGAATACTCTATAAAAATTTATTATCAATAAATCTATTAGATAATTTCACATTTTACAATTCCCAATCACATGATATATAAAACATACCATAGGTTTCTATTGGATATTTACTAACTTATAATCACTGATATTATTCATCTACTTAAATCTCCATTCAATCGATTATGAAAATGAATTTTATAACAATTAAACTATATATGATGATAATTGGCAGTTATCAAAGCCAAAGATAATATTAAGTTATACTAGTTAATAAAATTTATGATTCCCACTTCAAAAAAGTTTGAAAGTATTTACAACAAATCATTCTGATTAACGGCAGAACAAAATCTATTAAGACTAGATTTTGTAACTGGATAAGATAAACAATAAATAATCATTTCTAAACTGTTGAAATTATTTTTACAAGTAATCTTGATTTAGATAAGAGTAACAAATATAAAATTTATATCTAATCGGATTTAATAATGATCTATAAAAATATACATATATCTAATTCTATTTCACTTACCAAGATTGTTTTGATCTTGGATCAAACTTCAAGTACCAAAATTATCTTGCGCATTCAAAAGAAATAATTAGACAGATTCACTGGATTTCATATTAACTCTAAATTTATTGGTTTATAATAAAAATTTATAACAGTAATAATAAAAAATATATTTCAGAACAAACAAATGTTTGCAATAGATTAAAATCATAACCAGTTAAAAAAGAAATACAATCCTAGGTTTCTTTAATATATAAATAATTAATACTCTATTAGTGTATAGAATCAATAAAAATAATAATAAAATATATATACGAAACTCCAAAAATGCGTTGTGTGATGATAAGACTATATAAAACTGAAAGAGAGATTTTAAATATCTTCCTGAGACTTTAAATAGAATATACAACAACAAAAAAATTTAATCAAATAAAAATTGATCTCTATTCTTTAATGTTATTTCTAAATAATTTAGCTAACATAAAGAAAAAAACTCAAATTATATTTAAACCCTTTTTTATACGAATATTCCCAAGTTAAATCTGGCATATATAATTAAATTTTTAAACATTTAAAAACATTAGGTCATATTAACCTATTTCATCAATTATAGCTTAAATAATGAGAATGTGTATAAATCTGTCTGACCCTTTTTATAGTGTGAATTCTATAATAACCCATATTTATACTATTTATCTATGTTTTTAAAATGAAATATAAACAAGTGTAAACCCTCCTTTTCTTTTAACATATATATATATATATATATATATATATATATATATATATATATATATACATCATACCATCTAAGTAAAAGTCTGTCCATTTTTATTCACTAGTCCATCAAGCTTCTGGTTCCTGCTTTCTGATCTTATGTATAGAGATGATTTTCCTCTAAAGAGAAAAGATGAGCATGAATGATAACTTTCACAAGTTTGAATCCAATTACTTTTTCATTTAAATTCCAATATTTTCTCTTAAACATATAAATGTATCCAAGCTTTTAAAACAATACGTACTTAATCAAAGCAAAATCACATATCACTGGACTTATTTTCCTTTTCCATTGGTAATCATGTATAAAGAGAATTTTTTGACAAAAATTCAGCTATATCCATGTGAATAATAAATGCTAACTTTTTCTTTCCAGATTAAGAAAGTGAAATTTAGATTGCTTGATATTACACATGAAGTTAATTGCTCTTGTTAAATTCATTGATGTGAAATATGATATACATAATTGGGATTTACATTCATCATGAATAAATAGATGGAATTTTAGATTTTTGACAACAGAATTTTTTTCTATTATAGCTGACTTGCACATTGTGGTGTTTCTTGTTTGTTGTTTTACATTTTGCCACATCCCCAGGAATTTTATAAATGAACTGGCTCCAATTGAATAGGAAGATAATTAAAATTTTATTTTTCCATAGTTTTAGAAATTAACCACTTAAACAATAAAAATTGTTAAATTTTTAACAGCAAAATATAAATGTGTTTTTTCTAGGCAACAATAAAATTACAATAACTCAAATTATAGCATCACCATTCTATTTATAAGATATTCTTGATGATGCTACTGTTGTCACAATGACTGTTGAAAATCACTCAAATTTCACATAACTTTATAAAAATTCTTCAAGAAAATTTACTTCCAATTGACAAGTAAAATTAAGATTTTAAAATAATTGGATACAGTCAAAATAAAATTCTGTTATGCAAGGTCAATATTATTTTTTTTAAAACCGAAATACAAAGTTCATATCACAATTTTAATACATTTTAATAGATATAAATATTTTTACATATATTTTAATAATATTTTCCCCTAAATTAATTTCTAAGCAAACATATAGGAAACATAAAACATTTAATTTTGTAATATGTGTTTCTATAGTGATTGAAATGTGTAATACTTAATAATAATAGTGATTTTATTCAAATGATATTCACTTAATTATTTCCAAAATATATTTATTTATTCACTGTTTATATCTTTTCCTGAGACTGATCACAACAAATTTAGGATTTGATGCTAGAATTAGCCGTAAACAATATTATTTTAAAGCATTAGGTTGCCATGGTTATCTAGTTAACTATATTTCAAGACCACCATTATCCATAGATCAAGTGAAATGAAAATTAAACAAGATCAACAAACTTCTTTATTTTTTTAAATACTGTGACATATAGCATTAATCTGGGTACTTACAATTTATATATATATATTTATAATAAAAATAATAAATTTAATGGTAACAAACTATTATAAACAATCCTTAAATCTTCAGAAGTACTTTTGGTTAATTTCTTAAACTTGCCTCAACTGTCATTAAATTCCAAAAAAACAAAAAAACAAAGTGGAAGCAAATGTCATTAATTCAAATCCTATGAATCTTGTATTTTAATGTTAGCAGATTGCCTATTTATTAAATGCATTTTATTCCTATTTATAAAAATTGCCTCCTTAATTTTTCTTTTATTATGGTTTCTCTCTTCATGAAGAATTTTCACATTTTCAAAATCAAATTTAAATTTATATTTACATATTTGTTCATGATCAAAGAAAACTGAATGTGACATTAAATCACCATTATTTTTACTTTTTACATGCTTATATAACAATTAATGCTCCCTCAATCTCATCTCAATACTGCACCTAGATTCACCTATATATGATAGCATACAATCACAAAAAATTTGATATATGGCATTACTTTTCTGCTTGACAGGTATGACATCCTTAGAATTATTGACTAATTTATTAATATTGTTTGGAATGTAAAATTAAACAGTAAACACATTCTTATATATATCATTAAAAAATTTCACTTGTGGATTTGAAATAAATGGAATAGATATCCATTGTTTACTATTAATCTTCATTTCCTTTAAACCATTATAACTTTTTTTTAAATGGACATAAAGTATTGCTTATTTGTTCCATTTTATAACCAACATCAAGCAATTCCTTGGCAAATATCTCAATATTTCTCAGTTTATCACTTTGGTAATGACATAATTTTTCATTACGAAACAAAAAAGGTCTAAAATTTGCCATCTTATGCATAATTTGTACTTTTGAATTCCAATAAGGAACAAAAGCTAGCCAGATTGATGTATTAATTTTTTTTTTATTTACATTTAGTTGTCTGTTTCAATTTTGTTTTAAACTGTTTATTTTAAATTATATATAAGGACAACATTATGGACAAATTTTTTAACATTAAAATTTAATCATTTAAAGTATATAATATTAATTATAAACAAAAATCAAATATACATGTTTTTTTTTATTTATCTAAATATTATCTCACTTTCATTTTTGAAATTACTGAATAAATGAATGTTCTTAATAACAGGAATAGTCATCCATGCTTTTTCAAATCCTACTCCAGAGTTCCATATAAACAATCAATGAAAAAAAGTCTCAGCATTGAAGCATGCATGTTGAATTTTTTTAATCAATTTACATAGCAGTGCATGTTATCCTTTTTGTTCTTGGTTAAATGCCATTTTAGGCAATGATATTTTATGAAGATTTATCTCAGAGAATAGAAAATACTGATGAAGATTGGGATGAGTAGATTCAACTTTAAAAGTATTAATTGTTTTTATATACATCAAAATAAAACATTCACAAACTATAATTGTTCAAGGTATTTTTTCATATTCTTTTCAATAAAATAACAATTTTATTTCATATTATAAGAAAAGAAAATATTTTACTTTGAAATAAAAAATAATAATTTCACATTATAGAATAAAAATAATTTATTTTATAATCAAAATTTAAATTTGATTATTGTTAATTAAACATACATTTTTATCACATCACATCAATAAATTACAATTTAATAAAACTTCCTTATTTATTTTAAGATAATCATTTTAATATTGATATAATGTTATTTACTTTTATTTATTATTTTGAGGATATCCGTTTTATTTGTTTTATTTGTACACGCATGCACAAACATCTCTTTCAAAGCAAACACTCTAGAAAAGTGTTTAAAAAAACTTGAAATATTAAAAGAATAAATATTAATTAGTAGTTCGCATTAAGCTAATAGATATTAATGTGTTAAGCTATAAGATAATTTTATTATGTTTAAGAGTTAATAAAATACTTATGTGAAATAGAAATCAACTCTGAATTTATATATTTCTATTTTCTGCTTTTTTGATCTAAATATGATTGACATATACATCTAACAATCTCTCAATATATATATATATGTATGTATACACACATACTTAAGAAATTAACCTTGGTTCAAAACCTTAGATTATTTTAATCTTAGTTAAAATCTTAAATAGTATAAGATAAGAAAATGTGGCTACAAATCCAATAAGCAGGAATTAATCTGGAAATTTTGATATTCACGATCTGGTATTCATTTATTATCTAACCTTACTATGCATTTGAACTAGAGTAAATTACTTTCCCTAATGTAGATATTGTAAATAAGTTCAAAATATCACGCGATATTTTATTTGAAAATGACAATTTTAACTTTTTTCTACAAGTACAAAGAGAAATGTCAATTGTGAATTAATCCCATAAAATATTAGAATAAAGCAAATATATAAGATTCATCTTAAACCTCCAGTGGCCAAAAGACTGAAGCTTTACTGTTCCAAGGATTATGCATTAAAAATCATGTTTTCTGTAATGGGAATAAACATCAAATTCAAAATGTCTTCACCAAGTATTTATACATTGTTTCTGAAATGAATGTCAAGAAGAAAAAACTAAACAAAACAGCCAAAACTCTCCATACAGTATTGCCACTCAGTGCAAGCCAGAGTAATCAATGGATGCCAGAAGGCTTGTGCATAAAATCCCCATCTAGTGCTTACTTATCCAATATCTGCAGACTAGTTTCTGCCTTGTGGCCTTCTTCAGTGATGAGCCTTGGATTTGAGAACACTGCACCTAGATCTTAGGGCCTAATGCAATCCTCCACCAGCCACCTTTATCTCTACTTAACTATAAAACTATGAGTCTTAAATTGAAAACATAATATTTTCAATCCAAGATCATCAACTTATATAGTCATATAGGTCTGAACTCAATTTTAGTACCTATACATGTTGGGGATTTTATGCACAAGCCTTCTGGCATCCATTGATTACTCTGGCTTGCACTGAGTGGCAATACTATATGGAGAGTTTTGCCTGTTTTAATAACAGTTATAAACAAGCATAAGAAATGGTGTTCATGTAAAGAAAAAAAAGTTTAAAAAAGAAAAAGTAATAAATATTCAAAACTGAAAGTGAAAAACCTATATATTTTATTTTATTTTATATCATTATAATGTTTGATAGGTTGATACTATCTTTTAAAACGTTCAATAATATGTGTATTTAATAAGTTATGCAATAATTACATTTTTATATGGAAATTTTATAGTACTTTTATTTTTGAAACTAACATTAAAGTTAAACTGATATTTCCAATTTACAAGTATGTTTTAAGTACAATAAATAAATATCTATATGTGCTGCTAGAATAAGGACTTAAACTCATTTTAGCTACAGACCATTATTTCAATAGGTAATATTCACACTGGCCACATTTTATATATTTATATGTTATTCATTCTGTTTTTCATATGCCACAGTTTTAAAATATTTAAATATATAACAAATTAATAACAAACTTAAAACAACTAAATTTCTTTTGATACACTATTGAAAAATTGTAATTAAATTACAAATATATAGCCAACAAATAATCAAACAAAAATAAACAAAAGAAAAAAAACATACCTCTTATTATAGATATGATTATAATCTTTACTGTTTAATAATTCAACAAATGTTAATGGTTTAGTAATTAAACTTTAATTACTTATATATCAGTCAAAATACTTTTTATATTGAGCAACAAAAACTAAACTCAGATCAAAACCAGCATATTGGAAAGAACAAATGAAAACATCTTTGCACTAACAACAAAGGTGGTAATTTGAATGCTCTGCTTAAAAGTACAAAAATGACTTCTAATATTTATCATTCTCTGCTTTCATATGCTCTCTCTCTCTCTCTCCAATAATCTCATGGTTTATCATGCATCTGTCATCAACTGGATTATGATCATGGATATGCAATCAATAAATAAAATACTGAAGAATTAGAAATGTCAAAAAGGATGCAACCTGTCTTTCAGTAAGCATGGTTCCTTAATTATTATTCAAGTTTTTTCATTTTTCAAATCAGATGATGCCACAACAGATTCCAGTGCAGCAAAGTGTTATACCATATTTCAAAGCTCATTGATTTGATTAGTTTTATGTAGTATCTATGCACTATGTCTGAGAGAGCTGTTGTGTATGTCCTGTTGCTTTTTTTGCTAAATAGTTTACAAGCCTTGCAATGCACCCATGTTTCTTTTCTTTACCTGCCACAAAAAAATATATGTCATGGGCCATCAGTTTGACACTCCTGAGTAGAACAGCATCTAATAAAACAATTTATTATTTATGACTTATATTAATAAATATGATGATAAAAATATTACTTATAATTACATGTAAATTAATAAAAAAGTAATATTAGTAAATATCTTTAATATAATTAAACATATTTAATTTTGAAAATACGTTGGTTTATTTTCATCATTAAATGTTGGGAAGTCAGAAAATTTTAAACTTTTCAAATACAAACAATAACACACAAATAGACAACCCACATTAACAGGTTGCACAATGTTTCAAGTGATATTATATTTCACTCTTCTTCAGGTGTTTCTGGCTGAAAAATTACAATATTAGAATAGAATTCAAACTCACACCTATTTAAATTCTTACATATAAAATTTTAAGGCAATGCTCTAACCAACTGAGATATTCTGTCAAAAGTAACAGTTAGAATTATTACACAAGTTTTGGGTAGTATTCTTCTTTACACTTCTTCCAGTGTTGCTAACCTTGACAGAAAAGCTCAATTGGTTATAGGATTGCCTTAAAATTTGATATCCAAGAATCTAAATGTATGAATTCACTTCATATGCTAATATTGTCACTGATCTTCCTAACAACATTTGAAGGAGAGTAGAGCATAATACTACTCAAAATTTTGTGCAATTTAGTAAGTTGTATTAATAATACACTAATGCATTGAAGGTGAAACTATTTCATATAAAAATTTATTCAGACTGAGCACTTTTAGGGTTTTGTCATTCTATAATCATAGCCTTGTAGATTGTCAACATTATTATATGCAAATATATGCAAAACTGTATTGTCTATTTGTGTTATTATTAATAGTTGTTTATATTTAAAAAGTTTAAAAAAAAAAAATTTCTGACCTTCAAAATTTAATGATAGATGATAGAAATAGTCTCACATATTATTACTTCTAAAATATCATCAAGATTTTCAGGCAAATATTTGTATAGATTTTTTTTTTTTCATTTTTTATATAGTTTATTTTTTATTTGAACAACTGTCTCATTAATTATAATAGAGGTGTTTACCATAATATTAATGCGGTGATTAAAAAGGTTTCTAATTTTATTAGCATATATTTTAAATGTTTACTAAGACAATAAAGCCAATTACTCAAAATTTTTTTCAATGATCTATTATAATAACTTTTTGTTTGATTTCTAGAATTCTTAGATAAAATAGTGTCATTATTATTATTACATAAACCTTATTTAAAATATAAAATATTAGAATAAATTATTAACAAATAGTGAATGTAAATTTGGAAAAAAAAGATTGAATACAGCATCAATATATTAGAATATTTTAATTTTTATAAATTCATTATAATCGAGTCTTACGAAATGGTAATATTTTTAAAAAAATTAAACAAGTTACAATAATAAAATTAAAAGCAATGATGTTAAATATAGGAGATATTATTAAATTAGATTACTGAAATGCAGATAAGATATATATCTGAATTGTCTCTATGTTCAGGTTGTTTTTAATATCAAAGATTATTTAGAAAATAGTAATACATTGTTTTTTACTCAAAACATTTCTGTCTCATGGTGTTTATTTTCTGTCTGAAAATTGATATTTAAAAATAAGAATTTTTTTTAAGCATTTAACACAATGATTGAATAATAATATGAAAATATACTAGTGCTATGAATCATTTATATATTTATATTGACATTTTATTATAATCTCGTGATATTATATAATTTGTTATATGTTATGAATTTAAATTTATTATTTTTAATATATATTTGAACTGTAAGTTTTGAGAAACTATTAGATAAATAAAATTAAAAATACTTAATTTAAATTTATTTTTCGTAAATGTATATTAATTGAGAAATAAGAATATTTGAAAGCAAAATAAATAAAATAAATTTTAAAAGAAAAAATAAATTTGAAATGTTTCATTTTATATATTAATTTAAATTCTTTTAAATTTCACAATAAAGAATTTTATTTTGGTAATATTTTTTAACTGATTCTATTTTGATGTTTTTATTCATAAATGTATAAATACTTTTGGAGCATAGCGGAATCTATTTATTATATCAATTTTAATTTTTAAAATTATCTTTTATTCCATTGTTAATAAAATATTGCAAAATTTATAATACTATTTATTACTATAATTAGTAATAATGCAGTGGAACCATTTCAGAAATAAATTGTAGATCTTCAAAATAATTTATATGAGGTTTAAAGTAATTTTTAATGATATTTAATTTATAAATTCTTTAGATCTAGCAAATTTATACCTTCTTTGCTTTGTATTATTGACTAGTTTGTTTTTTTTATTTATATCTTTTATTATAACATATATTAAGGCTTTACTTCATTAGCGTTTGAAATCAATTAATATATATATATATGTGCTCTGTTCACAGATAATGAAGCTATTCAATGTACATAAAATTATCAAAATTTACTGCCAAGTGCTTTTGGGACAGTTTATATTCCATATACAAGTCTCCATGAATATGGGACTATAAACTGTCCTGAAAGCACTTGGCTGTAAATTTTGATAATTTTATGTACATTGAATAGCTTCATTATCTGTGTGCAGAGCATATATATATATATATATATATATATATATATATAAACTACCCCAAATCAAAACTAAACCAGACCAGCATAAAATAATATTAAAACACACCTATTCCTTACAAGCAGACTTCTCAAGTGTAAAGAACTACAAAAAAAACCACACATTATATATACTATTAAAAACTACCCACAAATCCATTCACTTCCCATCCACCCTTAATATTAAAAGAACTCTTAAATAAGTTAATTGCTTCAGAATAATAAATTTTCAATAATAAAGACTCTTTAATTCTTCTTTTGATTTCATTTCTCTCAAAGAAGACAACCTTAGCTTCATCAAAATCAATAGTGTGGCCTGTATCTTTTTCATGGACATACAAAGCAGAACTAAGATATCTATTTTTAACTCTACTTTTAAAAATAGATATCTTAGTTAAAAATAGATATCTTAGTTCTGCTTTGTATGTCCATGAAAAAGATACAGGCCACACTATTGATTTTGATGAAGCTAAGGTTGTCTTCTTTGAGAGAAATGAAATCAAAAGAAGAATTAAAGAGTCTTTATTATTGAAAATTTATTATTCTGAAGCAATTAACTTATTTAAGAGTTCTTTTAATATTAAGGGTGGATGGGAAGTGAATGGATTTGTGGGTAGTTTTTAATAGTATATATAATGTGTGGTTTTTTTGTAGTTCTTTACACTTGAGAAGTCAGCTTGTAGCAATGAAACATTAGGTTGTGTTTTAATATTATTTTTATGCTGGTCTAGTTTAGTTTTAGATTTGGGGTAGTTTTGTATTAATATCAATGATTATACTATTATTATTATGTATGTGTCACTTATTAAAACATAATTCTTACATAAAATAAATATAAAGAAAGTAATAAAACAAAATTTAAAACTTTCTTTCTTTAACAGTTTTTAAGTGCTTTATTTAAGTTAGAAACACTGTTTACTTTTTGTTTGTTTTTCATTATCATAATAATACTATTTTTTTTCTTATGCTTTAGTCTTTAAATAATTGATAAAATTTCAAATCTATATAATCAATTTTACTGCCATTCTTTTTCATCATTTGATACAAGATCAAATCTGTTATCTTTTTTTTTTAATTTTTTTGAAATTTTTTACACAAATTCAGTTATATAACAAAACATTATATTAAATTATATCTTCAAGCTTCTAGGTTTTAGCATTAAATATCAATGATTATACATAAATAATGAATGTGTCACTTTTAAACTACTTCCATATCTTATATGAAAAGTTTTATGCTTTAATAAAATGAATTATAATCTGTAAACTTTGATAATTTTGCTTATTTACAATATTTGTTGCTAAATATATATTATATATAAAAAAATTTATTGATTAGATTAATCTTATTTTATTTTACTGTTTGAA
Source organism: Epiperipatus broadwayi (assembly GCA_028023455.1). NCBI lineage: Eukaryota > Metazoa > Onychophora > Udeonychophora > Euonychophora > Peripatidae > Epiperipatus > Epiperipatus broadwayi. The sequence goes on from JAQFVV010006243.1 coordinate 324,580, forward strand.
CAATAGACATGTCAAAACACTAAGTTAATATATAATTTTTTACAAAATCATATAAGTTCTTTAAACTAATCTAAAATTATAATTAACTACAATAAAAGTAATTGTCAAGATTGGTGGAAAGTTCACTGTTTCAAGCAGTTGATACAGGTTCTCTGATGCTATGACTGAAAAAAAATTGTCTGATATATAAAACATCGATTAATTAAATTTACAATTGCTCTATTAAAAATGAGTCGAAAGTTATATAATATATTTTTATATAGTGTTTTTTTGTACATTTTGTATAATTGTTATATACAGTTCGATTGATAAAATTTACTTTTGTATATTACATTTGTAAATATTTGGATAGTTTTCTTCCCTATCATTTTTGCTTCTAATTAATTTTATATAAAAAATGATAGATGCCATTACTTATGCATTGTAAATTGAAGCTATAATAAATATATAAAATTATTGTTGTTATGTAATAGTATTTTATATTATATTACTTGCTCAAAAATTATATGAAATAACAGCATAAAGGATTAAGTTTTTATTCCCATTTTTGATAAGAATCAAGTAACTATCTACTGAATTAGTAAGATTTCTTTTTAACACAATGGAAAGATAATATTTAATAAATTATCAATTTAAATAAAAAAAATATTTTTTTGTTTGTTTTATTATTTTTTATAAACACACTATTAATTTTTGGTTTTACAAAAATTAGTAAATTTTTGCTTTTACAAAAATTAATAGCATTTTAGAATGCAAATAACTAGGTGGTGTAAGAGTTTGGATCCAATCATCATTGTCTTTCAAATTGAAATATTCTAAATAATCAAAGGTTAATAACTCAAAACCAACACACATTTAAAGTAGATATATTGAGAATATATTCTCTATTAAGCTTTCACTTTTTATTATCAATATGAAAAACAAGATGAATTTCAAACAGCTATTATAAACTTCCAGAATTAAAAATATATTTATTCATCAAGCATTGGTGGTCGAGTGGTCAGCATAGCTGCCTTACAAGCAGTTGGCCCGGTTTTGCGGGTTCGCTTCCCGGCTGATACTTTGACACATAAAATATATATATATATATTTAAATATTTAATGTCTTAATGATAGAAATACTTTGATTTTTATCCATTAAAAATTATAGTTCAATTGTAACTATAATAAAAATTTGTGTGTGACGACATAAAATTATTATTTCTACTTAAAATTACTAGATAAGCTTATAACATTGAGTTAGATAGATAAGACATCTCTATAATTATAAATATTAGAAGATTACTTTAAATATTATATTTTAACTTTGAATCCTGAAACCAATCTGAAATGAGCTCAAAATTGTCAAAAAACTATTTAAACTTAATAAATAAAAATACTTTTAAAGTAAAGTATATTAATAATGAGTTTAGAATAAAACTTGAGTGATTATAACTATTTTCGTTTCATTTCTACTTCTTGACAACTATGAAAATTTTTCTTCAAATTTCATCAACCATTAATAATCAGCTAAAACATCTTCAGGCAGCATTTTAATTGGAATTGTCAAATCCAATTAACATGAATTTTATCGTCAGTTTTGTTTTTTTTCTCCCACCTTGCAAAAATATAACACCTCCTTTCCAATGTTCATCAACAATACTATATTTTTTTAGCACTTGAAAATTAATACCATTTATATTCTAAGATTACTAACTATAGATTTAAAGATTTTAATGAAATTAATTATTATATTTTATTGTTATATATTAAGCAAATATTTGATGTGGTAAACGTAAAGTCTCCAAGCTGCACCAAAGCTTCACCAACGCTTGTCAAAGAGAAACATTGAAAGTGTGTATGTGTGTGGATGTTTGTGTACAGATGTATAATCCTTTGTGTTTGTTTTTTACATTTTATATAAAATAATATTTACATGTTAATACCTAAAAAAGGGAATATGACTACGTATGCCTCCTGTAATTCTTAAAATGATTGAATCAAAATTACAAATGCGTGGTAGCAATTGCTGACTAGTGAAAAATTAATTGCTTAAATAATGCTTCTTATTGCTTCTTAAAAAACTAACAGCTAAATAGAGATATTTAAACTTAATCTAACAAGAAAAATTTCAGTGTATCAATAACAAGAATCATATTTACTGAAAGGTAAAAAAGCGAACACGTGGAATAGGTGATGAAAATGATCAACACTATCATATACGCATTGCATTTTTCAGTTAGTATAAGCAAATATTTGTATTAAATATCTTATAGTAGAGGTCATTCAAGAATATTAAACATTCAAAAATCAGACAACTGTTAATTTTAATTTTAAATTGTTTTAAATACCTAATTTTATATGTGTTAGCCATGAGATAAAGATATTTCATCTTTTAAAATTGAAAACAAAGATGAGAAGGAGATAATAGTAAATGATAACCCAGATTTGAATTTATGTGCTTTTTTGGTATGTCTTTATATTCAAGTAGTACATTTTTCCAGTAAATGCCTTATGATGATGAAGATGCAGGAGAGAGAAGCAGTAGTGAATGATAAACTGGAATTCAAATTTAAAAAACATAATAAAATATTTCTTTTTTGGGGGGGTGGGGTTAAAACCTTGGCAATATTTTGATTGATAGTGAATATTGTATCTATATTGTAACATCTTATTAAATTCTTTATGTTATCTGCAGTTATTTTTATTTAAGAAACATGATCTTTCATTTCAATAGTAGACTATTTCCATCATATAGTATCAATTGTTGAAAGTCATTTAAAAAATGTAAACTTTATATAAAATTTTCATTTACATTCACCTATTAGTAATAATATTTAGCTTAATATATAACACACCATTTCAAGTAGTATTATTCTCATTTCTTTCTCAGATAGCTCTGTCTGCATAGTTGTAGTATTAACATGAGAATCTGATGCCCTAATCAATTAAGTTGTACCAAAAAAACAATTGCATTTTAAAAGTTGTATTATCACTTAAGATTAATTTAGATTAACCAATGAGCTTTCTTTTAGCTAATAATGATTAGTTACAAGCCAATAAACATCACATGACCACCACCTCTTATGCTTGTGTTTAACTGTTGTTAAAACAGGCAAAAATCACTATACTTATTTCCACACACAGCAAGCTAGAATAATCAATGAATGCCAGAAGGCTAGTGCATAAAATCCCCATCTAGTGCCTACTCATCCAATATCCCCAGACTTGTTGCAGTGCTCTCAGTCTGGCATCCATTGATTACTCTAGCTTGCTGTGTGTGGCAATATGTATAGTGAGTTTTGCCTGTTTTAACAATGATTAGTTACCTGTTTACCAACAATTATTGAATTATTGAGTTTGCTAAGTACCATTTATATAAAAAATCCATAAACCTCTTTTCTAACAAAAGTTTTATAATCTATTAAGCCTGTACTTCAAATCTATATTGATGCAACTTTGAAGCTTTTTCATCTGATAGTCACAGTCTGAATTTAAATCTCGGGCTTGTGCTAATAGGTAGACTTGATAATCATTTTCTGCAACTTTTATTGCAACTATTATAATATTTTAATATATTATTAAATATCTTTTTTGTAAGGAAACATCATTATCAGTCAAAAGACATTCAACTATAATTAAGCTTATGACTTTTAATATTTTAATTTCTTATTTTAACTTTAGAAAAAAAGCAAAGATTGCAGATGAATTGGTTGAATATTATTTTAGTTGAAATAAGATATTTGTTAAGTGCATGTTTATAAAATAATTATATTTTAGTGCAAAATGAAAAATTATTGAATTAACAAAAAATGAAGCTTTGAAGAGAAAAAGTCTGAGTCTTTGGTCAAATTATGAAAACTATAAAAGCTATTTATAAACAAGGCAAAACTCTCGATACAGTAGTGCCACCCTGTGCCAACCAGAATAATCAATGGATGCCAGAAAGCTTGTGCATAAAATCCCTATCTAATACCTACTCATCCAATATCCCCAGACTAGTTTCTGGCTTGTGGCCTTCGTCAGTGAGGAGCTTGGATCTGAGAGCACTACACCTAGATCTTAGAATCTAATGCAACCCTCCAGCAACCACCTTTTATCTCTACTTAAGTATAAAAGTATGAGAATGAAATTGAAAATTACAATAATATTTTTAATCTAAGCTCAATAGCTTATATAGTCATATTGGTCTGAACTCAGTTCAGCACCCATATATTTTTGGTGTCTTTGGCTCTTTAACAACCATTGTCACCACTATCCTATTAGGTAAGATTGTGTCAAACCATTAAGCATCACATAATCACTATCTCTTATACTAGCACATAATTGTTTATAAACAAGGCAAAATTTTCCATTCAGTAGTGCCACCCTATGCTAACCAGATTAATCGATGGATGCCAGAAGGCTTGTGCATAAAACCTTTATCTAATGCCTGTTCATCCAATATCCCCAGACTATGTGGCTATGGGTGCTGAACTGAGTTCAGACCCATATGACTATATAAGCTATTAAGCTTAGATTGAAAATATTATTGTGTTTTTAATTTCATTCTCATAGTTTTATAGTTGAGATAAAAGGTGTTTGCTGGATGGTTGCATTAGATGCTAAAATCTAGGTGCAGTACTCTCAGGTCCAAAGCTTCTCACTGACAAAGGCCACAAGCCAGAAACTAGTCTGGGGATATTGGATTGGTAGGCATTAGATAGGGATTTTATGCACAAGCCTTCAGGCATCCATTGATTACTCTGGTTGGCACAGGATGGCACTACTGTATAAAGAGTTTTGCCTTGTTTATAAACAATTATGTGCTAGTATAAGAGATGGTGATCATGTGATGCTTAAAATTTTTTTACTTATTATATGCTGAAACTTACCGAAGATTTAACATTTTTAAAAATAGGAAAGCTTTGAAAAAATTGGAAAAACTGGAAAGAAAAAAATTTAAACATGCAATATAAATAACTATTACCATTTTTATCTTTTAACTTCATTATCAATTTTTTTTTTTTTTTTTGAGAAAGCCACATAACTGGGACAAAACTCATGTTGCAATAATAACTTTAAAATTAAACAGGATTGTTTTTAATGATTTATAGAGAGAGATAGTAAATTTTCAACAAAAGATGGAGATATCTCATTTGAAATATGAATGTTGTTCATGTGGCACATGTATAATGAGAGAAAATACAGTGAATTTTTTACATTGATGGATAATTGTGATATAGTAGAATTTGAGATGAGTGCACTTAAAAATTTGACATCTATTTTTATGGTATTATTATATAGTTGTGTATTTTATTTTATTCATTATATCATAGCTCTGAAGAAGACTGCAGGATAGTCAAAACGTTGGTGTATGTATATATGTACAAATAAATAGTTTTGCTAAAAAGTGTTAGAAGTGGTTTGGATAAATTGTATTTATAGGATATTACAGCAATAAACAGAAAAGTGTGATTTTGGTACTAAATCAATTTGATTGAACATAGTTCTATCCTTACTTATTATATTCATTCATTCTTTTTGCTCTTAGTGAAATTATTGAATAAATATGTTTTTGTTACATGAAAGTGGAAATGTTTAAAAAAAAAAGTTAGATTAAATGAAGTGCAGATTTTTTTAATTTTTAGTGTTTGATTGATTTTATAAAAACTGCATGAAGATCGAATTTGTAATTAATATGGACCCAATTTATTTAGGAATAGTGCTACTAATGTTAAATTAATCCCATACAAAAATGTTGTACTACTGACACTAAAAACATATATAAATACATGAATTAAATAAGCACAGAAGTTAAAGTTTTAGGTGAAATAATAATAATAATATAAAAATTAATGTAAAAAATACAAAGTTTATTTTCCCCCAATGCTTTATTTAAAAAGAAAAAGACAATTTAAAAGACATTTTACTTTTTGTTTAGCTCTATAATTTTGCTATTAGCTATTTTATTTTTATATAAAGCAAATATTAATTTCCAAACTGATTAAAAAAAAAAAGGCAATATTTTTTTTAAAAAAAAATTTTTTTGTGGCTACATGATTTTAGAATGCTTTTCAATTAAAAAAACTAATTTTTCTCAATATTTCTTTTTAAATGTTTTTTTTAATTTAAATATAATTTTTAACCCCTGCTTTTATTTCATTGTTTGACTAATTTTTTATCATTAATATCTAATACTGACCTTTAGATATAGCGCAGTATTATATTTTATTCTTTAATGACTTTTATTGCTTATAAATTCAGTGTGTTTTTTTTAAATATTGATGATACTGAAGACATAATATAATTCAAAGAATGTATGTGCAATAATATCTAGATAGAAACTGAATGATATTGTAATGAATTGTTAGATTTACTTAAAAAATTCTCTCATGTTGATAAAATTGTTACGATAAAAAAAGTTACAAGTTTAATTTATTCATTCTTTTTGGTTGTTGTTGTTGTTTGGATGCACATTTTTTGTATTAGCTTCTATGTTTGAATATAATTGATTTTATAATATCCAAACCACTTGAAGATGTTAATTTATTAATAAGTAAAACTTTTGTCATGCTGTTTTTCAATTATTCAGTTGTGATTGTATACAGCTGAGACAAAAATAAATATGATCAATGAGAACTCACAGTAGTATTTATTATTATTATCATCATCATCATTATTATTATTATTAAGTTTCAACAATAGTAAACTTTATTGATCCAATAGTTACATAGTATTATAATGCCATAGCAAGATACATGTTGAATCTTATTATTGTTAGTTCAATTTCAAGTCTACAATATTCATTTTTTAAAAAATACATATCTGTATGGGTAATTTTACATGATTCTGTCCACTTTATCAATGTTAATTAATCATATTATTGTCCAATAGGAGCATAATCAGGACCATGCTTTCTTTAATTTTGTTTTTTATAGCTTTGCTATTTGCCTGAGCAGGGACCAAGTACCTGCATAAATATCCGGGTTGGTGATCTGCTTGTCTCTAACTTGAATTTTATTCAACTTATTTTCAAATGTGGCTGGATGCCTTCTGGGGTTATTACCCAATATGAATACACACATAGTGCACCAAAGTGCATATAAAACAAACGTTGAGGCCCTTATGGCTGGTATAGACCTACCTTTGTAATTTGATATAATTTGCATCATTGTAGTATTTTTTTCCTGTATTTGCCCTGCAAAATGCATCTAGTCTGCTCCAAGGCCTTGCAGTTGAAAATTATATGCTGTAAAGTCTCCTCAGCCATATGGCAAAGGCCACAGAATGGATCAACTGACCTGTACATTCTTCTGTGATGTAAAAAATACTTAGTAGGTAAAGCATTCAAATTCATCTTGATTATAAAATCTAGGAACTTAGGTTCTAGTTGCCATTTTTTGTATTGCTTGATCAGATATTTGTTTCCTATTTCTAGTATTGATGGGATCTCCTCATTATAATTATTTTGATGTATAAACTTATATATTTCCCAATATTTATATTTTTGGTCCAATTGATCTGGAATTGTTCTTTCTCTCCTGCATTGGTAGACGGTGATTGCCAAAAAACAATCTTTTGGAGGAGGTCTATCTGTAGGTGTTATCTGCTCTAAGTGTCTTAATTTAGGAAATTGAGTGAGTATAGCAATTATAGCATTCCTTGTTTTGAATGTTTGAAATATTATTATTATTATTATTATTATTATTATTATTATTATTATTATTATTATTATTATTATTATTATTATTATTATTATTATTATTATTATTATTATTATTATTATTATTATTATTATTATTATTAATCAAATACAATACATAAATAATTGTACAGCACACACAATATATATTGGAACAGTTAGTTCAAAATGGGAATTTAATAAGGGAAAACAAATGAAAACAAAATACGTGTTAGGCTATTTAGTTAGTATTTCTTTAAAATAATTAATTAATATATATTATTAGAAATAGATAAACAATAGTTGTTAAAGGAATAAATTACAATTTTTATTTTAACTACGGATAAAAAACCTAGTTACAAGAAGAGTGAGAGTATAGTATGTGTGTGAAATTAAATGCAAAAGCAGGCACATCGATATATTCATTTGCTTTATTATAAAAAATATTTTAATAGTATTAGTGATAAATCTTATTGAAGTAAAAAAAGACTAAAAATAAAAAAATAATTCTAATTATTATTATTATTATTTAAAAAATAAATATTAATGTACACAATTGTATTTATTTTCATTGAATAGAAAGCTATTGCAAATACTGAAAAATAGTGAGATATGTGAGAAAGATAGGAAAGAAATATAGATAGATCAATCTTGACCCTTGCATTGAATAGCAGAAGAAGAGAATATTCTCAGAACTAATAATAAAACAAAGACACCTTTATTTATTTTGAACTTATAAACAAAATGAATTTCTGAACAAATGGAAAAAAAGGAAAGAGATTTGTTTCAGTTTTATTGATTGGATTTTTAAGGAGTTAAAAGGAATAGCTTAATATTTATACTTCTCTTTTTCATTTACCTTATACTTTATTTAATAAATATTTTACGAAAAGAATGCATGAAATATTAGAATACACCAATGCAAATAATAATTATTTTAATGAACGAACAATGTCAATAGATACTTAGTTATTGGATCACGAAAAAGGCATAAAGAAAAGAAGAAATCATACTTTGGAAAAATGGGATAAACAATTTCTTAATGGTAGATTTTATGACAGAATAATGACATCCAGATGCTAATATTATTTTTTTCCTTTTATAGTATGGATTGTGGAAAAGTTAAATTTACTAAAACTCTAAAGATAGCACTTGAGAACAGCGTTTCATTTTTTTTTTTATTTTTTTTTTTTTAATTCTTTCAAAAAATAATATTAAAAAAAACTTATTATTGATAGGAAACAATGTTTTCACTAATTATATATATATGCATATTTAAATATGTATGTTTTCGAAAACGATAATTAAGAATAAACATATGCGCTTGATAATATTATACTTATATATTATTTATAGTCTTTAAAGTAAATGTCAATAAATGTAAGAAAAAATACATATTTACAAATATCAATTTTGAAATCCATGTTTATATTTATATTCTTTAGTTTCTAAATGTCTTTAAATTATTGTGGTCTTGACTTTATATTATTCACTATTTACGTTACATGCTAAAATATCAGTTAACATTTGTCACTGTAAACCTTCATTATCTTATTTGAAAAGGATGGCCATCATTTCAGATCAAATATATTTGTGTGTATAAAATTGCAAAGAAATTCATGGATCAAGTTAATATTTTAAAAATTTATTCTTCAGTGGATGTTTTATTTAGAGATTCTATAAAATAATTAACATTGCCATTTTTTTTCTATCAAAATTCTAAGTTATGTAGATATGTCCTAAATGTAAAAACTTAATTGCTGGCTAATAATTATAATTATAATCAGATATTCAGACATATGGGTAAAATTTTGTCATTTCCACCTTATATAATCTTTTATATATTATTTGCTTTGTATTAATTTTTTTTTTATTATGGGATAATTTTTATTTTATTCTGTTTGAGTGTATGTGCAAAGTCATTGTTTATATAAAAAAATTTGAAATAATTTTCAAGGCAAATAATATTCTGAAGCCATTATTTTGCTTGTGTATGTGTCACGGGAAATATAAACCATTACCAGTAATTTGAGAATATAATATTAATATCATCTATATTCTTGCTTTTTACAATTCACTATTGACAGTTTCAATTGCCCCAACAATCTTCTTTAAAACTTCTACTCTATTTTCAGTCAAAGTTCTGAAGAAGATTACTGGGGCAATCAAAACTATCAATAGCAGATTGTAAAAAGCATTGTAAAAAGTAATAAAGAATATAGATAATATTAATATTATATGGATTAGAAATGCAATAAGAAAGATAAAGTTATAATTTGATAATACAATATTAGAGATGTGTTCTTGTTTTTATTTGGCAAAGAGATTTATACCTTAGCAGCCAAATAAATTTTTAAAAAGTTCATGTTCCTTTTAATTTGCTTTTTTGCCATTTTATAAGAAAATTAAATATCTAGTTATATTTTTTATTGAGGAAATAATATATGAATGTAATGATATGCAAATAGCTGTCCATTAAAAAAAATATTGAGATTTCATGAAGAATTTTTTAGTAATATATTTAATGCCTATGACAACTAAGTTCTTCTAAATCAATATTTGACCATATAATATTTGCAGCCAGTACATATATACATGTGTGTGTGTGAGTGTGTGTGTGTGTTTCAGAAAATTATGATGAAATAGAACTTTGGAATATTTATATTAATAGGCATAAAAATGAAGCTAAAAGTTCATCTAAGTTAAAAGTATAGAATATGTTATGTATGTCTTACCTAAAAAAAATTAACTGGATGTTTAAAAATGCATCCAGAGTAAAAGAGATTGGCCTGACTTCTAGGTTGATAGATGGTTGTGATATGATTGAGTTAAAGTAAAAAATGCACTGAGATGCGTTTTACATTTGACATATCCAATTTCTCAATTTCTTTACCATATTTAGATAGATCAAGTCTCACTTTTAGAAAAGAAATTTCCATTAGCAACTGGCTCAATATTTCTATTGCAAATATCATATAAAGTAGTATTTTAAAAAATCATAATATCTTAAAGTGACAGAATAGCTTTGGTTGCAGTCTGTCACAGTTTGGAATTAGAAACCAAAGCATTTTAAATAGGCATTAGACATTTATATCTCAGTTAAAGCTTATAATATTTTTTCAAAGATTATAATGCTAACTTAATAGATTTTAAAGAAAGTTAAATTAACAATGTTCCAAATTAAGTAGACAAAAAATAATATAGAAAAGAGGAAAACAAATTGTTTCCTTTTTTTTTTTTTGGTCAATAAATAATTAACTTTTACTAATTATTAATTAATTCTGAAACAACCAATTATTTTTAATAGTTAATTCTAATAGTGGTTGTAAAAAAACATTTCAAAAAAATAAGTGCTTTATAAAAATATATATAATTATTTCTTTAAAATATACTATTATTAATACATTATAATATTACAAAGTATTGTTTAATAAAAAACGTTTTGTACAAAAAGTACATATTTTAAGTACACCTGGGTCTCGTTTTATGCGGATTATTTTATTGAGATTTTGAAGTTATGCCACTCATGTTTCTTCTTAATATCTTTCAAATTTCACTATATTTATTAGATATCAAGAAATTTTAATAACTTATTTTGATTTGAAATACTTTTTTTTTTCAAAAATATAACGTTGTATTAGCAGCTAACATGAATATGGCCTGAAGCTGTATTTAGAATCTTAGATACTATGTAAATAACCTATTTATACTAATGAGTAAATAATAATAATAGATTTATACTTATGTATAAAAATATCACAATAAATATTCAAAAATTTTAAACTTTTAAAACGTATTTTGTTAGATATAACAGAAATAAATAATCTTAGATTTTAAAAAAAAATAACGAAGATTTTATTGATTTTGTAAATTGAAAATAATCTTTCTAATGATAATGTATAAACTTTTTGTTTTGATTGCAATCTTATTTTTTTAATATAGAAACAAAATGTGAACATTTAAAATTTATTTCAGTAGTAAAAATCAGTTAGTCATAGATTTTAGGTTGATGTGTGAGACAAAAACAAACATCAGAAAATGCTAAAATCTGAGAGTTTTCTGCAATGAACATCCTTTTAAATTCCAATGAGAGCTAAATAGTTATATGTCTGGATATTATGAGCTTTATAAACAATTAGTATAATCATTGTCTCAAAGTTTAATCACCGATTACATTTGTGATGAATCTGATTTTTTAATTCAGTTTACAAACAAACCACATAGTGATAATAATTAAAATACATATGAAAAAATGAAAAATTAAATACTGTAATTAATAAAAAAAAAGTAAAAAAAGTTTGTTTTGTATCAATTTTTTTCAAATATTTGATATTTTTTATTAGTCATACTTTATTTCCTTATTTTTTTAATGCAAATTTTAAAGTAATTTTTCCTTGTTGCTTTGTTTTTATACCATTTCTGAAAATTACAGAACCTATTCCCCATTTTTCAAGGTAAGTTAACTATTTTTGTGCAATTTTTTTTAATGCGGGTTTTCTGTTGAACCTATCTACCGCATAAAACGAGACCCGGGTGTACTTATTTTATAGTCTTATAATTTGTACTCATTATAGCTTCTCTATCAAGAACTTAACACACTCCTAATTTTATTTTATAATAATCAATAATAAAAATAGTATTTAAATACACCTTTAATGCAAATAATTAACATCCAGAATAAAACGATTTTCATTACTTTTTGAATCATAGTTCATTTCTCTAAGTTACAAGTTTATGAAAGTATATTTGAGTTTTAGTTTTTCTTTACATAATTAAAGATGAAACTATTCACAACATTGAGACAAATATTCATTCTTTCTTGTACTGAAGAAAATAATTATAATTATTTTACAATAATTTAAAAATAAACATCAGTTATTTTTTGAAATTAATAAATATAATTTTTCAATTACCAGCTATACTTACAATTGAAGAAATCCAGCAATTTATTGTTGAAGTTGTGATACAGCATTCCATAACTCAATTTATCAATTCTTCCACTAACAATTGACTGTAACAAATGAGATTTCTTGAAATAAAGAATTAATGATGGTTTCTCATTTATTTTTTGTTATCTATCTTTCTCATAGAATGATGAGAAGTCATTTGCCTAGCAAGGATAACTGCCTGGCTGTTTATTTTAGCCAACCATCATGTAGATGACAAACAAAATGACTATTTAAAAATTTGAACATGTTTAGATCCTGAATGCAATGAAAATTTGTAAAGATTGTCTGGATTTTCCAAACTTCAGCTTTTATACCAGTTATCACATGATGTCTGAATTACAAAATATTTTCCATCATGCATTGGGATTTCTTCATTTGTCTGTGAAATATTGAAAAACATCATCATGGTTACTGTTGTGCAAAATGATAGAGTTAAGATTTTTGAATCATGGTAGTAAACTTTAGAAACCACATTAAATATGAAGAAAATAATAATTTCAATCTTTAGTTAATTCACTTTTATTTCCAGATTTTTGTGTAATTTTACAAATATTTATTTAAAATAAATAAATCATAAAACTATAATGTTTTCAGATATTTATTTTAATTAATTTTAAATTGTCCTATTAATAAATAATTTTTATTTTTCTTTATATGGCTAAGCATTGACTGGGAAGCAAACCCAGGCTGGCTGCTTGGAAGGCAGCTATGCTAACCATTAGGCCACCAATATTCTAGCAACTAAACCAATCTTTGCTAAATAAAAACCTAAACATGTAAGTTTCTGTTTCCACACACAAAACATAAAATGTAAGAGCTATTTGTTCTATCCCTTATTAAAATATTTTAGTGTTTTAATGTTGAATTTATAATTCTTATCTCTATTTCTATTTTGAATTATTTGTTTTGTGTGTAGACTGTTCTATGTGTTGATAGCATTTGATATTTTTGTTCCTTAACAAAAATAAGTACAAAATATAGATACACATTTTAATATAAGCATTGATCACAAGCCTTCAAAAATACTATATAAAATTATATATTTCTCATAAACATTAGTATGAAAGACTATTAACCATGATAATGATTATGTTCTATGCTATACAATCAATGAGAGTGATGAATATATTTGCTTAACTGTAAAAAAGCCAATAAAATTTTTACAAATTTAAATTTATAATAGACAATTTACAGTGATACTGTACAATAAATAATCAAAATATAAATTTTATAATAAAATAATAATTTAAAAATGTAATTTTTTTCTTAAAAATATTCAAATTAGTTGTGCAACAAATAAAAAATAATAAAAGTTTTAGTTAGAAAAGAAGTACGCATTAATCAAATCAAAAAAGACAATTATTTTGAAAAAAAAAAATATAATAAAATGTTATAAATATTAAAAAAAAAAAAAAATGAAATTTTTTTTAAAAAAATGGAGAAGTTATATTTAGATGAGTGTTATTTTAAAAATTTTATAGCTTAAATTTTTAATTTTCATTGAAAATAATTTAAATCTTACTAAAATAACATACATTTTAACAGAATAATATCTTTTAATTTATTACTTTTATTTCAATTGAAATTATATTTATGTTATAACAAAAATATCAATTTACAGTTATTTAATACAAAATTTCAGAAGAAAATAATATGCAGTTTAAAAGTCTTTTTATATTTTTTATTAAATGTATTTGATACTTATTTATATAATTTAAATTTTTTTAATATTTTTGTGCATATATATTAATATAAAGATTTTCATGGGTTATAGATACAACTGATATATTTTGTGGAATCATTTGTAATAAAAATTTTACATGGATAAACTCTCAAAATATATTATTTGTATATATGTAATAGAATATCTCCAATGTCTTAATAGATAGATAGATAGATAGATAGATAGATAGATAGATAGATAGATAGATAGATAGATAGATAGATAGATAGATAGATAGATAGATAGATAGATAGATAGATAGATAGATAGATAGATGGATGGATGGATGGATGGATGGATGGATGGATGGATGGATGGATGGATGGATGGATGGATGGATGGATGGATGGATGGATGGATGGATGGATGGATGGATGGATGGATGGATGGATAGATAGATAGATAGATAGATAGATAGATAGATAGATAGATAGATAGATAGATAGATAGATAGATAGATAGATAGATAGATAGATAGATAGATAGATAGTATTTGAGATTGAGACTCATAATACTATACAATAAATACTTAAAATACTGTTTAACTTAGCATAAGCAATAATTAACAAGAATAAAGTATCCATTTACCCTCACATCTCATTTATCAATATAAAAGATTGCTTAAAACACTTTGATCAGAAATAATGAATATATAAATTACTCATGCAGTATACTTAAATATATTTCAAATTGATTTCTTATGATAGTTGACAAGACTTAAATATTGCCAAAAGTTTTTTAAACATTTTTGGCAATGCTTGAAACAAATGAAAATATGTAATAGAACTTCTATTACATATTTTCATTTGTTTGAAACATTGTTGGCAATGTTCAGTTGAGAGCACATATATCATGTCAAAAAATACATTTATCTTTTATATTGTAATTTAGATAAATGTTATTTGTTTATTAGGGTATCAAAAATATTCAATGATAATAATCGCACACATATATATTTTTTCAGTATATAGCATATAGTTACTGTTCTCTGTCTTCATTATCAATACATCACAACATATTTTACTTTTATAGGAATACCCACCAGTAGATATAAAAAAATTTCAGAACGTATTTGAGCTTTATGTGAAGTAAATAAATTTCAAATTGTTTTTCAATGTTATATGTTTGTCTACAATAACACTTTTGAATTATTTATTTCATTATATATATGTGTGAGTGTGTGTACGCACAGAAAATGAAGCTAGCATATATAATCGAAAGCAAATATAACATACTATTTTAACTGAGTGTTTTCAAGAGACTTCTTAAAATGAAGCTAGTATATATAATCAAACGCAAATATGCTATTTTAGCTGAGCGCTTTGAAAGCAAATATAACATACTATTTTAGCTGAGCACTTTCGGAGACTATTTGCTTTCGATTATATATACTAGCTTCATTATCTGTGTTTACAGCACAGATACATAATAACATTTTTCATATTTTAAATAATAATAATAATACATTTCTTTCATTTCTGGGCTTCCCAATCTACAACTCACTTCTTGCAATGAGGAGAACCATACAGGACTTTCTTCTTCTCTCGATCCAAAAAACCATTGATTCATTATCCAAAGTTTATTTGGCACTATGTGAAAACTTCACTGCTCATCATCCTGGTGTTCCCAAGAATCTCTTATTACATGCTGATTATTAATTTTTCTCTAAAATTCATTAGAAAGATAAATTCACTATGTGCAATATTATGTGAAAGTGAAAGACCATGGTCATCAGCCTAAGGGGTCTCCATAAGCACACAAAACTCCATGGGCTATCACTGCATTCTATTTTAACCTTTTATTTCTGGTGTACACATAACACCATCCTTAACCTATCTTGCTGTTTTCCAGAAGCATCATGCTTTATATCTGTTTCTCTTACAGGCACCCCTCCTCCTCCCACGAAGAGGTGGTTTTCATCCTTACTGTTAAATATTGCAAAATTTATCCCTCTACCTATTCAGGTTAACTCACAGAAAATTATGTACTGGGATGCATACCACCTAACTAATGAAGAAATCCCTCCAATCCCATCACTGTTAACCCTTCCCAATCATTAAAAAGTTTAAATGGTGGCATCTCAAACCGAAATTTTTTTATTTTTTTATTAAATTAAACCTGAGTGCTCTGCTCACATGACATTATCTGGTCTATCATAGAAGGTTCTCATGATTGAACGATCTGCCCTTTATGTAAACAGGATGATGACACAATAATACATATTCTGAGCCATTGTACGTCACTCCAATGGAACAGAGACTTTATTGCATCCATATACAAACATAGAGGATCTCTCCTCACCAGACTGATTTCTAGCATGTCCAATGGGATCTTTCCATTTATTTATGTAAACAGGCTGATGACCCAATAATACATATTCTGTCTGAGCCATTGTACATCACTCCAATAGAACAGAGACTTTATTGCATCCATATGCAAACCTAGAGGGCCTCTCCTCACCAGACTGATTTCTAGCATATCCAACAGGATCTTTCCATTCATAAGAATCACAAGTTGTCTGTTGGTTGCCTATTGGTCAACTAGGTGTGCACTCATTTATGGCCATACCTTGGTTGACCATAAGAAATTACTTCTGGTAAAACTTCAGGCCATCAGAAACAGAGATGAAGAATTAACTCCAACATACATCTACAATGCTACATGGAGCCTTGTAGCAATAGACAATTTGTGATTGAACAATTGATTTTTTGCCCAGATCATTGGTATTGGGTTATGTAACCTTTATTATAGTGTATGTTAACAACATAACTCTGTTATTGCAATAATGTAATTCTTTGAGCTCATAATAAAATTTATTGATAATAAAAAAAAAAAGAATGAAATTCAGTCTAACAATGAAGTTACAGATAATATTAAGTAGATTTTAAGATTTTAAATACAATAAGGCTAATGAACTAAAAATCACAGTTAATCCCTGGCATTATGTAACATATATTTTACATTATAATAAAATTATTAATACCTTTGTGTATTTTTTTTAATTTATAACAAATTCAAAAAGAAATGTTTTTATTTTATATAAAAACTGGTTTTATCTTTCTTTCTTAGCATTTTTTTGGGCTATATAACATAAATACTAGAGAATAGTTCTCATTACATGTAACAAAGTAAGTAAATGACTATAATTCATCAAGTAAAATCTATATTATAATGTACAGAATGGTAGTCATGTAATGTATAATGGTTTATTTAAATTCATATTCAAATAATCTCACCAATTCTTTGGATGATCACTGACTAAGTTTGAGATATGTAAGATTTAAATCTATGTATAATATAGTAGATGAAAGAATGAGAAACTATGATACCCACAGAAGCATATAAATATAAATATTAAATCTCATATATGTTTATTTTGATAACATATACAATAATAAACTGATTTAAATCATCCAATCTTCATAAAGATGTGTATATATCTGCATTCCATATACTATGCATAGTATATCAACAGAAATACATTTAATAACAAATAAGTAATATGCAAATATATATATTTAAACTAAGTTATATCATAATGTAATAACTAAAAATCAAGATTCTTCTTAACCATTATATAACTTAAACAAATATGTTCATGTGATTTATATTATCTTACATTCATATATATATATATATATATATATATATATATAGTAACAATAAATATAATAGTAATTAACTATTATAATACACAGTCTTTCAATCTAAAGAAGTACTTTGGGTTAATTCCTTAACCTTCTCAACAGCTGAAAGTACTTCTGCAGATTGAAAGACTGTATATAATAGTTAATTACCATTATATGTATTATTTTTATTGTTATTACAATAGTTTTTAATTAATGGACATTCTATTTATATTATATATATTGCATATTATTATTGAGGTTCTTTATGGTGAATATTTTTTGCATCTTGGATGGACAGTCATTATTTCCAATGTTTTAGCATATTTACTTTTTCTAGTAGCAAATAGCTTAGCAATTCTTTCTGAACCCAGAAAGTAGCAAATACTAATAGCAATCAGCAAAAATTCAATCGCAGTGATCCACATTGATCAATATAAAAGTCAGAATAGGAATCCACATAGAATCACAATAAGAATCAGAGAAAGAATAAGGAAAATAATAACTCAGTCAAAAACCCAGAGTTATTTGTGAGAATTATCTCCCACCTAATCATTAATTAAAAAGTTTTGACCATGGTTAATCTATCTCCCACTTAATCTAATTTTAAAAAAAATCTTATCAGGGCTCTTATCTATTTCAAAATTAATTTTAAAAAAAGTCTCAGCTTTTAAAATAAATTACAATCAACAAAATGCTTTAACAATTTCTCTTTAATTGAGTATGTGTGTTGTGGTACATACTCTTAATAAATAAAAAAATAACGTATAAAATTTTTTAAATCCAATTTTCTTTTAGAATCTTTAAAATTGTATATTCTAATTTTGACTTTTTTGTGGTGCTTTTGAAGTGGGTAAAGCATTCAGTTCGATATATACCATCTATATAAATTATAAAAAATGTGTTTAATCAATATTATATATTGTTTACTTAAAGGTTTGAGATTATGACATTATAATAGTTATTAGATGTTGGACTTTTTCAATCATATAACATTAAATATTGAATGTCTTTAGAAAAAATTTCAATTTTATTTAAACTTTTCAATTATATTCAATTAATAAGTAGTAGTGTGCAGGTAAATCATTAATAGATTATATACTAAACAGTGTGCTTTTACTAAGAGTTTAATATAATTTGAAAATTTTTAAAAAATGTAAAGACCTTCAATATTTAATATTAGATTATGAAAACAGTCCAATATATAATAAATAAAATATATACTCACACATATTTATTAAAATAATTCTCAAGCTACATTCTCAAAAATTTATTTAAGTGCCCTTATAAACAACATTCATCTTTTGTTATATCAATACCAATCTGTTTATTTTAAGATTGGTATTAATGTACCAAAAAGTAGACGTTACTTACAAGCCTATTTAAATGAATCTTTGAGAGTCTTGTTTGGGCATCACCTTAATAATGTATTCAGGCTTATTTATTTCTTAAATAGATTTATATTCTCAGTACTACATATTTGATAAACCATAAAATTATTTACATGCTCATTACAATCATTAGAAGATATATATTTTATTGATTGCAAAACAAGATTCATAACTGACTACAAAAGTAGTTAAGTGCTGATAGATTAAAGTTCAAAGTTCATAGGTCAATTATTTAAACTTTGAAATAAAATATGATTTTAAAAAAATTTAATTTTGTTTTGTTAAATGTCAAATTTATAATGGGAAATTTTATATTGGAATAAATATTTTTATTATAATTAATAATGTTGTTTTAAAAATATATAATTAGAAAAATAATAGAATATGATTTATTATTTTAATCAGTGTTCATTTAAATAAAATGTGATCTTAAATTTTTTATTGAAAGCTAGTGTTCTTGACAGCATTTCTAGAATGTTTTTTTGTTTTACAATTATCAATAACAACTTGTAAACAATTTAAGTTTATTTTTATTAGTAGCCAAGTTATGAACAAAGATAAATATTATAAAATGGATATTATGGTTAACAGTGGCTAATTCCTATATGTAACATTTATGCTGGATCAATGTAGATTGAATTAATTATTTTCTTCAACCTGTTATATGATCAAACATGAACTATCATTTCTGAATTGTGCTTGATTTATGTTTTAAAAAGAGAATTGTTCATAAATAAGTGCTGAATGAAAGCCTTCTCCCACAGAATGTTTGTCTTTAGAGAGGTCAAGGAATATGATCCAAGAAAATATGGTCTGAATAAATTAAAATTTAAATCTGCTAAGGAGTTTAAAAATTATTGTTTCTATATCTTCAAGGATGATGTATAGCATCTTCAGTGCTGAAATAAACTCCCCAATGAAAAGCAAACAAAGAAAAAATTGTTAAGCTTAACATAAAGGGGTTTAAAACTGAAGACATTGATAAAACTTTGGTGTTTAAAAGGGGGATCACTTGAAAGGTGGTAATATTTAAATACTTTTTTTTTAATTTAATGTAATGATGTTTTAAATAGTTTATTTGTCTTCTTACATAATAAATATTTTTTGTTAGTAAATAATATAATCTTCTGTTTCTCTTCTCATAAGTTCTACCATTTAAATTTATAATAGCTAAGGAAATAAGAGTTCATATTCTACTGAATTAGTTGCAGTAGTGTTTCTTAAAAAGACTGATGGTATGATATATCCTTTTATGGATTTTCCAGTTTTGGGGTGGCACTCTGGTTTTTAACCTAATATAAATTTGTAATCCATAGAAAATATAATTTCCCTTCAGTCATTTAGGAGTGATTAGCGGTCTGGAAATGGGACACCATTTGAAATATTTTTATTATTATAGCTACATCTGCCCATTAATATGATTTATGAATGAGTTAAATTATATTTTACTCCTATCTTGCTTCATTTCTATTATTTGAAGTCCAAGTGGGAAATCTCAAAGATCATTTTAATTATTAATCACTAACTTTTCTTATATATATGATTATTATAATTTTTGCTACATTTGACAAATGGCAGGACCGTTACAATATATATATAATTAGAAAATTTTCACCCATTCATGATATAAATATCGATGATTTTAATAGGAGTTTTAAATATGTTGAAATAAATTTTAGTTACGATGTAATCGGGGAAATTTGCATTGCAAATTGAAATTATATCTCTTATAATGATACACAAAGAAAGAGAACTCAAGCCTAATGTTGTAAATTATTGTTTATTAAACTAAATATATTCTAAATATAAACAGCAATAAGTCTTGCCAATTCCATATAAAAGTGTACGTTTATTGGGTGCCTATTATCCACATATATTAAATTATAATAAAGATGTATTTTTAAAATTCCTCAACACTTTCTAATATGTTGTTTCTTTGTTATATGATAAATATTATAATTATGAAATGGTGGTTTAAATATGTCTGTATTTAAGTTAGTTATGTAGTTGCATTTATTGTCAGTATGTATAATGACGGATATATACACTTAAATATTAATAATATATGTATAAATTATATGTAAACACTTACTTAAATACATGCAATACTTATCAATTTTCAAATAAACATATAATAACTGAAACACATAGGCTTATTATATACCTGTGTTTATATATGTAATATATAGGTATATGAGCACAGACTTTCACATGACCCACCACCCTTCACACTATCTCATAACACTGATAGACTTGAACACATGTATGTTGAAAAGATAAATAATCACCAATATATGTATTTCATGCTAAACCAACAATCATCAGTTGGTCCAGATTACCATCTCTACACATATATGGTATATGTGCTCAGATATATATTAATTTAGCCAAACCTCATACTTTAATGGACAGGATTCAATCTACTCCACACTCCAACTCTTCAACCGTCCATCCAATTGAAAATCTGATGATGGAATGCTCAAAGGCCACCCTGAGGCCGAGATTCTTGTCACCCTCATGTTGACCTAAAATTACAGGACATGATCCATTTAATAAATATACAACATATAAAAATAAACATATAAAAAGTTAATCATTTATATCCATATCCAGAATAAGAAAGATTTGATGCATTTACTTGTTATATAAAATTGCAAATTTTTTGTTACTTTTTGCACATAATTTTTATGGTTTTTTTTTTAAATTTTAAAAGATGTTAAAACATTAAAATGAAAATTATTTAAGACCAATAAAAAAAATCTCATAAATAACCAACAATGATCTTCGGTATCTCATATCAAACGTTGTTTTCTATACTTTGTCATTCAAATGGGATGATGGGAAATTTTATTTGTATTAATTTTTGAAGATTCCCATTTTACAAAATTATCTGATAAGTATTCAATTATAAAATTATTTTCCGTTTTTAAAATGTCTATAAAAGAAAAATGTTTGGCACATAAAAAAAAATACTAAAATTTAAGATAATATAAAATGATTGTTATTGACATAAATAGGTAATTTCATTAATTTTTCTGGTTAATATATTTTGATTTATAAAAGCTCAATTATTTAAGATCCTGTTTGTCCAGCAATAATAGACATTGTGGTGGGAAATATTTATGTTGATCTGAAAACTTGAGAAAAAAGGAGATCCAAAGTGATTTTATTAAAGAGCAAATGATGACATTAGTCAGTAGCAAATTCTTCTATTCTCACTACACTTTATGCCATCTAGTGTAAACTTTAGTAGTTAATAGCTACAAGACAGAAGTACTTAATAAATTTTTATTCAGTGCTGTTCTATTTAAACCAAATATTTCCTAACTGGTTTTCTAGCTTATGGCTGTTTGCACTGATAGACATAAAAAAAAATTTAAAAAAATTGTTACAAAATAACATTGTATAAACTGAGATCATGTTGGACAAACAGTACTATAAAATATGTGACTGTGAACCCCTACAACACAAGCAAATAGAATAGTGTACATATAACTTTATATTGAGTTTCTTTGGATGAAAGTAATGTAACCCAACTACAACAAAAATTTATTAAAGATGACAAAACTCTTTATACAGTAGCACCATTCAGTGCAAGCCAGAGTAATCAATGGAGGTTTGTGCATAAAATCCCTATTTAGTACCTACTCATCCAATATCCCCAGACTAGTTTCTAGATTTTGGCTTTCATCAGTGAGGAGCTTTGGATTTGAGAGCACTACACCTAGATCTTAGGATCTAATGCAACCCTCCAGCAACCACCTTTTATCTCTACTTGATTACAAAACTATGAGTCTGAAATTGAAAACACAATAATATTTTCAATCCAAGCTCATTAGCTTATATGGTCTGAATATATTGGATGAGTAGGCACTAGATAGGGATTTGATGCCCAAGCCTTCTGGTATCCTTTATTTACTCTGGCTTCCACTGAGTGGCTCTACAGTGTGGAAAGTTTTTCCTGTTTTAATAACAGTTATGAGCAAGCATAAGAAATGGTGATCATGTGATGTTTAATGGTTTACCAAACATTTATCCAAATAATTGCTAAAATCATCCTGAATTAAAAAAAATGAATACATAGATAATAGAGAAGCATCAGAATGATCTATTTATAAAATCATAATTAAATTGAAAAAGTAGTGAAGAAAATTAACATTTAAGATTCTGGTGGATAACCAGTCCTACATAAGACAATCACCCTAACTTCTCTAAAAATGATAACAAACGCTTTTTTATAACATATTTTACCATAACATTAGTGAACTGATAAAAGAAGCATGTTCAAGAATTATATTGCTTTGCTTGTAAATTATTTTCTATAACTTATGTTTCATTGGATACAGATGGATTTTGTGGTCTCATTTAACATAAAAAATAAAATCATAACTGAATTTCAATTCATTCACAGACTTCAAACGAACAGTTTCAAACAGAATTTAACTTCTACAAGGACTATCAAATTAGCAAAGAAATAGAAAAACATTCAAAATTAAAGCTATGCATTTTCAAAAATAATTGCAGCTGTTTGTAAATTGCCCAATATAATTAAGTTTTCAGAGGATGTTTTGTTAGTTTATACATACCAGACAGGATTATTTTGGAGTCTTAATTATTGTGAAATTTGAATTAATTTTAAATAATCTTAAGGAATATCAATATTTATCCCATTCCATTCAAAATGGTTAATAGAAACATTAACAAAAAGTGCAAACAGTCATTTAAAAGTGCAATAAAGCATGATAAATATTACTCCATATATAAATCATCAAAAACAACTTTCAGTTATTCTTTATTATTTTAATATGCTATTGACATAAAAGCAAATGTTATTAAATTTAATGTAGTTCATAATACAAAAGAAAAAGGATTATATAAAATAATCAAAACTACTTTGAATAATTTAGAGTTTAGTTGATTTGATTGTTATATGCAATGTTATGGAAATGGTGTCATTATGAGGGAAATATGTCAGGCAGTATAATCTTATATATTGTATAAAAATATATAATTTTTTATGCACAATGCAGAAATCATAATATAAATTTATTACTGCAACAACTGCATACTGAGATATTTTTAAAAATACATTTAAAATCTAAACTTTTAAATCTTTATTCAAACAAAAGGAGAATGCAATTTCAAATATTAAAATTGTTCATTTTCAAATTCTTTACTTTACAAATAACTTAAACCTAATCTCCATTATGAAACTAGTGTCTGAACCTACCCTGGCACCTCTCTGAGAAGTGCCAAAGCACGAAACCATGGTCAGGGGTTTGGGAGGGTTCTGACAGAGATATTTTAAATGCTTTCTCTGGCTAAGCATTTATCACAGCTTGTTGAGGAATTGGCAATCCTCATTGTTTATAACTTACAAGCTTAAGAAAATAGAGTCATGTGATCTATGACTTATTTGACTATTTATAATCTCCATTATCTTGTCTAAATACATTTAAAAATGAAATTTTGTCCATGCAATAAAAAAAATATTGAATTCAAATTTTTAATCAGCTTTGTTATTTGATTCAAAATTTTATCAAAAGTTTAATATCATAAATAGAATTCTATAAAACCAACTAAATTCATATACATGTCGCCACAAAACATTTAAAGGGAATTGAACATAGTTATTGAAAACTGCAGTAACAAAGGGTTCAAAAATGAAATTATCATATCAAAATAAAGTATAAAAGATATATAACATCAAATTTTAAATCTTCATATAGTGGTATAATAAAAATTCTGATTATGAAGATCAGAATAAGCTGGCACTAATTAGCAATGAAGACAATTCATATATTTTTTAACTACTAGATAATGCATTAGTGTCTTTTAAAATATGATTTGAGTTTTATAAAAACCATATGAACAACATCTCACACTTTAATGGAGACTATTTTTTTAAATTTTGTCAGGAATTACATTTTCATTTTAATATTGCTGCTTAATAATTCTAAAAAAATTTCTAGCCTTGCTGCACTAAAATGTAAAGAAAACTTCTCTGAAGCATATCCAAAATTCTTTCAAATTATGTTACCAATATTAATTTCTATAAGATCATTTAGAATACAATTTATCAAAATAAATTTAAAACTGTCTATTTTCAACAAGTCAGTAAAAAATGAAATTTCAAATTCTATAAATCACTGCAATGTAAGTGAGGATTTAACTTGCAATTGCTATAGTCAATATGTGATAGCAATATATGTTTTCAAATAATTTTATATTTTTTAATGAGTATCAATCTCAGTTTATTTCACTATTTTGAAAAGTCAAATTAGCTTATATAGTTTAAGATTTATTCCCCTTTTAAAATTTAGCAGTATTCATACCTTTTGTAGTCTAAATGGAAGAAAATTTAGTTCATATAATTTAAGTTTTATGCTCCCTTTCAGAATTTAGTGGTATACCATTTGTAGTCTAAATGGAAGTAAATTTTGTCTATGGTTCTCAAATGTCACATGATTTGCTTCTTAAATGATTGATATTTTTTATACATTTTAAAACAAATATTATAATATTTATAAATAATGGTTACAATAATAAACGCCAATTTATTTTATTGTCATACCTGATTATAAGAGAGCAATGCACTGATTTTATTTAGAAATTATTCTAAACAGAAGTAATTTTATTTTTCCATTTTCACAATTTTATAGTTATATATTTTTATTTTTTATATACAAATATTTTAATTTCTATTGCAAATAATGCTTATAATAAAAAACAATCAAATTTTTAACAAATACATTTCTTAGACGTAGTATGAGATACCAATTGTAGCATTTATGATACTAAACCCTGTTTTAATCATTATGGGTTAACCAAGAAATTTCTTTAATAAATTTTGTTTGTTCTTTTAACTATAAAGTACTATATGTATTTCTTACTATAAAAATAAGATTGTAATAATATATATAAATATTTTTGGTAACCCAAAATGTTTAATCCAATGCTATTTCTTTATCTCTACCATATCAATACACAAAAAGATCCTGTTAACTATCATGATATTATATATATATATATATATATATATATATATATATATATATTGATTCATAAATGGAATTGCCCACAAATGTCCCTGTAAATGTAGCATCAGCCCCACTCAATGCATAAAGGTAGTAAATATAATATTAAAATTAAAAGTTTTATGACTTTCCTCAAAAATAAAAAATATATAAATTCTTAAAAATATATACAAATATACAGTAAGTGAAGATTTTCATGACTTTAGAAGTGAACATAGATTTCAGATTTATCTGTGTGTACATTTTTTTATTGGTGTTGTTAATATTAGAACTGCATTAAGGTTTTAACTAATCCAATTAGTCATCATCTGAAAAATAGATGTTCTTCAAGCATGATGCAGATATATTTGGAAAAAAATTAGAAAAAACATAATTAAAGATGTTTGAGAATATTTGAAGCATATCTGAATGAAGAGTGATATATACCAATCAGATAATGTATCAGGATAATATTAACAAAAAGGCAAATGTATACAAGGATGAATACAAAATACATCCATATATTAATTATTATAATTATGTCAGGAACATAATTCCATGAAGCTAATTACAATATATATAATTGTTAACCTATTCGCAAAATAAACAAGTCTAAATACACTACTAACACAATTTAAAAGCAAGATTCCCAAAAGCATCTTTTAAACAAAGCTGTAAGTAACACATAGCTTTTGTTATATCAATTGCAACCTATTTTGTCAGATTGACATTTATATAACTGAAGCCAGTTATTATATGCAAGTTTGTTTAATGATTTTTTGGAATCTTGTTTGTAAATTATATTAGTAATGTATCTGTACTTGTTTATTCTATGAAACAAGTTTATATTTTTAATTACGTATTTGGTAAATGGGAAAATTATGTACATGCTTATTAAAATCATTAATCTATCATTTTTTATATATAACTTATGAAACATATACTTACATATGGCTAAATATTTAAATTATATGTAATACACTTAAATATATGTAATACAGTAATAGATCAAATAATAATTAAATATGTAAATAAATAATAATTCATGTTAATGCAAATAAAACAACTACCTTGAGATTATATGCGTTTTATTTTGTAAATAAAATTTCATTTAGGTGTCTCATGATATATAGTGTCATCCCTGTTCAATACATCTAACTGTATAATTCATAATTTGCATATAATAATCTTATCTATAGTTACTCATCTTATGCGATTATGCATTTTCCCAAAATTTATATCTTTTTTTTATTTCAAATCGAATTGTATGTTTTCAATTTGAATACTAAAACAGGCAAAACTCGCCAAATCTTGTGGGTTGGTTAAATCTGTGATATATTAAACAAAATACAATTAAGTTTAGGATTTTTATTCATCATCGTTAGTTGTAAGCCTTTCAATTCAATTACCTGTTTGTAAATGAGCGTCATGTTTCTTAAAATATAAAATAGAAAAAGTAATGAAAAAGTTATTTTTTTGTACAAATATTAATAATATATAATTTGTAATTGAGCAAACGATTTTGTGAAAAAGTCAATAAAAATTTATTGTTTCATTAGTACATTATTTATAAAATAACATCATATATTTATTGTATGTTGTTATATATATATATATATATAACTTAACTACATCTAAATGAAGCAAAAGCAACTTGCCTCCCAAGGGGTTATGGAAACATCAACAAACTACAAAAAGATAAAATGATGTCAATCTATCTTTTAGTTCTGTTGGCTTAGTTTATTGATTTAGTTTTAAATAGTTAAAGTGAATTCTAATTATTATTTTTATTTATGACTACATCCATAAAACATGCTTAAATAACAAAAGAACTCAAAGATAGATTGGTATTATTCTATCTTTTTTTAGTTTGTTGATGTTTAAATAACTTGGTGGGAGGTACAGTAACTTCCATTTAAATTATACACCTGGGTCTCTTTTTGTGCAGATTTTTTAATGCGATTTTGAAGTTATGCAATTCATGTTTTTACTTAATATCTTTTTATGTGGTTTTCTTTTATGTGATAAAGAAGTTAATATTTCACTTAAAATCAGGATTTCCCCATTTTATATACACGCATTAAATTTTACATATTTCAAATGCCTGTTGGAAAAAGGTTTGACAATCAATTTAGATACAGTAAAAGATTTAAAAAAATATAATGAAACAGAAATGGAACCTGTTCATTTCACAACAAAAATGATTTGAGAAAGTGTTCAACTTTCTAATCAATTGGAAAATCATTTTTTGTTAATGATATGAATTATGAATGAGCTCTTAAATTCCAACTAGAGCTAAATAGTTGTGTGTATGTGTTATCTTTTATACACATATATACATGGAGAAACTTTCAGACAGAAAAAAGTTACAAGCAAAAATATTTAAGAACTTTCATTTCTACTTAAAAAGAATATATCTTTAAAAGTTTTTAAATATTTTTACTTGTAACATTTTTCTGTCTAAAAGTTTCTCAGTGTATATATGTCTATAAAAGAAAATTTAACTGTTAGTCATTATTAACACACTCGTGGATGGATGTGAATTTTCTAATAGCTAGACATAGCAGTCTGGATATTGCAAATTTCATAAACAATTAGTAAAATCATCATCTCAAAGTTTAATTACCGATTACATTTTCAACAGAAAACCATTAGCACAGCATGAGACTGAAGTTCGCGCTAATTGTACTTCCTTTTGTGATGAATCTGATGTCTTACCCAGTTCACAAATGAACTGCATATTATCAAATAGTGATAATGATTAAAATATGTATAAAAAAAATTTAAAATAAATTACATATAAAACCGTATTGTTTTGAATAAAATTAAATAGTTAATAAAAAAAAGTAAAAAAAGTTTGTCTTGTATCAATTTTTTTCAAATATTTGACATTTTTATTAGTCATACTTTATTTTCTTTTTATTATGCGAATTTTAAAGTAATCTTACCTTGTTGCTTGGTTTTATAAAATTTCTGAAAATTATCCAACATATCCACATTTTTCAAGGTATGTTAAGTCGATTTTTGTGCAATTTTTTTAATGTGCGGTTTTTTTGTGGAACCTATCTATCATATAAAAAGAGATACAGGTGTGTATATATGGGTTACGATATGCACAATACAGACCTGAAATTTATTCTTTATTATTAAAATATCAAAATAATGCTGAGCGCTTTTGAGATTTCAATTTATAAAGAATAAGCTTCTTTTCAGCTGCATATTAGCATACATCTGAACTCATTACTTGCCATGAAGTAGAAAGATAAACATAACCACTTTTAAATAATTTTTAGAGAGGCCATAGATATTTTGAATAGACCAAATTATATTAGTAAATTTAATGAAACAATTAAATGTTCAACTATGTGGAAAAGTTCCTGTACTAATCTGACAACGTAGGCAATACTTTGCAGTTACCTACTATACATGCAATTATGAAAATATCTTGAACACCAACAAGCTTATTCTTTTATAAACAGAATTACTATCACTTTGCTACCAGTTATGTTTTCAAACAGACACTCTGTGTCAAAAGTTAAGTCAGAAAATTAATAAATGAATTTATTTTAGTCTTACTTTGGCTGTATTAATTACTTATTTTTTTATACAAATAAATAAAAGCCATCATTTAAACTTAAATCCAGCTGAAGAGTTCTCACCATTCCAAGTTTGATACTCATTCTTTGCTTTATTCTTATTTAATTGGAAAAAATATTAAGTCTTTAATCTGTTCCATTTCATTCCATAGTTTCATGAGATCTGCTTTTTTCTTTTTTCTGCAATGACCATACAAAAACACTTTTATCCAGTCAAAAATAAATTTTTTAACCAAATATTGTAATTGTTTATTTTACTTTTCAACATGATTGTTCCTGAAAGTTTCCATAGATTAATAATACCTTTATTCTAGTTAGTAATGAAATTTATTTGAAAATTTTTCGTAGTAATCATCATCAATGTTCACCCACAATTTTGATTTACAATCAATAATTCACCATTACAATCTTTAAAAAAAAAATTGTGAATCTCTTTCTTAAAAAAACAATTCTCATTTTGTAAGAATGGCATCACAGAGCAATGACCTCATCTAAAAATAAAATGACGATATTGATGCTAATAATGGATAGTATAGTGAAGAGTCCACTCATTGTACAATGATTAATGTATTTTGTCTGTTTTTTATCCTATTCTTGCAAGACCATCAGTCTTTTCATTTATGATATATCCAAAGTAAAGAAATATGTTCATTTTTAATGGTTACAAAAGCAAAATGTTTTCAGTATCATTCAATACAGTAAATAATCCAAAACCAAGTGCATTTCTCATTGGCTGATACCATTTTTCGCATGATTTTCAGTAATTTATCACCTATGGAGAATGTTTACATGCTTTATTTTGAATACTTGTATTTTATCATATATATTCCAATCTAAAATTTTAGTTCAGAAAAAAATTCATAGATGGTCAGAAAATCAAAAATTTGGTAAGATGAGATGGCTTTCAACAGCTTTAGCTCTACCTTGATGACTGTCACTTTTGTATTTCTGACATCTGATATCACAAGTTTTTACAATCTTGTTTTACAAATTCTATTTAGGTCTAGCTGTTTTTAAATAGTTATCACATTATTAATTCAAATAATTGTTCAGCAATGATTAGAAAATAAAAAAAATGCTCTATTCCTATCTAGAAGGTAATACAAATATAGAAAATATTTAAACTCTCACTATCAAGTATTGGTAAGCCTATTGAGTTTTTTTTTCATTGTTTCTTTATGGAGAGCTGTTGAATGAGCTTAGCATTATAGTATGCTATTTAAAGTCTCTTTTTCCAGTTCTATTTTGAAATAAAATTACAATAATCAATTGTTAACTATACTTCAAATACTTAAAAAATAAACAATTTATTAAATAATATAACAAAAATGTATTATTAATATCAAAAATTCTACATAATTTATTTTAAAAAATGTGACCACACAAATGTGGTTACTTTTACATTCATAAATTATACTGAAATTTTTCAAAAATGTTAAAATAATACAAACTTTTATGTGATTGTTTGAAAATTAATAAAAATTATTACAATTATTTATTACTAAGTGTGAATTATGAAAAAATATTGTTTCACTTCGACATGATATTTAATGTATATGTAATCACTGAAATCAATCAACACTCAGACAATCCCAATGTCGATAACAATCAATAATCTTAATCTGCTGTCAAGACAACCTCTTTTTGGAATATATATATATATACTTGTGTGCAATTAAAAAATGATTTGAAACTTTGTACAGAGAGAACTTTAACATTAGATGGTGTAATATTAATTGTATTTAATTTCAGCATATCTTTATATATATATATTCAAGTTTCATATTTTTATATACACCATTAATTGATATTTAAACATTATTAATTTACAATGCAATTGTACAAAATTGATCCTACTTGAAGACTATTTATTTGATAATATACAATTGAATTATATATATTCAACTTAGAAATTTTTATGTTCAGTTATAGAACACTTAAGTACTAAAAATTGTTACAGTTTATTAATCAATTTGTTTATTATTTAAACAAAAAGTTTTCATAAATATTTATAGTGCGTTTTTTAAATTTTAATATAGTATCTTTTAATAATAGTTACATTATAAATATATATCAGTTATTTCCAAGAGTTTTTTTTTTGGGGGGGGAAATAACAAATTAAAAGCAATACTTTTTAATAATCTAGATATATATTTTTTACAATTTATAGCTTATTAAATGTTAATTAAATTTTCTTACAACGCTGTTTTTATTTGGATTTTGTTTTATAAAAATTAAATTAATTTAAAAGTTAATTTTAAAAGTTTGCTTTTCAAAATGAAATCTGGAAAGAAGTCAAAAACTAATTTGTATTTCAAACTGAATAGTTTTAAAAATATATCTGAACATAAAATTTTTGTAAATAGAAAAAAAAATCTATAAATATGTATTTTACATAGGAGAGTTAAGGAATCAACCGAAAGAACTTCTGTGGATTGAAAAACTGTATATAATAGTTAATTATTGATATATATATAATGTAAATAAAATTTGTTATTTTTATATATATATAACCAGTATAGAGGATTTGAACTCAGATTTTCAAGCACCCTTCAACTATCCACACTATCTCATACAACTGATACACATGACTACACACATGTAGAAAAGATTAATAATCACCAATATACGTATTTCGTGCTAAACCAGCACTCATCAGTTGGTCCAGACTATCATCTCTCACACATATATATAATCAATGCTCAGTTTATATTAAGATAGCAAATCTTCATACTTTAATGGACAGGCTTCAATCCTCTACAACCTCCAACTTTTCAGCCAGCCATAGCATTGAAAATCTGATGATGAAAACTCAAATCCCATGCTGATGCTAATATTATTGAAAATCTGAGTTCAAATCCTCTATACTTACAATTAAGCTCCCAGGTTTGTGAAGAGTGCCTGGTTTCAAATATTTATATATATTACCAGTTATTATTTTTTATTAAAATTAAGCATCACACAGGTTGAGGCTTTTGATTTTGGTTCCTATCATTTCAGTTACCATATTTTTCATTGTTAAAATTTAATTTACTTTATAGACGTTTAGTGATTCTTAGAAATGTTGATAGAAAAGGACAGTTATTGCAGCTCACTACTGCACAGGAAAGTAATAGTCTTTTAATGTTTTAATTTTTATAAATAAATAAAAATTAATTCTTTTATTAGATTAAAGATTTTTTTAAAAGTCTATGACATAGGCAATAACTTTATGGAATGAATAAATACAGAGTAACATTTTGAATATGATCAATCTAAACATTAATGAACTAGATTTAGATTGGAAACTTATCACTACTGAAAGTCATCATCCAGGAATTAGACTATAGATAAGAGAGAAATGGGTAGACATTTAAAAAGCACTACCATCTAACATTAATCAATCAAGCTTATAAATAAATTTTGCTTATGAAGATGTACTATGACCAATAGAAATTCTTGAGAAATACCCCATTGAATCTAAACTATATGAGATCTTTATAGATAGATAGATAGATAGATAGATAGATAGATAGATAGATAGATAGATAGATAGATAGATAGATAGATAGATAGATAGATAGATAGATAGATAGATAGATAGATAGGTAGATAGATAGATAGATAGATAGATAGATAGATAGATAGATAGATAGATAGATAGATAGGTAGGTAGGTAGGTAGGTAGGTAGGTAGGTAGGTAGGTAGGTAGGTAGGTAGGTAGGTAGGTAGGTAGGTAGGTAGGTAGGTAGGTAGGTAGGTAGGTAGGTAGGTAGGTAGGTAGGTAGGTAGGTAGGTAGGTAGGTAGGTAGGTAGGTAGGTAGGTAGGTAGGTAGGTAGATAGGTAGGTAGATAGATAGGTAGATAGGTAGGTAGGTAGGTAGATAGATAGATAGATAGATAGATAGATAGATAGATAGATAGATAGATAGATAGATAGATAGATAGATAGATAGATAGATAGATAGATAGATAGATAGATAGATAGATAGATAGATAGATAGATAGATAGATAGATAGATAGATAGATAGATAGATAGATAGATAGATAGGATAGATAGATAGATAGATAGATAGATAGATAGATAGATAGATAGATAGATAGATAGATAGATAGATAGATAGATAGATAGATAGATAGATAGATAGATAGATAGATAGATAGATAGATAGATAGATAGATAGATAGATAGATAGATAGATAGATAGATAGATAGATAGATAGATAGATAGATAGATAGATAGATAGATAGATAGATAGATAGATAGATAGATAGATAGATAGATAGATAGATAGAGATAGATAGATAGATAGATAGATAGATAGATAGATAGATAGATAGATAGATAGATAGATAGATAGATAGATAGATAGATAGATAGATAGATAGATAGATAGATAGATATGAATTGTTAGTAAATAATTTACTAAAGGTATTTA
This sequence comes from Epiperipatus broadwayi, assembly GCA_028023455.1. Classification (NCBI taxonomy): domain Eukaryota; kingdom Metazoa; phylum Onychophora; class Udeonychophora; order Euonychophora; family Peripatidae; genus Epiperipatus; species Epiperipatus broadwayi. The sequence continues at coordinate 358,943 of JAQFVV010006243.1, forward strand.
TAATTTATGACCATTTGCAAATTTCGAAAACCAATTAGAATTTCACTTGAGTTGCATATTGTTTTCTTATATGATCATAATACAACATGAAACTTTTTAAATTGCATAATGAGCAAAATGTAGTTAAAATAAACTTTTTTTTTTCTTTAAAATAATAACTAGGCAAGCAATCTTCTACTATCATTGATCTCATGTATTTAAAAGGCGCTATCAATTATTACCCTTTTTATGCAAGACATAATATTGTTGGTAAGAATTTTAATCCTATCAATACATTTTTAGATTAAGTCTTATTACAGAAATTAACAATATCTGATGTTGAAAATAATTTAAAATGTCGAATTCATTGTTTTATGCTTAATGACATTTTTGGATAAATATTTATGCATCTGTCTCACAGTCATTTGAATATCTACACTACAAATACAATTCTCAATGTAAAATGTAATTTCAAATCAAAAAATATAAAATTGTTAACTGAAAAACAATGTTGTGCTTCAAGTTTATAATAATTTTGTATTGCATTCGAAATACAAAAGTCTTGGCATATTATTCCAAGTTTGGAATTAAAGAATGTAAATGCATATCAGATGAAATGAAAAAGAAAATGGGAAATATTAAAAACCCTTATAAACAAATTTTCTATACTGTAGTGTTAATCTATCTTCAATCAAAACATTGTGTAATGAATTAACGTGAAGTGTGAGTACACTTATATAGTTAATGCATAGTGTGGGTTTCAGATTGATAAATAACTACATACTGGAATAAATATATCATAACTTTAAAATAAATATAGTCGCACTTTGGTTGAGCAATTAAAAAAAGTTTCAAATTGATAATCAATTATTATGATAGCTTTGAAATAAATACAGTCACACATTAGTTGTTTAATCATATATACTCAATTATGTAATAGAATAAATGCAGTTAAACTTCCAAGGGTTTAGCTAATAAAAACTTCTAAATATGCCTACTTGATTGGTTATGATTAGTCGTGTAATAATATGTATTATTATGTATCCACTAGTAACCACTGATTACAAAGTTCAGAAGCATAAAGCTATAGTGATACAGCAAATAATTAAGATATGAAATATTGAACAAAGAATTCCAAGTGATAATAAAAATATTAAAAATTTAACACAATGATAACAGTTGAAAATTTAGTTGGATATTTGCATATTTAGAATTAAAAAATTGACAAGTTAAATAAAAATTAATATCCATGGTTATCCTATCGTTATACCTGTCTATGCTCTAAATGTTACTCTTAGGACATTAAATTTAAGATTTAAAATTAAAATGTTTTAACATTTAAATAGCATGCTAATAAATACAATGTCACTTATACACATATATACCCAAATTCTATATACTTACAGTTGTTAAGTTGCAGAGAATATTATTTCTAAATAATATTGAAATACAAGTATTATGTATATACTTAACCTAAATGTAATTAAAAAGGATTTAAACCCAAATTTTTCCACTCTCAACAGTAATTTATTCTATCCAATATAACTCATTCACGTGACCATATGTGAAAAAGATAAATGGTCTTCGATATACATATTTCATGCTTGACCCACACTCATCAGTTAGTCTGAATCATCATCTCATACACATATATGTGATCAGTGCTCAGTTTATATTAAGTCAGCAAATCTACACACTTTAATGGACAGGCTTCAAACCTATCCATTCTCCAACTCTTCAGCTATCCATATTATTGAAAATCTGATGATGGAATGCTTAAAGCCCTTGATGTTACTTTATTATAGTAATACCCATGTTGACCTTATGGCAATCTGACCCTCATATGTAAGATATTAATATGTCCATTTAAATACACAGAAGAAGGATTGGCAAAATACAGGCTAATTTTGTAATATTGAAATATAAGTGTAATGCATATCCTTAATCTAGAAGGAATTAAAGGGGATTTGAACACAAACTTCCAAGCTCCTTACAATCATTCAGTCTGTCTAATGTAACTGATACACATAAAAACATACATGTGAAAAAGATAAGTGATTTTCAATATATGTATTTCATGCTAAACCAGCACTCATCAGTTGGTCTGGATCATCATCTCCCACACACATATATAATCTGTGTTCGGTTTATATTAAGATAGCAAATCTATACCCTTTAATATAAATATAATTGTCAATAATATTAAATTTACAAATATAAATTATTTATTATGAACATTTTGTTCATGATATAATTAAAGTTTAAAAATGATTCAACTCTGCAGGATTTTTGATTTAGTTAGTAAAAAAGCCTTTTTTTTCTCCCCCCCCTCCCCATTTCTGAATAAGATTTTATTAAGACGTCTAATACCGGAATTAGTATAAATAACAATAATTTCAGTAATGTTCATTTATTTAAGGCAAAATCTAAAGTTTAACATTTTTATAATTGTGCTCCTGATTCATTTTAAAAGCAATTATATGTCTCTTTTTCCTTTCTCATTATTTTCTGCTAATTTGTGTGTCCTAGGATATTAAATAAAAGATTTTATTTCTTCGTTTACATAGATCTGAATTGTTCTGAAATAGTAAATACATTATAAATCTGAAGATTGGTAAAGGCTTAACTAAGCATCACATAAATTTTCATCTTCAGCCAATATTTATGTAACTCAATAGTATTCCTGGATAATAGAGATTAAAAAATTATAGAAGTGGACATAATATGAACAAAAAAAATTGTAAAACCAAATTGATATGTTAGGCAAAAAAAAAAAAGAAAGACTGAATTTATTGGAATATAACAAAAACATGTCAAAATGAAATAAATAGAATTAAAAAAGAAAGAAAAATCAAAGCTAATACATTAGTGGATAAAGTTTTATCAGCTCATGAATAAATGTTATGGATTAATTTTTATTTTCCATATCTATCAAACTAGTTTATATACTGGAAAGTTAAGGGTTTCAAATGGATTACGCTGGTATAACTTAATTATATATCAATTCTCAAGCAATTCTACTGACTTTAAATATATTAAACCTCAATTTTAAAATTTTATTTTAACTTGAAAAAGATCACCAAACAAACAAATCAATTTTTCTAAATCAATAAAATCATTTAAAAACAGAATTTTGTGATTAACATTTAAGGTCAATCTTTGTAAATAGCTAATGATTGAATTTAAGTTAAATAATTGTTTAATGTTTTTGTATCATTTTATTGTTTACTTCTTGTGCTATTCTTCTGTAGATTTCCTGTGAGACAATATTTGTGAATCGTACTTTAAAATATTTTAGGTCTGGTTATATCTATCATTAATTTTATTTACTGTTTGATCTATTCATGGTGTCATCTAAATTTCTCCATACTGTTTTCCACTTTTCTGATTTTTAAGAGATTTCACATTCTGAAACTATTTCTGTTGCCATTTCATACATAATAGAAACATCTTTATTTCAAGCTATATATTCAAGTTAATTCCATTTGCAAGACTCTCACCTAAGCTCCACAATAATGCAATGGTGGCATTTACTATTAATTTGTGTTATCTACTAATGAGATAAATCATGATCAAACATTCAAAACTATTACAGTCACTGGATAGAAGCTCATTTCTTTCAAGAAGATAATGATTGAAATTTTATTTAAGACAATTCTCCATAGTTATTAGGATATTATGTTATCTTCCCCATTTTATATTATTATGTTCTATGTGTGAAAAATTATTGAATTAAATTTAGATGCAAGCATTTCTCCTTGACAGTTTGTTCATCAAATTCAGCTATTTGCTTTTAGAATATTTATCAAACGTTATTGATATAATTTTACAGACAATAATGCTTTTTTCTAATGACTTTTATCTGAACTTTGGTTATCATTATTCTGATTGGTGTAAACATATAAGTAAAGAATAAATTTATATTTAACTATGTTTAGAAAGTGTGCAATGAACACAGAAGCAAAACTCTGCATACAGTAGCGCCACTCAGTGCAAGCCAGAAAAATCAATGGATGCACTGAGTGGTGCTACTGTATGGAGAGTTTTGTCTCTGTGTAAACAGCTTGTGTAATCATAAAGAATGGTGATCATAAGATGTTTAATGGTTTAAGTGTGCAATGAACTTGAATTTTCTAGTTTTAATGCAAGATTAAGTTTGACAGTAGATATTGGTCATTTTTATGAGTCAGGTCTTTACATATCTTTGTAATATTAACAAAAAAAATTTCAGAAGTCATTTCATTTGTTGAAAGTCTTTACCATTGCAACTTTTTATCATTTTTTATGATGCATTGTTTTTATTTAATTCACATTCTATGGAAACTTCTGTTATCACTATTTTATCAGTTCTTTGTAACAATGCTTTCTTATCTATAGCTATCAGAACTTCAACTTAAAAATTATTTGTATATATACATATCATTTTTTTAATAATCTTGAATCCAAATATTGTATGCTTTGACAAATGTCTTTTGACCTGTTTACTCACTTTTCTTTTTGTATTTTCCACTTCACAGAAAAGTGTCTGCAATAGGTTATAATGAAAAGACTTTTTTTTTCAACAGCTTTGTGCAGTTCCATTGACTTTATTCCCCTGTGTAATTCAGGTAATGGTGGATATCAGATTCTGGATTATAAGGTCATTGGATCAATTAGAATTCTATAATTTCCACTACTCAAACTCCCAAGTAATAAAGGTATTCATTCATTCACTTTTGCTTTTTTATTGGATCTTTTTTGTCCCTGTCTTTCGCTATCCAGACTCTTTTGCTTTACATACTTTTGCTTCAAGAATAATTGTGATATGTTTTCTCAAAATATATATTTAAATTAATATTTTTAATGGACGTTTTTGTTGAAATATTTTAAATACATGGAAATATCTGTTAAATTATTTATTTTAGAAAAATCCTAGTCATTAGATAATAAACAGTAAACAACAAAAGCAATATACTGTAAAACTTTTTGCATTCAAAAAAGAACCCTCTTCTAAATGCAATCTTTTGTTCTTACTGTTTACTATTTTCATTGGTCACTGTCTGTTATCATCTGTGAATTTTCTAAAATAAAAAATATTACAGATATTTCCACATACTTAAATTTTTCAATAACAACATCTATTAAAAAATATTAATTTATGACATTTGGCTTTTGATGTAAGAGTTTATTATAAAATAAGGAAAGTATAAAAAGTCCTAAGGTTTGTTGTCCTAAAACATGTATATGTTTACTGTAATTCACTTTAGTCTCTACATAAGAACATGAGATTGCATTTTGAAGGGGTTCCCTTTTGAATATAAAAAGCATATGCATTTTATTATCTTCCATGGGTCACTATCTATTATTGTATAACTATTATTTTTCTAAAATAAAAAAATATAACAGATATGTTCAGATATTTAAAATATTTCAATATATATTTGTAAATTATCAGTGTCATGTCTACTGTTTATAATGCCTACTCAATATTTTACTATTCGGATTTTATATAAAGAATTCGAACTCAGACTTTCACACAACTCTCAACTCTCCATGCCATCTCATATTGCTGACTCACCTAATCACACACATATTGAAAAAACAAATAATCACCAATATATGTGTTTCATGTTAAATCAGAAATCATCAGTTGGTCCAGATTACTATCTCCACACATATATACAATCAGTCCTCAGCTTTATATTAAGATAACCAATCTTCATACCTTAATGGACAGGCTTCAAACTACTCCAACCCATGACCCTTCAGCCATTCATTTTCATTGAAAATCTGATGGTGGAACGTTCAAAGCCCATGTTAGTACCAAGATTGTCATCCTATCCATGTTGACATTAGTCATTCTGACCTATCGTGTACTGGAGAATAATCCATTTACATACATATGTGAGGGATGGGCAGACCTTTAACACACTATATTTTGAATTTGAATTTTAGTATTCATATAACATGAATAAACATTATTTAATACATTGCTGTATTACAGATTATTTTTAATTGTAATAATACATCGTATTTGTACAAAATGCTTCCAGGTTTGAAATGTCTTTAAATATATATTATCACTTATATCTTCATACAAAAAAAATAAAAATGAATGTATGCTCTCTTGTCCTGATCATTAAAACTCATTCAAAGTTTTACCAGGGTTTCATAACCTAATCGTGAATTGTGGTAGTAAATCTTAACCTGAGATACATTTACTTTCAATGATAAGAACCAAAACATATAAGGATATATGGAAGAAATTGATTAAAGGGACGAAAAATGCATTTTTAATGTAATCTGTAATGTATTAATTTAATTCATTGTATTTTTCAGGGTTTATATGTAAATATGCATGTACTATATACTCCCTTTATTGTTCCATTGCTGTTAAATACCATTATTGGACTATTATTTTACTCTTGTAATATATACATTTGAAATAACTGCAAATGGAAAAACTTTGGAAAGCTCTGCGTTATAGGAACTAGTGTTAACATGTATATATATAAAACTAATTTAATTGTATTTTAATAGTCTAAATTACAATAAGTACACCACAATAATAATAACAACATTGATAATAATATGTATATCTGATCCCAGGTAAAAAAAATAATAAAACATAGCATCTTATGATTTTTGCTAGTTAATACTTTTTGCGCAAATAAATTTGAGATTACTTTGACGAGCTTTTTCTATTTAGATATATAAGATTGTGTTAAATATGAGTTTCTATATACTTAATAAGTATATGAATATCTTTGTAGATATATGTCTGTATGTTATTAAAATTTTAAAGAATCATTGTAGTTGAAAATAATTAATTATTCACGGTAGAAAAAAAATCAATTGAGATGTCACTGCCATAAAGAATATTCGCAGATCAGATTTTGACTTAGTCCTATGTATGTAGAGCAATATGACTTTTTGATATCGTAAGATTAATTCATGGTTATAAAAAAAAACACACAATTTAATGTCTTCTGTGATCTTCATTTTGACTGATTAATTCAACTTTTCTTAAAATTTGAAAGCTTTTTTTATAAATTTTTATTATATTGTTTGTAATTGTTTTAGTTGGGGGAGAGGGGTTAAGCTATAACTTACGAGGGATGGCTGTTCGAAACATTTTGCCCATATCTGGTCCTAAACTGTTATTCTTGATTGTTGCTTCCAAAATATTTTGGCTCATCTGCTAAAATTATATATGATAGTTGACATTTTAAATAATATATTATTTTTTCAATTGCTATCCTTGTTGAATTCCACTTAAATAGTCGTTATTAGTAAAATAAATGTCTTCTTTTAAAAAAAAATGTAGATTTGTTGCTATAAAATAATAGTCAAAATCTTGAAAAACTGTAAAAAAAAAACTAACTAAACATTAAAGTTTATTTTTAAATGTCAACTGGAGTCGAGTCGAAAATATTTTTGTTGTGACTAGAATTTTTTTTAAAAAAAAAAAAAAAATTATGTCCTGAATACCGACTAGCTTTAATAAGTTTTATTAAAATATTTTTTTTTGCTTTTGCTTCAAAAAGTGGCACATTTATTTAGATTTTTTAAATACATTAATAGTTTTTAACATCGCTAAATATATATTATTACCTTACGTGTCAGTTATAATCTAAAAACATTTATATTCATCCCTCTGACGTTATTTTCAATAATTCTAAATACTTGAATTTGCTTCAAATTTTTATCTAAGAGGGCAGCACATGACTGGATATGCAGAAGATTTAGATAAAGAATTTATGTCAATATACTTATACAAAAGGTGGGATAATAGTGTTAGGAGAAATGTTGAGTGTTATAGTGTTAAGGAATTGGATAGAAAAATAGGTGCATTAATAAAGAATAGGGAGTTAAAAAGATGGAGAGTAAAAAGAGTTTAAATATTTATTGAAGTAAACGGAATATTGGATGTGAGTTAATTTATGTTAATAGCAAGGAAAATAGTTTACTGTTTAAGCCTCAAACAGGATCTTTAGTAACAAGGGAATATACACATAAATGGAAAAACATGGGTGATGTAGTCCGCAAGTTGTCTAAGGAGGGCATAGAAAATATTAGGTATCTGTTAATTGAGTGTAAATGTCTGAAAACAGAAAGGGTACAAATAATAAAGTTGTGAAAGAATAAATATGAACAAAGTGATTACACAGAAAGTGGCTTATTGATTTTTATTTTGGGTTTGGGAAAAAATAAGGGAGTTTTAGATATAAAGACTATGGAGTTGACAAAGATTATGTTATGGAAATGGGATGGAGCAGGAAGAGAATATGGGAAAACTTAGGGTGGGGAATAGAAAGGGTAGTTAATGTGGCTAAGAGGTTTCTTTGGGCATAGTTGCTGAGAGATTATTGACTTTATATAAGGAGAAGTCACATCAGTAATGAAACTAGTCTTTAACATTCGACCAAGGATACTGACAACAAAAGAATATACTTATACGGAATAACTTAAATGATTTTTGTGGAGCACTATGTACGCAATCAGAAAAAAAGTGAAATAATGAACTTATAAATATATATATATATTATACAAAAATTGGGTTTTGTCTTTTGGGTTAAGAACAAATCAGTTTGTAGTTGAAATTGTGAGTGAAACTATTGAATAGCAAATGTAATGCTATGAAAATACGATAAGCAAAAATAAACAGTCAGCTATATAGATTAGAGAAGAATAAAAGAAGAAATATGATTCTTAATAAATTAATTTTGGTTTATTGGTTCAGAAATTAAATATTAATATCAGAAATTAAATATTAATAAATGAAAAGCAATATTTCATCACATAACATTATCTATCTAGATCATACTAACAGGATATGTAAACATATGGAAAATGATCATGTGATCAAAAGAGAATACCAGGAAACAAAATAAAATTTCAATATTAAATTAGTCCATGAATCACAATATGAATACAAGAAAGTTTTGCCTAGAGAAGAAAATACAACATTACCGAACACTTCACCTGAAATATGATTGTTTTTGTTTTGTTTTTTTAATTACTAGTTTAGGATTTTTTAATATTTATAACAATAAGGATGGTGATATATTAAATGAATCATACTCATTTACAAATATTACAAATGCTTATTAGGCATGAGTTTCCAGGGGTACCATTTGGGCCTACTTTAAATTTTCTGACTAAAGATCATAAGCCGAGTAAGTATCAAATTTTAAAATATAATTATTATTGTACAAGTGAGGAGAGGGGGGAAAAAGAAAGATATATATATACAATAAAATCAATTAGGTAGACTTAAATAGAATGTACTTAAAATAATATAATTTAGAAACAACAACAACAACAACAACAATAATAATAATAATAATAATAATAATAATAATAATAATAATAATAATAATAATAATAATAATAATAATAATAATAATAATAATAATAATAATAATAATAATAATAATAATAATAATAATAATAATAATAATAATAATAATATCATCACACTCAGTTTCATGAAGTGAGTTCTGTCCCTGTCTTTAATATATTGATTATTGCAGATTGCAGCTTACTCACACATATACTGATTTGTACTAATTATAGATTATATCTAATTATAATTAAATAGCTCTAAAACTTAATAAAGACTTTGTTTATGAATTAAGAGTTGTGTGCTCTGAAATCACTCCCACAATCATATGATAATTTTTCAGAAACTTAAAATTTATTTTTACCATATATAATGGTAATCTGGTCTTGCTTGGATCCTGTTAACACTTCAAATTCCACTTTATTTAGTAATCATGATTTTACATTATTTAAATAAAGCTTTTTAAATAATATTCACAAGTACTATTTATATATACACCCACAAATACCATATGTGCAGATTAGTATATATACTTTATGTGTGTTTTTACATGCCATTGTGCATTTGATTATACTATATATATATAATCAAAATTATCCCACATTCACAACTCAACCAGACTAGTCAAAAAAATAAACTCTAAAACACAATCAATGGTTTCACTGCTACAAGAACACTTCTCAAGTGTAAAGAATTATACTAGAGAAGTTTTCTTGTAGTAATGAAACCATTGGTTATGTTTTAGAGTTTATATTTTTTGGCTAGTCTGGTTGAGTTGTGAATTTGGGCTAATTTTTATTATTTAATGATTAGTTTAGCTTTAGTCTTTTAATGTTTAATATATTTTAACCAGTTGGGTTACATGGCACACAGCAACATAGTTGTGGGTGCATGTATATATAAAGTAAAGGAAAAATAGAAATAAACACAGACAAAAAAAATTGTAGATAATTCCTACATTTTTTGAATAAAAATAATAATGGGTTAAATAATTCTGAATTTAAAACAGAATTTTATTATAAATTAAAACATTTTAAAAGGTCTAAATAAATTAATATTGTAATTCTGATTTTGAATTTAAAAACAAGCATGATTTATTTTTGAAATAATGCTTGTATGCATTTCTTTTACCTGTTTTTAAAAATCTTTGTATATTAAAAATTCCAAAGGATTAAAGTAAAAACATATATATTCCACCTTTGATAAAATTTCAATGTTGCTTCCAAAAGTAACTTGTAATTAAAAGTGATTTGAAAAGATTAAAATTGATTTTAATTAAGGTAAGGATTAGACAGAAAAATCACTGTTTTCAATTAAGATGTTTTTATCACCTCAGATGATTCTATAAATGGGCTGATAAAAAATATCAGTTCAGTCTGTATTGTAGTTTTTGTAAGAGCTGGCAAGGAGAGTCTGTTTTTTAGTTGGATAATAGATAGCTGCAAAGTTGGCTAAAATATTTTATGAAGTTATAGTTTGCTTAGCAGAGAGCTGGCCAAAAGAGATAGCTAGCAGAGTTACTCAGAAAACTACCATGAGGTGTAAAAATGCAAGAAAGAAGCCACTCTACAGTTTACTGGTGGAGTTTGAATTCACATGGAGGAAATGACCCACTTCTTTGTGTTGATATTCATAGCTACAAATGTGTTCTGAGAAAACAGCTAAATTTTCTGGATCAATCCTAGCCAAAAACCATACCTGAATTATACTTTTACCTGATGACAACAATTGCCTGGATTCTGCTTATTTTGATGATAGACCAAAAACCAGCTGGCCCAAGAGAAAGCCCAGCTGAATGAAGAAGTAGCTACACATATGCTGCTGTATCTATATGCAGAAAAAAGCAGAGATAAATATACATACAATGGTGAGTAGCATTTTATATAATGTGAATAAAATTTTAAATAAGTTTTTTTTTAAAAAAATTCATTAAAAATGACATTCTAAAAATGGGATATATAATCTTTAGCGATTATTTAAAATCATTTATTGGCATACAGAAAGTCATTTTGAAATTTATATTTTTGAATTCTAGAAATGATTTTATTTTTTGTTTATTAAAAAAAAAAATTAACAGACATTCTAAAAGTGAAACAAACACAGAAAAATTTACATGAATTAAAATAAACTTGCAAGAATATATTTTTTTAAAAAAACATTTACCTAATTAATCTTGAGGGTGACCTGTCAAGAAAGGAACTTTAATAAACTGTCAAAAAAATTGATTTTATTTCTGAAGGAAAGAAATTGTAATCATTAAAAATAAAAGTTGATTTTATTTTTGTGTACACATGTATACGTGTGAATTTTATAAACTTTCAATATTGAATTAATTAGGAAAATTTTTATTGTAACAAATTAAAATAGGTAAATGTTAGTGTGTGGCTGCAATTCAGTATGCACACATATATATGTTAAATATGTTATTAAATATGTATAAAACTGCATTTCATTTATAAAGTTAGGACAATATTTTATATTAAATTAATCAATTATTATACCACACTGATGTACAATGACAGGTATAGATATTTTATGTAAACTTACTGGAACATATATATAAATCACAATGTAATAAACTGAATTTTGATTTTATGTTAATCAACACATATATGTAAAGTTTAATCATTTAAAGATGATAACTACAAATGTTTATTTTATGGCAAGCCAAATATGTTCAGAAATTATGTGCACACACATGTAAGTGTGCATATATATATATCAATTGTATTGCAAATACCAATGTGTGTCAAATAAATACTTATATGTAAATTTTAATCATTTATTTAGTATTAAATGTCAACTGAGATATATTCATGTAATTGTAAAATGTGCATCTGTGTGCTTATATGAAACATATATGTAAGTCATAATGTAATAATTTGAATTTTGTATAGTAATTTTGTAAATTACAAATGTGATAATTTTTTTATTATATGTTAATCAAAATCAGAAGGATTATCATATGTATAATCATACTCTACAGATGTTAATACCGTTTTTTATTGTTAATAAACTTATATTTAATTGTTAAAGATTGTATTGCATCATATCTTGGTCAACTCTGAGCTGGATTCATGCACAACAGTCTGATATATGAATGAGAGTGTATATTAGTGCTGTTGGGCATCCAGATATGATCAATCATCATCCTGGTTGGTGCAAAAGAGAATACTCTTTCAAACCCACACACTACATTTTATTTTAGTTTAGTCTTATTATAAGTTAAGTTTATCATAGCCAGTACATTAATGGTACTAAGTGGCCAGAGCATTGATGATGATCAGCATGTTTTAATATCGCAGCATTATTGTTTTGAAGATTATGTATTCTAATGGATTAACACTTAAGAGGTACATCCAAAGTTATGTTTAAATAATTGTCCAAGCTGGCAAAGGTTCAATAGTTAGCCTGGTCTGTAGAAGACCCATTTCCAATCCAGTCACCAGATTTGATTGTTGATTTATTTTTTTATTGTTTAAATCCAGTCACAAGATGAATTGTTGATTTTATTCTGATTTATTCTGTTGATGTATTTTATTTGTGGATCATTCATGATGATGAATGGTTATTTTGAGTATTATTATTACTTACTTTTACTTATTGATAATGCTGATTGATGTTTAGTTAATTATAGTTGCTCTGAAGAGAAAACAGAACTTAACTCATATAACTGGTTCATCTCATTAGAGATTTCATTCTTTCATGCTCTCTTCTAATATATAACATTTTTATATATATATTGATGTTAAACATTACTTTAACATTTTTTTAAATAACATCTTACTATATATACTGCTCATTATTTTATATTTTATATTGTTTTATTATTTGAAATATCTTGTTGAACTGCGGTTAATCATGATTGGCCATCAGCCCAGGTTCACCTTTTTACCACCCAGCACCTCATCCCATTACAATATATATATACATACTGATATTATAACAAAAAGTGCCTCCTCAGATTATTCTAAGAAATTGTATTACATTCTATCTATAAAAATTATAAATTTTAAATGGATTATGAATTTTATTTTGTAAAGTTACCTTAAATTTATATTAGGAATTATCTAATAAAATTCTAACATACTTCAAACGATGGAATAATAATATTGGTAAAAAGGCATATAACTTTATGATACACTTTTACTGGAAGAGTATATTCAGTTGTTCGAAATCATAATACTCATTTCAAATGTCCCAATTTTTATATAGGCTAATAAAAATATAATTATCTCTAGACTAATAAATAATTATTATTAGCATTTATGTATATAAATTGTAATCTTTGCTAAGTCTCTGTGCAAGTTATAGGTTTGGAGATTAAGTCAAAGATATTATTTTGAAATTATTTTGTTATATTAAATTGTAAGATTCTGAATAAATGTTAAAATTATGCAATTATATTATCATTTGTTTTCGTTTATTTATTTATTTTTTTGGTCAGTATTTATAGTTAACAATACATAACTTTTAAAATATGTTGTATATAATTATTAAAAATATAAATAAATATGCATAATTTTTTATCAAATATTTATATATTGTATTTGCAACTATTAAAGAATGTTAATGTAATTCAAAATTCATAATAAATAATAATGCTTCATTTTGAACAAGGTTTTCAAATATAGTTTACTAGTCCACCAGTAGATGTCAGATGTGAACAGCAAAAAAAAAAAAAATGATACAAAAAGAAACCGTAAAATTAGCGTTAAATGAATGAAGAAAAAACAGAACTTTAGAAAATAAAATTAATTGAAGTGTAGGCAAAAGAGAGAAAATATTATTTTAAAATAAATATTGTAATAGATGTAATGAATACAAATTAATAGTTAAAATATACATATAAAGCAAAAAATTGAAAAAATAAATTAAATTTGAGTACGTTTCTTAAAAGTAATATTCAAAAAAAAATAAAGAAAATACTACATTATACGAATTTAGGAAAAAAGAATAATAATAAATAGAAAATATATAATTTCAGAAGTTCTTGTTTAAATAAGTTGGTTGAAAAATGATGTAAAAATAAACGTCTTTTATTTCGTTTTCGATTTGTTTTCTTATGATTACAAGCAAAGGATATTGGAAGAATACAATAATAAAGTCAACCTTTAAACTGAAGAAAAAGTAATAGAAATAATTTTATCCTATTTATAGATTAGTAGTAATAATGTTCAGTTGCTTACAAACTACTTAAGGTATGGATACTACCAGGGCTTTTTTTTTTATAAAAAAAGATGGCTCACTTCTTGTCAAGCTTTTTACTAAAGAAAATTGTATTCAAATATCATTTAAATGAAATTTAAAGCGGCTTTTCCAATGCTATAAAGCAAATAAACAAATTAAACAAAATTTATCATAATTTTTTTATTTTAGATATATCAAATCTAAAATTAAATAAACAAATAAACTGATAACTAAATATAAAATAAAATTGTAAAACTTTATTTAATTGAATAAAACTTTATAGTGATTTCCAAAGTTTTATCCAATTCTCATCTGGCAAATGTCTCCATTCATTTTTTTAGTGATAGTGTCTATGGCTGAATGATGTTTTCCGCTTGAGATGATTCAGGAACCTCACCTTGCACCAATATTTCCATATTTTCTGTCATCGTTTTGGACTTTTTATTAATGGGTCAAGAAGTAACTGGAAATGATTTTCATTTTTAAACTTGGAATAAATTTTTACACTAAAAAAATAAATAATGTAAAAATAACATCACATTTATGTAAAAATAAAGAAATTAAATATCCCATACATTATCAATCACTAAGCATGTGCATCCAATCACAAACGTCAGACATTACTGGTTGCACATGAGTCGCATGGGTGATCAATGGGAATATGGATGAGTCTACTTCTCACTACATGGGAGCACCAATTTTGAATCCATCCATATTTCATCTGATTCATAATACACCTTTTTTTTTTATTTATTCGAATTATATAAATATGGATTGTAATAATGTATATGCGATATTGTTTCATCTAATTATATTTGAAACATTAAAAATACACTAAAAATGGTGCCAGAATACTGTATCACCATGTTATATGTCAAAAAAAGCCCTAGGTACTACTAAGAATAATACAAATAGAAATCAAGGATAATTGAAGAACTGAGATAGTGTCTTCAATGATACAGGTTTAAAGATCAAGTTGAGAATTTAATAGAGAATCACACTTATGGTATGCTTTAGTATTTTTTTAGATGTTGAAAAAGTGTATCAAAGATTGAATAGAGTCTTCTGATTTAATTTAACAATAAAAATGGGATTAGAAAAATAAAAGTCTATACATTGGGTGGTTAGAACTCATGTGGGATAACAATATGGGATTATCTTTTATCACTATATTGTTCATATCTTATTAAGTGGACAGAAAAGGATGTTTGAAAATTAAAAATAAATAATAACACACACTGATATATCTATAAACACTATTTAAGACATGAAAACCCATCAGTAATGAGACTCATTATTTATAATAATAGAAAAAAAATACTGGAAAATAAACTATTATGATAAAAAAATATTGGATGTAATAAAAAAATTATAATTATAGAATACCAGCATTACTTTTTTGCTGATAGTATGTTTGTGGTAGTGGAGAGTGGATTTTCATTGTTGAGTAAAAATGAAATGTGAATCCTAAATAGAAAAACGGTAAAATAAAATAAATGTTAGATAATGATAATAAATAAACTAGAGATTGATATTTGTTGTTGTAATAATTACTAATACGCTAAAATTAATTGTGTTACGGTAAAACTTTTAAGTTTATTAATTAGTAGGCTTTTTTTTATCTATTCTATCTTTTAGACTTAGTGCTTTCAGAGCCCTTGCAGCTCCATATTCATAGTCCTTTTCATATGAACAGACTTTCAAGTTCTCTTTAGCTATTCATCCTTGTCTTATAAAACTGATACACATAACTACATAATGAGAAAAAAATAATTTTGCACTGAAACAGCACTCATCAGTTAGTTCAGATTATCATCCCCTATATGTATATATAATCAGTATTTGGTTTATATTAAGATAAATAATCTTCAAATTTTAATAAACAGGTTTCAGTCTTCATTCTCCAACTCTTCAGTCATCCATATTATAGATAATGGAATACTCAAAGCCCTTGTTGATGCCAATATTATTATCATACCCATACTGACTATAAACTATTTTCTATTTTATTCTTATTCACTTTTGATTGATTTTCAATCTTTCTTAACTTAAGATATTTTTAACAATAGCATAAGCATATGCCACATTTCAAATAAGACTACAGCATTGATAAATATAAATAACACTATATTCTAATTATATTCCATTTATTCACCTATCCATTGATTTATTATTTATTATTTGATTATAAAATGATAATATTTTTATTAATATTTTAAATAATAGTTTTTTTTCTTTTATAAAATGCTTATAATTTTAACATTTAAATCACATAAATATTCACAGCAAAGATTAAATAGTAGAACTATTATATAAACAAAATAATCAAAAAAAAATTTCCCAAGAAATTTATGCATCAGAAGGGGCAGAACTAGGCCAAAATCTGTGGTACATGAGTTCCATGGATCCACCAATTCTGTTAAGTTATAACATAGATATAAATCTAATATATTTTTGTATATGTTCACTTTAGTTTGAATAGAGTTTATGGCAATAAGTATTATTAAAAATTATTTTAGACACAACTAAAATAATAAACATATATTCTAGGAATTTATTTAAAGTAATAAAAAAGCATATGTTTCTACATTAGCTAGAATGGATTGTTTTTTTCTATTCCCTTGTTTAAATTTTAAATCCTTTTAAAAAACATGATGTAATTATAAAAATAAAATAAATTTTATATTTATTGTTAAAAATGTATTTCAAAAAAGTGAAATTTTCAAATAAAAATACTACCTTTAAAAATAATAGAATTCACCTCTCTGTTTTATAAATATAATTTAACATCTTAGATGATGTTTATATATTTGCCATTTGTGCTGTGAGTCTAATTGATTTTAATGATAGCTTGATGACAAAAATTTAAATTTATTAAAAGAAATGAGTGATTTCAATATTTAATCATCACTTTAATAGATTAAGATTGTAATTCTAATTAAAACATCCAGATATCGCAAGTTGTCAATGATCCAAGAAAAAAGCAATCAGATATTATATTCATTCTCTATTTAATGATAAATACATTTCAGTGTTTGGTTACTTAATTTATTTATTTATTATTTATTTTCTATAAATTATTAAAATATATTTATATGCATGGACACACAGTTAAAGGTGAAGCTAAAATAAGAATTATATTATTAAGGTTGTGAAAATATAAAAATTCCATAAAAGTGCTAAGACACCTTAATGTTATAATTCTCATTTCAACTTCTCCTTACCTGCATGTCAGTGTATATAAATATATTACTGATTATTTAATGGAAGTTTATCTATCTGTTATTATTGTATGAAATTATTAAAATTTGTTTTTAGTAAGTATTTGGTGCTTACCCATTTAGCTTTTTTTTTCTTTCCATATATCATAGCATCGGTTGGAAGGCGAACCCGCTATAACCGTCTGCCATCAACTGCTTGCTTACAAGGCGACTGCGCTGACCTTTCAGCTAACAACGCTTGACACCCGTTTAGCTTTTATTTCGATATATTTTCTTTCTAACAGAAATTTAATTAATTGAAAATATATTACTTATTTTTTATAATTAATTTGATTTTTAATGTCTTTAACAACTAGATTTGGTGGGAAGACAATTTTTCAATATGGTGATTTTTTTTTTTTAGCATAAAGTTTTAAATGATTTTTTTTTTTTTGTTTTATTTATTTGCAAAATAAATATTTCATCTTTAAGATGATTTTTTTTCAATGCTTTTATAGAAATTTATAAAAATTATAAAGATAAATTGACAATAAGGTTTTTCATTAAAAATAGAACTAAGAGAAAAGTCAATTAGGATATAGAAGGATGTTCACAAAAATCAGTTAAATAAAAACCATCATTTTCTGCAAGTTGAAATATGCAATTTTATCTTTCTATTAAAGAGCTTTGTTATTTACTGATAATTTCTAAGATTTACAAATATTAAACCAAAATAACTATGTATAGACATGTAAAATTACAGTACAAATTTCATGATATATAGATCACTCATATGCTAACAAGTTACCTATGGTCTGGAAAAGATTGAAATAGAGTAATGTGTATTTGAATGTGATATAAAATAACTCTCTGCAGAGCAAAACATTTATAAAAACATTGAAGAGCTTAGACTTTATTATTCTAATCAATTGACAATATAGAATTATGTAACCTTTTTTTACTCAGTTAATACCAATAAGATATTTATTTATTGATAATAATTGATGATGTCTTGGGTAAAAATATATTTTGTTTTTGCTTTTATCTTCTAACAACATATTATTTTATTAATTCTTACTTCTAAGTGAAACTATATTTGTTTGTTTGTTTTTTTCAAAAGTAAAATATTTGTCCCATACTGACAAACGAAGTTATTCATAATTAAAAAATAATAATAAATAAAATATTAAAAATTACTCTCTTTTTTGACATTTTAATTATAAATTATAAAAACAATAATTTTCTATACTTTTAGTTTTTGTACACACATCTATATATGTATTACGTTTACATCTGCTTTCAGCATTTATGTGCATATGTGCACATATTTGTATGTGCATGTTAAATATATATATATAGTATGGTATACCATATCACTTGAATTTCATTATCTGCAAACTAGTTTAGGTAAAGGTTTACTTTAGCGACCAGGGCATATTTGCCATCTAGTTTTTAAAATTAGAACTAAAATCTTACGTAGCTGCTCTTATATTACAATTACAGTAAATATTTATTAATTAAAATGTAAAAGATAATAAAAAAAAATAATTTACCTTTTTAAGCATAATTATACCCTATGCATAGCAGGAAGTTAGAGAAAAGGGCGGCAGTGCTATATCTACTGCGGAAGGCAAATTCTTGGAGGTACGATGAAAATAAAGCCCTGCTGGTACCAGATTGGAATTTCAGCTTACGCTTGGCCCTCATCCACATATTCTCCAATATTCTGGGTATGTATGTCTTGGTCTTCAGGATTCACAAAGTTGTCCTGGTGGACGACAACCGAATGCATGTGCACCTCATTGCTAAGTCTGCTGATATTATTGTATGAAGCCCAGCCATCTGAAATTATGCGAGTCTCTGGTAAAATGTACTGCTGGATTAGGGCCTCCAATGAGCCAGCCGTTCTATCCGCAACTTCTGTCAAGAAGCATGTAGTCCCCC
This sequence comes from Epiperipatus broadwayi, assembly GCA_028023455.1. Classification (NCBI taxonomy): domain Eukaryota; kingdom Metazoa; phylum Onychophora; class Udeonychophora; order Euonychophora; family Peripatidae; genus Epiperipatus; species Epiperipatus broadwayi. The sequence continues at coordinate 378,581 of JAQFVV010006243.1, forward strand.
TGTGGTATTTTCTGTGGAAATAATATGTTTCGTCGATTTTGATGACTAATGGCTCCCCATTGTCATCTATTCCGCCGAGAACCTTCGAGATAGTTTAAATTCTTAAGTTATAAATGCCGATAGTTTAAATTCTTAAGTTTCAAATAATTTAAACTAATTATTTTAATTAAACTAGTGCAATTATTTCAACTTCTTTAAAATGGTAAATATTTTTTTTTATCTTTTACATTTTAATAAATTTTAATGTAATTGTAATATAGTAGTATATACGTAAGATTTTTGAATAATAATTTACTTATAATTTTGAAAACTAGAGGGCAAACATGATTTTTATGCTGTGGTCGCTAAAGTAAACATTTACCCTAGTTTAAAAGTAAATGTTGTGGCTATGGAGAAACTATTTTATGTATATTAGGTTTACTTAAATATTTTTTTATAAAAAAAAGTAAAAGGTTTAAATATTATATATATAATAAAATATAATTATGTCTCTATGTGCCAATGTATAATATGTTTATAAATCTATTATGTTGCAATCTTTATTAAGATTTACTAACACTAATTCTATGAGAATTAATTCTTTATTATTCTTGAATTTGATCATTGTATTTTTTCTATAACTAATTACTCATAAGTTATTAGTACTTTCCTTTTATATAAATGTATACAATGTGATATAAGTAAATAAATGTGTATATTTTATAAAAAGATTCTTGCTATCATTACTACAAGCTAATCAATTTTTTTTTGTCTTGCTAGAATAAATTATTTTTGTAAATTCAATTTTAATTAATAATACAATATTCTTTATAGTTATTATCATCAATTTATATTACTATTTTAATTAATTAACTATTAATTATAAAAATGGTTTAAAAAATTGTGAATGTTCTTTTAATGTCTGGCTTTTTTAAAAATAGTGGCTTTAATGTAAGACTAATGACATAGAATAGTGGGTTCATTAAAATAATCTTATTTTTTTAAGATAAAATAGCAATATTCATGCAAAAATATATAGTATAAGGTTTATTCATTATGTTCAGTAACTATAATTAAATTGAGCACTAATTATATATGTGTGTAGGAGATGATGATCTGGACCAAGCGATGAGTACTGCTTACAGCACAAAATATGTATATTGGAAGTCATTTATTTTTTCCACATGTGTATGGTCATGTCTATGTGTTATATAAGATAAAGTGGATAGCTAAAGGGAGTTTAAAAGTCTTATTTAAATCCCCTATATTACATTTAAACTCCTAGTATATGAATTATGTTTGTATTTCAAAACTATTACAGATTCAGCCTGTATTTTTCCCATTTCTCTTCTGTGTATTTGAATGAGCAAGATCCTATACATGAGGGGTTAGAGAGACTTAAGGTCAACATGGGCATGGGAATAAGGTCAGCATCAATAAGGGATTTGGGCATGCCATCATCAGATTTTCAATCATTTAGACAGCTGAAGAGTTGGAGGTGAAGTAGATTGAAATCTGTCCATTAAAGTTTGGAGATTTTCTATCTTAATAAAAACTTAACACTGATTATATGTATATATGGGTGGGGTGGAGATGAGGGTCTGGGTAAACTGATGAGTTTTTGGACCAGCATGATATATATATATATATATATTGGAGATCATTTATCTTTTCACATGTGGTGTTGTCATATATATTGGTTGGATAGCTGAAGGGAACTTGAAAGTCTGAGTTCAAATTTCCTGTATTATATTCAAAGTCCAAGTATATGAAGTATTTGTATTTCAAATATATTATAAATGTATATTGTAAAAATTAAACCACCTTTTAATATAGCCTTCATCATAAGAATCTAGAGAAAACAATATTCGGCAATTAGTCAAATACTGGGTGAAGAGAAAATATAAAAAAAAAATTGTCATTTGCTATTTTTTATTGATAACATAGTGAATCTTTGTCAAGCATTGGTAGTCGAGAAGTCAGCGGCAGCTGCTTTACAAGTGTTGTCCTGGGTCCCAGCTGATGCTATGACACATGAGAAACATAGTGAATATTTATTTTATAATGTTTTAAACAAATGATAATAAAATAATTATTGTCTTTATTGAATTATTAATAAATAAATTAACTATAATTAAAATTTCAAAATGTTTATTCATGTATTTTTTAATTGCATTTAACAAAAAAAGGTGAACTGAATATGTCTGACAGAAAAAAAGTAGTTGCTATTAAAAATAAAAATATTGAAGCCACATATTTGAATTTTTTGAAGTTTTTTTGGCCCCATTCTTGGTAAATAACATAACTGAAATTTAAAACTTTTATTAAATGAATATATAATGTACAAATCAAATGAAAGTATTAACAATAGTGATGTAGACAGAAAAATAACTCCTGTATAAAATAATTTTAATAATTTTTAATTGTCAGGAGTTACTGGCATTTAGGAAAAAAGTGGTTATTATTAAACTGATAAATTAACATTGATATAACAATTGGATTACATGTTAATATTAGAAAGATTAACAGTGAGAAGGATATATGACAGGGTGACTCCATATCTCCAAAACATTTTACAGCAATGCTGCAAGAAGTACTTTGTGAATTAAAATGGGAAGCTAGCAGAATAAAAATAAATGGATATTTTTAAGTCAGCTAGATTTTGCAGATGATGCAGTTGTTTTTACAAATAATGCTTCAGACCTTCAGTAAATGTTGTAAGAGTTATCAGATGAAAGTAAGAAAATAGGATTGATATATATTTCTATAGTGTAATGTTCACTACACCATTCTCAAGCAATATAGGTTTCTATCCACTTTCAACACCTTGTGAAAGGATGTAATCATATACATATTATCAAAGACATGTGGAAAAGATCTATGATCCCCAAAGTGCACACTACCAAAATATTAGTCATTATTGGGTAATCTCTAATCTAATGAATGACTAATAAAAGTTATTAACATACTCCAAGACTTACATTCATTTGTTAATAAGCATGAATTTTTCAAATTAAAGTATTAAATATGATTTAAAACAATGATAAAAAAAATTGTCAGTTAATGCTTTTCAGAGAATTATAAATAAAATTTTAATAAGTTGTAGAAATAGCATTATCTAAGAAAAAAAATAATACAGGCAAAGTTGATTGTTTAAATATTTTATGAATTAATAGGACTAAACGGAATTCAAATAATAGAAATTCTTAATTTTTTTCCTATCTTTATTTACAGTGCTTTTTTAGAATTGTCTTTTTTAATCTCTGAAAAGTAGATATTGTAATTAAATTGAGGTTCAAAATTTAGGATTAATATTTATATATTATTTAGTTTGAATATAGTTTGTGGAAAACTAAATAACTTTTTTTGCTTAATTATTTATAAAACATTATTTTCAAAATAATTTAATCTTTTTTGAAATGAATTTATCACACAAAATTTAAACATAAAAAAAAAAATCTTATTTTTTAATATATGTTTAGATTAATCAAAAAGCATTTTAAATATTACATATATTTTTTTAATATATATATAAAATTGAATAAAGTGTATGTATTATTTAGTCTGGGTGTTGTTATATCATATAATCAATTATTTGCAGTTAAATTGGATCTCTCTATGAAGGTTTTATTCTATTTTACTGATATTTTGTTATTGTTATTTTAGTTCCATTATAGAACACTAGATGGTGTTCTATCTGCAATACTTGGTTAAAATTAGATAGATGATTAACATTTGAAAATGGCATGAAACCATGTGTCAAACAGGTTTTTTATTTATAATTATTATTAATATATATATGGTAATAATATAAAATACCTATACAGAGTTTAAATATATTGAAAGCAATTAATAAAACCAAGTATACTTCCGATGTGTATGTGTTATATACATTGTTATTCTGTTGAGAAGACCCATTTTTTGCTAAATTGTATAGTGTTAGATCTTTGGTTTATTATGTATTTATTTGGTGCAATTAAACATGCCTCTTTAATCCTACATCTTATATTTATATAGCTGTTGTATACATTGCTGATTATTTATTACAATTTATGTAAAAGAAATGTGTCTTGGAATTCATTATTTTCCATTTTTGATTATTAAGGTATCAATCAAATTACCGAAAATCAATTTAAAACTGAAATATTATTTGTAAAATAACTTTTTCTCTCACAGGATAACATAATTAAAATCCACTAAATTTCTAAAGCTGATGCCTGAATTTTAGGAATATCTTATTTTTTAATTACTTCTGACATCTATGAACAAAAATAAAACTACTATATAGAATTACTGATGTTAAAGGGGAAGCATTCAATGCAAAATTTCCTATAGTTCTTTGGTTTTTGGTCAGTCTTGTGCCACAATGAAGTTTGACAGGTTAAAAGCATCACTCTGCATTGTAATGCCCCAATCATATAAAGGCTTAAGTGTTACCCTTATCATAAATTATATGGATTGAAATGATGTAAATAGTTTTGATACATACTAAGTGCACTATTCAAAATGTGTATATAATCTATGATTACAAGTAAGATTAAAACATATAAAGTACTATATATTTTGTTGTTGCATTTAAGATTTCAATCAATAAGCATATATGTAAAGATTCATTGAAGTTTATGATGTAGCTCTAAAAATTAAGATCTTATGACTTATTGTGTCAGATAATATCAATCCCTATTAATAGTTGTCAATCATTATCATACTTTTACTCCATCATTCCAATTTGGGGATGCACAGAGAACTCAACATATATCTTAAAAATAAGTAAGCAGGCAAAACTCTCCATACAGTAGTGCCACCCTGTGCCAACCAGAGTAATCAATGGATGCCAGAAGGTTTATGCATAAAATCCCCATCTAGTGCCTACTCATCCAATATCCCCAGACTAGTTTCTGGCTTGTGCCCTTTGCCAGTGAGGAGCCTTGGATCTGAGAACACTGATGTATGGAGGGTTTTGCCTGTTTAATAACAGTTATGTGCTAGCATAAGAGATGGTAATCATGTGATGTTTAGTGGTTCATCTTAAAAATATTTGTAGTTATGTTTGAATGTCTTTTTGAACAAGTAGCAACATATTCATTCTGATTTTGTAAAAATAAGAGCCTCTAATACATTTGAACACTAGACTTTAAAATAATTTGGACAAGGATTACATGCAGTATCTAATTTATATTTTGTGTGCTCATAGATTTTTAAAAATATGAAATTCTGCTTATTATAATATATAAATGAATACACCAAACTTCTTTTTTAAAACTTGTTTTTTATATGACTATTATAAAAAGAAAATAACACATCAATGTTTCAACTATTTTATAATATAGTCTTTTTCAAGGAATACTAAAAAATATAAATATATAATAATAAATATAAAATGTCACATATTCTGAACAAATACAAAAACATTAAAAAAAATACTAAAAAATTATTAACTTTACCTCAACATTTTTTCTATTACAAACAATCTTAAAATTTTAGCAATTTTTTTTACATTTATATACCCATTCAAAAATACCCTAAAAACATTTAATTAATAAATCAATTTTTTTTTTCTATTTTCTTTTCTATTAACATTCTATTTAATTCAAGTTTAATTTCACATTAATTTTAATTTTCCGTTAGTGAAATTAAACCTGAATTAAATAGAATATAATAGATTTATTAATTAAATATTTTTATGATATTTTTGGATGTGTATATAAATGTAAAAAAAAATAATAAAGTTTTGGGATTGTTTGTAATAGTAATGTTTTTGCATTTGTTCAATTATGTAATATTTTATATTTATTATTGTATATTTGTAGTCTTTATTTTTTAGGGTTCCTTGAAAAAGACTATATTATAAAGGAAACGTTGGTGTGTTATTTTATTTTTAAAATAGTCATATAAAAAAAAAAACAACAATTTTTAAAAGGCAAATATTTGGTGTATTCATTTATATATATGGAAAATTATGAACTATTTTTGAAAAGAAAAACTGTGTAGATGATATTTTAATTTTTTTTTCTTTCTGCTTGATTATAGTCATATTTTCAAAAGATACCTTCTAGCAGATTAATTAACTTATATGTTTGCATATACATAAAGATATTTACATCAAGATTTATTTATAGGGGATTTGAACCCAGACTTTCAAATTCCCAACTAAGCAATCTATCTCATGCAACCAATACATATGACCACACACATGTGAAAAAGATAAATGATCTCTAATATATGTATTTCATTCTGAACCAGCACTCTTCAGTTAATCCAGAATCATCATTTCCCGCGCATGTATATAATAATCATTGCTCTGTTTATATATCAGCATGATTGGAGATTATTTGTCTTTTTCACATGTGTGTAGCCATATCTATCGATTGTAAGAGATAAATTGGAGAAATTGAAAGTCGGGGTTCAAATACTCTATAATTACATCTAAATTTCAAGGATATAAAGTATACCTGTAATTTAATATTAAGATTTATTTTAAGTCAGATCGTAGGAACATATTTTGGTAATACAAACTCTTATCCTCGCCATGTTTTAAAATTAGTCATAATAAGTATATTTATTCACGAACGTTTAATTTAAATTTTTATTTACTTATTTTCTGACTAAATAAACTTAAAACAAATAAAATCATTATTTGTTATTACATAATTAATTTATTTCTACTATCAATAAAGGTAAATCGTACCATTTAGATTATTGCTTCGTAATAGCAGAAGTAGTAACATTGTTACTCATAGCTTATATATATAAATATTTTAAGAAAAGATTATTATTTTTAATAATTGTTTTGAAGTTTTTGTACAATAAATATACTGTGTGTAAATTAACAAGAATAGAAGCAATTTAATGTTGTCTGTATTGTGGTGTCCTCTATGAACATATGCTTTAGCCCTAAGCTTTTTATTTTTTGCGTCAGATGGCAGCATTATTTCTTTACTGTTTAAAATAGTGCTCTGATCGTGAAATATATGCACAGAAATTTCTTACTTCGTCTAAAAAGAAGCCATTTTACGTCACGTCACTGTGTAATACGTGTTAAAATTTAAAAAGCTAGAAATATAAAATGTGAAAGCTACATTACATTTTGATTTTGATAAATGTATTTCTTGTTGTAAGTACATAGAATAAGAACGTATATCGGTCGCATGTAAAATAAATCAACAATTACATTTTAATAAAAATGGGGTCTTTAAAAATTAAAAGAAATATTCTGTTTTGAAGAAGGAAGAATAAAAAAATCAATAAAGAAGTGAAAATGATTAAGCACTTTTATTCTTTGTTTATTTTATCGCACCTTTCTATTTTATAGCTATTTTTAAATTCTAAAACGTGTTTCTAATGGAAATTTATATATATTGAGATGTTGCATTAAAAAAAGGAATCGCGAAGTCATATGTTTATTAGTCCTGTAAAAATATTATATTTATTAGAATACTGCATTACTGTTGTTAGGTAATATCGAAATTGTGTTTCTGATTTGTTGTGTTTTTTTAATGAAATGATATATTTGTATAATATAATAATTGGTAATGGTCTAGTTTCTCTAAAAATCATAAAGAAAATGGTACCTTCTATAGTGCAAACAATTGATCTTATTTATTTTTTTATTGGAAACTCTTATGAGTGATCAATTCTAGAAAAGTGAGTTAACTCAATGATTCCTAGCTGCATGATATTATGGAGGATTTGATTGGTGCTGTTGCTTGTCAATTTTCATTCTTTTCACTCTCTTGTAGTTTTTTGTAACATTATTGTGCCAGTTATGCATTCAGATGATGTTAGAAATTGGAACAAAAGTAAATATTGGCATATTAGTTTTTTAAAAAAATCTGCAGATGTCAGCACTCTACAATGAGTTGTCAATGCTTCTGATTGGTAGATTCTTTGAGAGAGCATTTTCGAGACTAATTGTAGACTCCTCTTTTATTGTTGCCAGCAGTAAACAAGAAAAATGTATACTTTCCATTGTTTATTTAAATATTTATCATTATTTTTACAAAATATTTGTATAGTGATTATTAAAAACAAAATATTTGAATATGTTTTACTTTTAAAAGTACAATGTTGAAAAATCCACGGTAATGTTAAAAATGAAACTATGATCTATAATGCTCTACTACATACTATAATACAGAATTTTTATGATAATATAATTGTGATTTTAAATTTTAGAACAGAATATTATAGCATGACCTAATAATAATTTGTTTGGGTTTTAAAAATATATATATAGTTTTCATTATATATTTGGCCTTTTTTTCTATATTTTCAAATTTTCAAATACGATTTTTTAGGATGTCTATATTTGTAAATTTATATTTCTAATAAATCAAATACAATTTATTGATTCATAATGTGGAATAATGATTTTAATGTTAAAATAAAATGTTCAATTGTTTTGAAATAGGCACTTGTAGTGCCTATTTGCAAAATAGTTGAACATCAAAACATGGAAAGGTTTACAAAATGAATGCTATAAGAAGATAAAAAATTATCAAACAAAGAATTTTATGATAAGAATCTAAGAATTTCTTTTAAGCTAAAGTCTTGGTTTTACAATCAATAAATGGAGTAGCAAACAATAGCATATTAGAACTGAGAATTAACAGTCTTGTCTGTCTGTTTGACAATTAATGGCATGTGATCTACTGAACAATAACTATGCAATTATTATTTCTAAATAATACAACTTGATTAAATGGTTAAGTTTTTCTATTTTGAGCATTAGAACAATTTTTCAAAGTTTACTGCAAATACTAAGATTATAACATACACATTTTCTTGTAGATGTCAGATTCTGGGATGCAACATGATGTACCTGTAATATTTGTTGCTTGAACTTTGTCTAAACTATTGAGCACTAAACCATTCAACTACTTTACTATTATTATATGCATTTGCACAGAAACTAAAAATTAAAATTCTCTTTTCATAAGTCATATATTGTATTCATATATAACAATAATGTTCCATATTTTAATTGAACTTTTATAAAAATTTGCAACAAAACAGCTAGAAAACAATATCACAAAATAGTAATATTACAATTTTGGTTATACTTACATATTACAATATTCATTGCAATAAACATTTGTCTTTTTGAAATATAAAAAAAGTTATTTATTTTTAAACTTTATACGGCATTTTTTTAAAGAATGGGATATAAATCCAGTGAAGCTACTATTAATTATTAAAGTTTGCTTGTATTCAAAATATTTTCAAATTGGATATAAAATTCAACTACTCTCGTGTTTATCTATAATACTTGATATGACAGAAATTTTAAAATTGAAAAATTAATCTTGGGTGTCATAAAAAATTGTCTGTAATGAAGTCTATGATATTTTTATTAACTGAAGTAGTCTCTCTACAGAGTCTTTTCCAATAATTTGTGATTTTAGCTACAGCAGTTATTATATTGTTAAAGTATGTTGAATAAGATATATTTGGTTATTTTGTTTCTAATATGCTTTTATATTCTTTTTAACATGTTGTATTTAATATAAGAATTGTGAAAAAGCCTTAATATGTCAATCAGCTGTTCTATGCCAATATGTTTAAAAACTACATAAAATAAATATTAAATTACAACAATGATACAAATATGTTATTATTTAACATCCAGTAAACATGACAGTAAGATAATTCTTTTAGCCAAAACAATATGCTATTGAAAAAGATTACATATAAAAAGTATTTCAATACATAAAAGCATCAATAGTTTTTAATTAAGATGCTGTCTGTCTTTTTTTTTTTAAAAAATTATTTATTAATTTTTAAGATTTCCTTCATGTTAAAATATTTCAGATAGAGAGATGAGTCTATTTAAATCTTCTATCCAATCAAACGCAATTGTTAATACAAGTAATTTATTATTACAATGAATTATAATCACTTCAAACTATAGTCGTTAATACTAGTTTTTTTATTTAATAACTGTTGCCAATGGTGCAAATAAGCACAAAACAAAAACACTTGGCAAACAAATGTTTTTATATTTTTGCATGATATTTCTTTTTGTATTTAATATTGACTTATTTATTTATTTATTAGAATTTATGTAAATAAATAAAATATGTATTTTAGGGTCAATTTAGAAAACCAGGATAAACACAGCATCTGTTTGCTTGAAGTAGTCGAAAAGATTTGAAACAAGCTCTGTGTACCAAAATATGAATGTGGCATAAAAATTGTCAAGTAGATTTAGGATACTACCTCTTTTGAATTTTAGAGTATTATTATTATATAAATAAAATGTATAAATTATTCTCTTGGTATAAAAACTTTTAAAATCCACATTTTTGATATTTGTGTGGGAGCATAATTCAAATTTCTCATATTTGACACAGTAGTAAGAGTAGTAAACTGTAGAGTAATGGGATTCTGATTCAATTTTTAGTTAAGCATATATATACTGAATAATGCCATATTTATTTTTTATACATTTGCTTAAAGATGCAATTTTCACAATAAGTTTAAATTGTACAATATAAAAAAAAATTTCATAAAATTGACCTATCAAAAAAATTAAAAAGTAAGAAAATACAATAATTGTCATAAACAAAAATAAAAAAAATTAAAAATTTTAAAGTTTCTAATTTTGAACTTATTTCTGAATTGTAAATTTTGATAAGTTCATTTTAAAATAAGAGTTTTTTAAATTATTTAAAACTATTCTGCATAAAGATTACAATAAAATGACACATATAAAGTCATTACTGGGTATTATCAATAACTGTTTCTTGGTAAAAGTTGGTATTCTTCACTGCTCCAAAACAACTAAGACCTGGGTAAAAGACATCCATTTATGGAGTCTTTCTTTCTAACAAAATTAATATTGGTTTATGCATTAATTTGTTTTTAAGTATTGTTTAACAATGGCATTGTTAAAAATAGAAAACAAAAATAACTTGCTAACTAAATTTGATCAATATATGCACACATACACTATATATATATACACACAAGGCATATAAATCATACTTATTGCAAATATTATTGTATGGCCTTTTTTTTTAAATCTGATGTTTATAAGTGTAATTAACATTATATGATAACTTTTTATATATAATTAAAAGTAATTTTACATTGAAATAATTAATTTTGAAATAACATAAAAGTGTAATTATCAATACTATACAAACCTGAAAGCATCCATCAATTTATGTAAAGTTTTTTTTTCTTATTTAAAAAAAAAAAAAACCCATTTTTTTAAAGTATAACTTTTATGAAAAAATTTATAATAAAAAAAACAAAGTCATTTGTGGAAATACTATTGGGAAAAAGAATATAGTATTTATATTGTATCATATCATATACATTTGTAGAGCATTCTATTTTTTTCTATGCTTTGTCAAAATTGTCTTCACTAAATCTCGGTTTTCAAATACTGATTAATCATAGCAGGAAGTAGAAGCTTAATGATAACTTTAAAAAATGTAGTTTAAATAAAATTTAACTCCCTGGTTAATTCACACAAATATTTTAGCTCAGAGATTATACTATTTGAGGTTTGCTTTTCTTCACTATATTTTGACAATCTGGTATGATATATCACCAGAATTCTTTTTTAAAATGAAAAACCCATGAACTAATGAATTCTGATTTATGAATCAAAAAAATTCTGAATAAATCAGTATGTTCCAATAATTGTTAACTCCAAAGTAATTAAATTCATACACCATGTGCTTGACAACTTAAGTTCTTTGTTCTCTGGTTTTGAGATTATTTGCAGGATTACTTTGAGAAGAATTTTGGAATCGCACAAAATAGTTTGTTGCCTAGTTTATTAAAGATCTATTATTATTTTTGCATTGTAATTGTAAATATTTATTAAAAATCAAAAGTTTATATGATTACATTTTTATTTTATACATATATATTTTATTTTTAAAAATAGAAGTTAAAAAATTTAATTGTAACACTAATAAAAAAACTACAAGCAGCATGAAAGCCATGCCTTGTGGAAGAGATCACTAAAGTCTTGCCAACACAGTACTAGGAGCTTTTGGTATATATTTTAAAAATTCTAACTGCAATTTTAAATTTTAAAATGAATTTGATAGATTTATGAAGGCTTCATATTTATTCATTCCTATTTATAAATAAATTTTAGTTGGGAAAGATTTTATTTATTTATTGGACTTACTAGCTTGGTTGCTTTCCTCACACCATTCAATAAAATAATTTCTCTTGTTCTCATTATATACACTGGTGTCATGAATTATGTTGAATTCTGTTTTAAGCTCTCCCCATGCACAATGAAAATAGCTAACCTTTTTGCTGATAAACAATAATTAGAAAAGAATGCATATTATTTATTGAACTATAAGTGTATAGTACAGCACATTTTAACATGCATATAAAACAGATGCTTTATATATTGTGTGCTTATATAAATTAAAACTATAGACAATATATTTTTAAAAAATTATATAGTAGTGTAGTTATTAATTATAAATTGAGAAAGCTCATTATGTGTTTAATAAATTTATTAAAAAATAATAATATAATAAAATGTACTTTTTTACTATTATTATTTATAAAATGAACAACCTAAATGTTGGATTATTAATCTTCTGAAGCTATTGATGTATTAGAATCAAGATGGTGGAGCATAGTTTTCTTTTGCTATTTGTGATGAGAAGTTGTTTTTTTTCTCTCTTAAGTTATCAAACTCATCTTGCTATTATTGTAATATTCTGGTAAGTTTCTGTGTAACATTAATGCTTCAATCCATCATGGGATCATTTTCCATAATTGTATTCTTTAGAGTCTATGCAGCCATCCTTTACTTGCAGTGAATTGTTTGGCATTGGTTGTTCCAAATTATTAGCTAAATTCTTAATAAAGACTTGATGCTTTCTGAATCAATATAAGACCATCATCTGTAATATTCTTATGATTCATGTTTTTCAGCCATAGATTTGACGCTTTGATTAAAAAATTGTTTCTTACCTTTCTTACAACCATAGCTATTATAGAAGCACAATCAACAATAGTACAAATTGCTTCTCCATCTTTGTTATTTCTCTAATAGGAGATTTATGGTTTTGATACATATTGTCCACTTCTGAATAGAACTTTCTTTTGTATTAAATCAAGCAATTTTCATTTTCTCCTTTAACAAAATTATTTTGTGATGTTTTTTTGAATTATCACTTGTAATTCTACAAAAATGCAATATTTTATTAAAGATTTACTGTACAGAATAAAAATTTTTGAAGGAACAAAAATGCTAGGAAAAATATCAGTGCACATGCTGTTAGTAATGCTATTGAACTGAATAGATACAAATTATGAAGAAAAGTGATCACATAAATTCACATTTGATAAAGTAATATTTAGCAAGAAAAAAAATGACCACCACTTTAGCAAGATTCATAAAATTTAATGTTTGCAAGTTTCATTGTTTTATTATTTATTTGTTTGCATTTTTTTTTTTATTTACATTTTTTTAGCATTTTGTATAATTGAAATAGCTAGTTAGCTATTGCATATTTCGCTACGTATCCATTTTTTAATATTTGGAAAGTTCAAATCTGAATTTTTTACAGTGCTTTCTTGTTTGTAAAAAGTCCAATTTATTGAATTCTAATACAGAATAAAGATTTAATACTAAAATCAAAGATTGAATGACTACAAAAATTGTCACCAGGGCAAATAATACAAATGTCAACCCATCAAAATGATCATAGGATTTTGTTTCCCCACTGCCATGAAAGTTTTAAAAACATATAAAATAATATATGAAGAGTAAATTGTTTATTACACTTGAAAAAATAGCTCTTTTAAATTAGGATATTGAAAATGATATGCCAAATTAAGGAATGAGACCTGCATTTGAAAGTCGTTATCTAATATTGATGAAAATGTTTTAGATGGAATTAATATCTTTTTATCAAAGGAATGTGCCTATACGTACTAAGGCCTAAAAAGTTTTGATTGGAATTGCGCAAATATGTTAGAAAATAAATATTAATATATATATAGCTATTGCCCAAAAGCAGATTACATTAAAAAAAATAATTAGCAGTTATATTTGAAATAATCTGGTTGTAGGCAAATAACATCATGCGTCAAAATAGTGGAAAAAAAATATATTTTTTTAGGTTTTATTATTTGATCTTTTTTTAGAATCATAACATCAAATTAATTCTTCATTTAAAAACCAACAACAACGTCAAACTTTGTAATTCTGCTCTCGGCCTCTGGGTGGCCTTTGTGTGTTTCATCATCAGATTTTCAATTGGAAGGACGGTTGAAGAGTTGGAGTGTGGAGTAGATTGAAGCCTGTCCATTAAAGTATGAAGATTCGCTATCTTAATATATGTCTGAGCACTTATTGCATACTTGTGTAGAGATGAGAATCTGGACCAACTGATGATTGCTGGTTTAGCATGAAATACGTATATTGGTGATTATTTATCTTTTCGACATATATGTGTTCAAGTGCATCAGTGTTATGAGATAGAGTGGAGAATGGTGGGTCATGTGAAAGTCTGTGCTCATATACCCTATATATTACATTTATTGATACAGGTATATAATAAGCCTGTATTTTAGTTTATAACTTGTTTATACTTTTATTTTTTTATTGCTTTTATATAATGAAATCATTCTTCTTTACACTTCATTAAACACCGTATGTGAGGTCTAGAATACTGACACTATATTTATCTAGGCTGAAATCATTAACACATATAGAGTAATTAAAATTTTATACCTTTTTTTTGATTTAATGTAAACTGAAGTTTTACTACAGTTATTGTGGGAGGAACAAGGAAAAGGCATTAAAATTTAGTCTGAATTGAAATACCGTCAACAATCGTTAAACTTTATTGTTGATACTAATGATGTTAAGAGCTTCCAATTTTTATTCATTTTCTGTGATGTGGTTTTATATAATAAAGATCCTTTAGAGAATATCTTTTAATCTCAACATTTTTTAATATTATTCACATTTATATAATTATATGTGTAAAAAAACATCAATATAAGTTTGTTAGTTATCAAGTCGCACAGGGAGGGTTTAACCTTATTGAACCACAATTATAAGCATCTTATATTAAAGCAAGAACATACATTAATATGATACAAAGACAATGTTTTAATCCACTATTATTTGGATGTAAATATAATGAATTAAATTTAAATAAGATCCTTTTTGGCCGACTTATTCATAGCATACAAAGACTTGCAAGACGACTTAAACCTAATCAGTTTGATCAACATCAAATATAAGGATTTGGATGGACAAATAAATAAAGAAGCATACTCATGGGTGAAAATGTCAAGAATGAAGATATTGAAGAACTTCCAGAAATATATGCTTGTCAATCTTATATAAAACTTATTTTCAAATTATTGAATGGCATACTACCAACAACAACATACTTAAATAGAAGACTAAATATGAATATGGAGACTATGTATATTTTGTAGGCCCAAAGAGGAGACTTCTTTACATTTCTTTGAAGAATATAATACATTTAAACAGAAAAGAAAAAAGTTTTCCATACTCCAATTATAAATTTGAAAAGATTAGTGCTACCGGACATTAAAAATTTTCATCCACATAATGCAATACAATAGTTTTGGTGCACACTTTAAAGACAATATGGTCAATAAGATGTGGTTATGATATTTGACAATAAAAAGTACAACTGCATAAGAAAATTAGAAAAAGAATGGAATAAATATTTTAACCAATGCTTAAGATATTTAACAAAGAGGGTGATGGAAATTATTTGGGCAAGCACAAGATCCACATTGTGTGAAATATGGGAGTAAAATTCTTATTTAATTAATAGTTGTCATGAGGAACATATAAGACCATGAGTGTGAAAGGAGTATTGAAGAAAGTGAAATGCAAATCAAAAATTATATGTAAATAATTGTTAGCCGAGAGGTATCGCAGCCGCCATGCAAGCAAGTAGTTGATTGCAGACGGTTGTGGGTTCGCGTCCCGGCCGATGCTATGACATATGAAAAAAAAAAGTTTAAATATTTTTTCATTTCTGTTAATAAAGATATTATTTTTAATAAAAAAATAATCTCTTTTTCGTCTTTCCCTTTTTGAATATTCAAATTATTTAGATTACAGTCATAAGAGATTGTGCAATGACAATTATTTTATTACGTAATATAAAATATTTTTTTAAATATTTTGGATTATAATATCTTATTATTTATAACTTTATTCCATTGTTTATTTGGTATTAACGTTTTTATTTTGTTTTATTTAAATCCATATAGATTATTAAAACCACAGTTTAAAATATCCATGTGATAATGCCACATCCAAATCAGTGATTATCAAAACTTCCACTAGGTAGCACTGAAGTCAAATACATAGAGTAAACTACTGCTTCTTATGGAAAGGTTGATAGTAAATTGAGAAAGTCATGTGGCTCTTTGTTTAAATAAAATAAAAACAATAAATGTATTTATATAATTTATTAGGTGAAAACCAATTTATGAACTTTTTTTTTCTTTAAATTGGTTTCTGTATTAATTTCTGCACTAATTCTTTATGATTTGACTTGTTTATTTTATTATTTCTCCAAATGGAAAAATTTGCAATGATTAAAACCATTGTTATAAATTCTTGCACTCTTATTATTATGGGGGAAAAAATGAAAGATTAATTTTGTCAAAAAATGAAGTTCCCTTTATTGGAAGGCAAAAGTCTTACAGAATCCAACATCATTTATTTAACAGATTGTTCATAAATTGTTTTATGTGATTTAGCTACTGTAATAAAGTCGCAAGTTTGATAGCTTAAAATACATGAATCATAGCTAGACTTAGTCATGTTTTGTGCTTTAATGTCACATGACATTCCATGCATATAATTATTCAATTACTTTTTTTAATAAATCTTTTTTTCTTGGTTGTTTTATGTGAAGATTGTAATAAGTTTGAGCTAACTGCAGGTTTAAAAATCTTATTTGTAAAGTAAAATATTGTTTGTGACATTCATTATATTTTATCAAAGCTGAATGATTGTATTTCTCAAGTTTTTTCAATATTCTTTTTAGTTCAAACCAATCATGAAATAGCATTGATGCATAAATATTTGTCATAAATAAAAAAGTAATACTATCATTAATTTTTTTATTAACTTTAAAAAAAATTAATGACCAGACTATCATAGTTTAGAGCCAACAGAAATCTGTACTTCACTAGCAATAACAAATGTAAAGTGGACATTTTAGGGTCATAAGATTGGCAACATTTATAAATTTTTCCATTTGGTCATTGAGAAATAAGACTATCTTTGAAAGTGGAGAAGAATATGACATGATGAAAATGTCTTTACACTTACTAAAAGAAATTAAAGAATTAAACCAAAAATTTTCTCAGAATTGGACATTCAACCAGACCTGGGCCCTAATAAACTTAAAACAAAATGTAGTACCAATGATGAAAAGAATATAAAGTTGTAAATTCACAGATACTGAGAAAATTTAATGAACTATTTATCTAAAACATTCTAGATAAACTTTATATGGAAGAGATCCAAGAACTAGAAAATGCCATTTTAAAATTACTCACCTACTTGATGAATAATAGGAAAGGGCTTTCATTTGATTAACAAATCAGTTTTAATCAATGACCCAATAAATATATTAAGACTGCTTTAACAATGCTTAATGGTAACCTATTCGCTTACTGTAAAGAATCTATGATATATTTCATGTAATTTTCAGTCTTACGTATTCTATGAAAACCTGTTTTTAAGAAATTTTATCAATGCAATCCCTATATTGGATTGGCTAACCTCATGATCTATAAATAAAATGTATGGCTTTCAAATATAATTCATAATGATTAATCTCTCGATATTTAAAATGTTAAATTAATACACACAGAAACATTGAAAATGCTCTTCACTTGATAAGATAAAACTCTATAGACTAAATGGCCAAATATGGTTTTAATCATTGTCCACATGTTCATAAATTAAACAAACTTATATGTGTTTGAATTGACTAACACCATCATATATGTGATTTACATGATCAGATTAATGTAAATGGGCCATTACTATGATTTCTGGAATGGGAAGTTATATGTTTTCAATTTCTGGTGATAACTAATGTCTTAATGTAATTGATATGAAATTAATTGTTTTTTGTTTATATATACAAGCGTAACCACTGATTTTGTTGACTGGTCTTCTTTGAGATTGATATGTAATTGTCCTTCTTTTTGTAAATGATTCTTATGGTTTGTGAATAAAATTTCCTTTTGAAAGATAACAAATGTTGAATATTTTGACACTCATCTTCTTACCAACCCAAATAAAACTGTTTCTTTCATTGCATAACTAAATCTCTAAATAGACAATTCTTTAGCAATAATTGATTAATTAATTGGGTTCGTTTATGAATTAGTTATATAAAAACATCGTTTATTTATTCAGAATTATTAAAATTTACCTGATTTTTTTTTAATTTGGATTTAAATTCCAATTCATGGACTCGGGAGTTTGAGACATTAAATATACTCATAATGCCTTTATTTTTTATATTTATACAAATATCTCGCTCATCAAAATATGTTATGTATTTCATTTATTCATGTTATATTTTAACTTAAAACTGCTCTTATAAATCCATGCTTTATAAATTAATTGAATTATTATACAAATAATTTTTTAATGTATATTTTTCTTTCAAAACAAATTCTCAAATTTTTCTTAATGATTCAAAAGTATTTCAATATCTCACTCACAAACAAATTATGTTTCCATTAATTTTATTAATATATACTATGAGAATGCATTGACATGGCTGATTTTTGCTCTGCAAGATAATTTAAACTTTTATTTATTTTAATAACATCTAGATAAAACTGTCTGTTGGTGGAGAATATTTGTTTAGAGAATGTATGAGAAACAAAAGTTGGAGCAAAGTTAGGTAGATTTTGCTGGATTTAGAAAAATATGGCTAATGCTTGGAGGGTGATTCAAGATACCAATATTATATATATATGGTGTTTATTGTTGCAATGAGATCTTCAAACAAAGGCGTACATAAGATTATTTGGATTTTAAGAGGTTTGCTAATAAAAAAAATTAATTTAAGTGAATGAGTGATTTATTGAGAGAGAGAATAACATGTTTCTCATTCTTCATTATAAAAAGAAAAAAAATTGTATGAGGAGGTTTAGAGAATATCAGAAAAATCATAAATTTAAATATAGGGTAGGGGAATTGGGAAAATAAGAAAATATGGACTGCATGTGTATACCACAATGTATGTATGGTGGTCAGAAAGAAATTACACATGCTTTGGTAGTGTATGCAATATGTGATAAGTTTTTTATCTGAAGTGCTTAAATAAAACTAGGAAGAATATAAAAGGTGTATGATTGTGTAGATTATATATAAATGTCTAAAAGAGGTGAAAAAACATGATTTTTAAGTGTAGGTAGTTTTTAAAAAGAAATTCAAGTAAAGTGAGAAAAATGTGGATAATGATTATATAATGGGGGGGGGGGGGTATGTTTAGTAGAATGATAAGAAATATAGATGATGAAATAAGTAGTGCAATGGGGATTGTTATCCAGGGAATGAAAAAGATAGAGGAAGAGTAAAGAATGGAAAAGTAAAATTAAAAATGTTAGATATGAAGTGTGAGAAAATCAAGGAATTAATTAATAGAAATGATAAAGAAGAATATATAAGGAAGTTCATAAGATTGAAGAAAATGTTATAGATAAAATAGAGACAGTAAAGTATGAGACAGTCTTAATAGGGATCTCACTAATTAAAGGATATTGAGATGTAATTGAAAGGGGAAATAGAAATAGATATGTAAAAGTATGTTTGGTGGAGCTAGTATTAGAGGTGTTACAGATAAAGTAAATAAACAGAGTAGAGATGTTTATGTTATGGAGAGGACAAATAATTGATCAGTACCAGCTGAGAGAGTAATGTATGTGTACAAAGAATTGATTAGAAGTTTGACTAAGGTTAAAAGAAAGTAGGAATATTTGGATTAACACCAAGATTTGATTATAGGTATATGTCAGATAGAGCTTATTCTATAAATGAGAGATTAAAAAAACTATGCAATAGGAATAATGTTATGTTTGTGGATGTGTGAAATTTTTTTATTAGTAAGAGGAAGTTATATAGTAAAGCTAGATTGCATTTAGCAAAACAAGGATATGAAGCATTAGGGAGTTTGATTTATGAAATATACTATATTTCAGGAAACTTATAAAGGGAGGTAGGGTTTTAAATTATAGTATTAGTAAAAAAAAAGTTTAAGAATGGATAAATCTAAGAAGTAAATAAAAGGTAGCTTGTATAGATATCTGCGTAGATGTGGAGAGGGAATGGATCAGTAAAACTAATGATAAAAAAATGAACTACAGATATAAGAGAAAAAAAAGTCAGAAGAATTTTATAAATGGACAGAAAAAAAGGAAGAAATTGTAAAAATTGGATATTTGAATATGCAAGGTGGTAGGAAACCAGAACAGTAGTTGGAATTAAACAAAGCAGTTAAAAATGAAGGGCTTGAGGTATTAGCAGTATTGGAAACACATTTAAGAGAAAAAGAACATCCTGGAAATTTTGGTATGGCAGGATATAAAAAAAAAAGAAAAAATGGGTAGTGATATAGAAATAATGAAAAATATTTCAATACTGCAATATGTCAAGACTTTTGTTGTTTGAGATAAAGTTATGAAGACAAGAATGCATTGTGGCTATAGTATATATGTCCTCTAGAGGTAGCCAAACTATAATGGAATGCAACAATAGAATATATGATTGCCTATTTAAGTATATAAAGAGTTTCAAAAAAAAAGGAAAAGAAAATTATGTTATAGGGGATATGAATGAGCATATTGAAGAAACTGATAACTTGGATAATAAGAATGGGCAGCTTCTGAGAAAATTTTGCCAGAGCATTTGAACATTAGAAATTTATCATATATTTATGAAGGGGAATACATATGATCTAGAAGTAATATATTTCACATGATAGAATATGTATTAGTAGATAAAGAGAGAATGAATAAAGTATGGAAAATTTGAAGTTTTTGATAATGAAGAGAGAGTATGTAATAGTGATCATAATTTCTTTATAATAGAAATGGTTAGTAATATGACAGAAAATAATAATAAAAGTAGAAAGGATAGTGAAAGACATGAATGAAGTGTGAATGATAAGAATAAGTTAGAATATAAAATAACAGGAAAAGAAAGCATGGAAGAGTTGGTTGGGGATAAATATAAGGTGGTGAAGCAGAAAAAGTCTTAAATAAGGTTTTAGGTCAGAATAGTCAGAAGAATAAAAGTAATACAAAAGTGAGAATTAGTAAAAGTATAAAAGAGAGGGAAAATCAAGTGAAAAATATAAACATGCTATTAAAAACAAAGAAAGTAAAAAGGATGTTAATATTAAATGAGAAAACTATTTAAATAAAAAGAAGTTGACTAAAATAGATAATTATAGAGATACAATGAAATAAAATAGTAAACTATTGAAAGATAATAAAAGTGGAAGAGATGAGAGTAAAAAATTTAGGAAATATATTAAAAGAAGGAATGTAAAGGAGAGAAAAATAGTATTACTGAAGGATGAGGAGAAAGAGTGTAGTTCTAGAGAAGAATTGAAGTCAATCTTAAATAAGTATATAATGGATATAGAAAAGATAAATGAGAGCATGATAACAATCACAACAACACATAGTAATGGAAATATTAGTTTTACAGAAAATGAATTGAATGAGGCAGGAAAGAAGTTAAAAAATGGGTAGGCAAGAGGTTTATATGGATGGGCAGCAAAAGTGGAGATAAATTTGGGAAATAGGGCAAAAATTAAATTTATTATCATACTTTAATAAGATTGCATAGCTGGAATAATACAAGAGTGAGGTTATTATTTGAAGGAAAGATATAAAGACCATATAAAGATAAAAAATTATAGACTGCCTAGTGGTAATATGTATAATAGCTGGAAGGGTGGCAAAAGTGGAAGGAAGAAAATAATATAATGAAAGAAATTCAAGGAGGTTTTAGAATGAATGGGAATATAGAAGATAGTTTATTTGTCATCACACAACTTATAGAAATTAATAGGGATATAAATAGGCAATTATGTATGGTTTTTATAGATATGTAGATGGCATATGATAGAATGAATAGAAATAAATTATAAGTAAGTTTACTAAATTTGGGAATAAATGGGGCTCTGGTGGATCTTATTAGAAGTTTATGAAAATAATTATTATACATATCAATTAGGAAATATAGAATCAGAGTTATAAAAATGAAGTGGTACTAGGACAAGGATGTCCTATATCACCTATTTTGTTTTGTTATATTTGAAAGAAATGGAGAGGACAATAGAAAGATTAGGAAGAAGGATAGATACCATTAGTAAATGGAAAGGGAGTTACACATTATCAGTTCTTTTATTTGCTGGTGATATTTTTATGCACAAATAGTATGGAAGATATGGAAGTTATGCTGAAGACTTATACAAGAATAGGTAAAAAGATGGAGATCAAATTTAGAGAAGAAAAATCCAAAGTATATTGGCCAAGAAAAAAAGAGAATTTGTCTTTGATGAAATTGAGTTAAGTGTGGTGAATAATACAACTACTTGCTTAAGTAATTAGAGGAATTTCTTAGAGGAATGGAAAAAAATTGATAAATGAAGCAAAGGTAAGAAAGGGACTGCTAAAAAAATAACATTGTTTTCATATAATAAAGATGATGCAGCAAGAATTGTATAGAAGGAAATTGAAGTAGTGAGGTTAACCTATGTTAATTATGTGATGATATTAGTAAACAGTGTTAGATTTCTTAGAAAAAGTACAGAGAGAAGTAGGAAGACATGCATTAGATGCAGATGTGTGAACAGCAAAGGGAGCAATTCAAGGAGAAATGGAATGGTCAAATTTTTATAGGAGACATGTAAAAAGTAAAAGGAAAATGATAAACAGAGCAAAACTCTCCATACAGTATTGCCACCTGTGCTAAACAGAGTAATCAATGGATGCCAGAAGGCTTGTGCATAAAATCCCTATCCAATGCCTACTCATCCAATATCCCCAGACTAGTTTCTGGCTTGTGGCCTTCATCAGTGAGGAGCTTTGGATCTGAGAGCACTGCATCTAGATCTTAGGATCTAATGCAACCCTCTAGCAACCACCTTTTATCTCCACTTAACTACAAAACTATGAGAATGAAATTGAAAACACAAAAAATACTTTCAATCTAAGATCAATAGCTTATATAGTCATATGGGTCTGAACTCAGTTCAGCACCCATACATTTTGGTGTCTTTGGCTCTTTTACAACCATAGTCACCACTATCCTATTAGGCAGGATTGGTGTTAAACCATTAAGCATCACATGATCACATTTCCTATACTAGCACATTAATTGTTGATAAACAGAGCAAAACTCTCCATACAGTATTGCCACCTGTGCTAAACAGAGTAATCAATGGATGCCAGAAGGCTTGTGCATAAAATCCCTATCCAATGCCTACTCATCCAATATCCCCAGACTAGTTTCTGGCTTGTGGCCTTCGTCAGTGAGGAGCTTTGGATCTGAGAGCACTGCATCTAGATCTTAGGATCTAATGCAACCCTCTAGCAACCACATTTTATCTCCACTTAACTACAAAACTATGAGAATGAAAACACAAAAAATACTTTCAATCTAAGCTCAATAGCTTATATAGTCATATGGGTCTGAACTCAGTTCAGCACCCATACATTTTGGTGTCTTTGGCTTTTTTACAACCATAGTCACCACTATCCTATTAGGCAGGATTGGTGTTAAACCATTAAGCATCACGTGATCACATCTGTGATGGTTAAAAGGCAAATGTTTGGTAGATTGCAATTATGGATAGTAAGAAAATAGCCAAAATAATATTTAATTGGGTTATGAATAAAGGGCAAGCAATAAGATGGGTGAGAACGGCAGTCTCGTATGCAGAAGATTTGGATAAAGATTATATTAGTATAATTGTATGAAGTATGGGATGGTTGTGTTAGGAGGCTTGTTGAGTGTTATTGTGGCAAACATTGGGATAGAAGAATAGATGTATTAATAAAAATAGGAAGCTGGTGAGATAGAGAACTAGTGTGGAGAGTAAAAAGAGCTTAAACATATAGAAAATTAAACAGAAAATTGGATTTGAGATAATTTATAATAGCAGGAAAACAATATACTATTAAAACATAAACAGAATCACTAGCAACAAAGGAGTTTATACATAAATGGAGAAGTATGGGTCATTTAGTCTGGAGATTATGTAAGGAAGGCATGAAAAACATTAGGCATTAGCTAATAGAATGTAAATGCTTACAAGGAAAAACGGGCAAATAATGAAGTTGTGGAAGAATAAATAAAGACCAAATAATTATACAGAATGTTGGTTCTTGGTCTTTAAGTTGGGATTGGACAAAGATAAGAGGGATCTTGATACAAAGACCATGGGGTAGAAAAAGATGATGTTGTACAAATTGGATAGAGCTGGATAAAAACAATATAGGAAAAACTTAGGGTGGGGAATGGAAAGGGAAGATGGCTAACAGGTTTTTCTTAGACATATTGACTAAGAAATTTCTGACATCAATAAAGGTGTAGTCACGTGACATCACATGTAAGATTAGCAAGCAGTTTGTAGTATTGCATTGCATTGATCCTATTATTATTTTATATCTGTAATACTATCAATAAAAAACTTGATATTCTTTCATATTCTTAAGATCTTGAACCCATGTCAATACAATTCAGATATACGTACAATGAGTACATTAACTGTTACCATAAAAATAATAAGTATAATGAGTATTTCTAAATGTGTTATCTGGGATAGTTAAAACTTTTGCCTTTACTTACTGTCATTAATAATGTATTGACTTAATTGATGGGTTCTAGTTTAAACAAAACTTACCTGGAAGATAAAATCACTTTCTCTATTTTAGATCAATAAAATCACATCACATTTATCTTGATATGTTATATGCTAATGAATTTATCTTTTAATCTTCTCTGTTCAGATTATTTCTGATTGAGTTTTTCAAATCTATATTTTTGAGTCATCTAATTTTATTTTAATTTTACAGCCATCTTACAATTGTTTTTTGTTGCAGCAATGTTTTCTTTCACTGATGATTCATTTTTTAGTACATTTATTAATTTATTAGATTGTTATATTTCTCTCAGTAATATTCTTGTAAATATCAATTAGCTCTTTACAACAAAAAAATATAATGTTTCATCATTGTATTTAGTAAGTAAATAAAAGGTAAGTAAACCGTTTTTAAATAACTCACTGCAAGATGTGGGACTTTCCATCAACTCTTTAAATGTAAAGAAGTCCATACTCATCATATTAGTTAATTATCATGTTCTAAATGTTTGCATGTTTATTCATTCTTATTTTACCTTCTGGATGAATTTCTATTCACCAACCAATATGGTGAGTGAGTTGGCTTACAGGCTAGCTACTTAAAAAAAAAATTTCAAGCCTGGTTAAAATTTTGCCAAGTTTTGTTTCCATTAAGTATGGCAGACACATTCAGTCTATTACACCATTAAGCTTCCTTTCTTGAAATTTTTAAGTGGAGTATCAATTCAGCTTTAGTTAAAATATTTAACTATATTCAAATGACTTTACTGAATATAAAGCTATTTCTTAATAATTTTTACATTTCAACTTAATATTATTAATATTTAAAAAAAAAAGAATGTGTGTGATAAAGTTTATACAGTCACATTACCTGATTATCCTCAGTTACCTTTCACCATTATTTCCTAACATAGTTTAGAATGGTAAAACTATGTTACTAATCTTAAACAGTCTCACATTATTTAGATACAAAACACCTAATTACATCAACATGTCATCTTTTTGTTTTTTATAAACTACATAATAATTTGCAGCTGATTTCATTTACCATTTTCAATTGTGATTCAAATTTGTCTATAAGTTTAAACCCCGCATATTATTTTTTCATTACTTTTATTATTATTTTTCTGTACATATAATTCTCATATTATATTAGCAATAATTATTGCTCATTTTGAGTAGATAATAGAGGTTTGAAAAGTTGTTCCCAATATTTTGGATTTGGGAGTGTTTTCATTAAGGTGTAATTTTACCTGTAATCTTTAAATTCTGGAAGATCTTAGTACAGGTTGAAATTATATTAAAGTTTTGTTTTGCATTCTGAATATATATGTATAGTGTAGTCCTAATCCATTGTGAGTAAATGGATTTTGTGAATGTTTAATTGAGATGGGTGCTATACATTTACCCCAAAGAAGTTTTGTGCATAGTGAATAAATGTCATTAATAAAGACTTTGGTATAGATTATTATAGAGTTGTAATATGCAATTCTTGACATCGCTAGTTCATTAAACAAGGATGTTTTTGTATGAAGTAAAAGGTCATGAGTTCTCACATGATTAACACTGTTTCTTATTTTTTGGGGGGAAACCTAGAAAAGTATTAATCATTCCTTTAAAGTGATCTTTAAGGCAGGTTCCAGTTCATACTTGCCATGCACGTGATTTTTCCATATGAAAAATAAATTTGTACTACCTTTCTAATAATTCTTTTTTAACCCCAAGTATTTTCACATTCCTGATTACAATGATAGATTAGCTTAATCTGTTTTTTTTTTAATTTATCATAAACATTTTGTAATAATATAGAGAAAATAGTTAATTTTTTTTTTAATTTCATAGTTTAAGTTTTATTATTCTTTCTTGCTCTTTCTATTCATTGCAGTAAGTTTTAGAATTAACTTTTAAAAGAGTTTACTAATTATAATTTATTTCTAGATGACAGCTTTATTCTGTTTCAAATGAAATAGAAACTTTAAAGCCTTTTTTTCTCCTTAAAAACATAAGATTATAGCAATAAAAAATTTTGTATTTCTTTAAAAAAATATTAGTATGGACTAAGATAAATTACCTTCTGCTTCTCTTGAAGTCTTTTTTGTCTCACTTTATGTGTATGTATACAATCTTACAAAATTTTAGATATTTATGATTAGTAGTAACATCTTTTCAAGGAATCAATACACAGATTTGCCTGTATAAAAAATTACTTATCAGAATTGTAATAAACTAATAATAAAATTCAATAATTAATTTTAATAATTCATAAAGTATGAATGATTTTGACATATATATATATGTCTACATGAGACTAATCTACATAAGCAAAGACATGCTGTATGAACTAAAATTACGTAACAGAATTGTGATAAACTAATAATAAAATTTAATTCATTTTTTAATATACAAGTGCACACCTATATATGTATATACAAAATATAGATATGCCAAATTAAAGCTATTAATTGGCCTCTTTTTTTTAATTATTTATTTTATTATGTAAAAGTTTTTCTTTAAAAAAACTATTTATCATTTGGAAAGTTCCTTTTAAAATTTAAGTCCTAGTAACTTCATTTTCAATATTTTTAAAAAAAATCCTTAGAGTTTCCCTATATTTTTTATGAACAATATCAGGAACAAATAGTCTTTTAGACACAAATGTCATTTATTATTTTCTTTCTTTGTTTTATTTTTAGTTGACAAAACTCATTTACTTTTAAAATTTGTCAATTAGAAATTTTAATCATTTTCAAGAAATTATTTAAAATAATGTCATTCTCAATATATATAACATACTCTACACCCCAATTGTCTTTTATATATATATTCAATGCAGTACCTTTATCTGTACTTCTCTCCATATAAAAAACATTATATCTATAAACTACTTTGGGAAACTGATGCAATCTCTGGGTAAGCTGGTCCCTTCTAAACAATAGAATTATTTATTGTCATTTTTTGGGAAAGGTATAATCCAAGTAACTTATGATATTCAATTATCTCCTTTAGTCTCTATCATTTGATGGACTTCAAGCCAGCCATATAGTACACCCTATGGGCTGTGGAACACCAGAAAAGCAGGTTATTTACTTCTATATGAATCCAAACTACCATTGTGACCTTAGCAACAGCAGATTTGTCTCTTGTATTTGGTTATAACTTCATAGTCATCATGCTGTTATAATCTGAAAAAACTAAAAAGCAATCAATCTTTTTTTTCAACATTTTTATAGCCAAGGTGGAATAAAAACACAGTAATTAAAAGCAAGTTTTCTTTATCTTGATTGAAAAAAGTTAATGACTCTTTTCATCTTGCTTTAATTCTTTCAAAAACAACTATATATGATTATTATCACAATAAATTATACGAGCTTTAATTTAAAAAAATTTCTTTAATCAAAATAGATAGTGGAATTCTATAATTACCAGTATATTTATTGAAGCATAAAAACATGCTTGTTTTAATTTCAAAATCAGAATTAATGAAAAGGAACAGACACATCTATATATACTTACCCTAAAGGAAATGCAGGTTACAATAACCAATGGAAACAAGGCAGGCATAGAAATGAAGTAGGTATGGATGCAGCTGCACCTGGGAGGCATGAAATTGGACCACATCTTTTTGAGAATGTCTGGGCTGATACAAGGCATCATAGTTGGAACTGATTTTCTATACAGACATAAGTGTGTGCTACAGTATGATAGATTCTTATTTCATTGCAAAGAAAGCATAATACCCTTAGAAGGGTTAAAAATTATCAGTCACTACAAATACAGAGTATACAGCAGGTAATAGATACAGCTGAAATGAAGAATAAAGTAGAGTAGTCCATTCCAAAAGAGACAGAGCAGCAACATTTTGTAGTGGAGGTATTAAGGCAGTGTTATGCAGTTTTTTAAATAGACCTTGAGATATTGAATGATATGTTCATCAAATTAAGGTTAAGGATGAAAATCATTTCCAAAGTCAATCCTAGCCTATCCCATTTTAGTATAAAGCTGAAGTGGATAGTCAAAAGTCTTGCAAGGGCAGCAGATCCCTAGAATTGGAAAACCGCTGTTTATACATACTGACCATGGGACACTATTTAAATCCCACCAATGGAAGCAGATTATTCAATAACAGGGTATACAGCATGGGTTATGAGAGAGTTAAACCATCTATTTCATCTGTATATCAGCAAGAACCACAGAGACTGGGTGAAACAAACTAATAATGTTATTACCTATATCAAATTGGATGCTCAATGAATCCACAGGGGTTATGCCAATTAGGTTACATTTTAGTTAGAATTATCCTACACTTATCAAGGCCCCATTTTCCACCAATTGAGGTAATATTAATAAAGAAAGAGATAGGAAAATGCTAAGATAAGATTAAAGCACATGGCCAAATTATGAGTAAGGCATGGAAACTGGTGACATACCAATTTGACATGGGTGAGTTGGTTTTTGTCAAAAAGCCTCATGTTACTAATCCAACCCAGCATAAGTATAAAAAAATTTTCTTATATATGATGATCCTTTCACCATACAAAAGGAAAGTGATCAGAATGCATTTATCCTGGAGAATAAGGCTGGGATTTATGGATCCTATAATGTCTGCAGTCTCAGACCAGCCAAGAAAAAGATTGATAATGTTAGGGTAAGTGGTAGAAGTTAAATTAGTAGTAATAGATCAGTAGACAGAATGCAGGGCAAACATTTAGCCAGGTTACTGAGGGTGGAGGGTTAAATGTTTAAAGATTATTTTTTTAAAAAACACAGAAGTGTTTATATTTGTTTTTTGTTTTTTTGTATGATGATGGGGCAGTTGAACTGGATACTTTATCTGCTTGAAAAGTACCGTTGCAAAATTAAAACTAAGTTATATTTAGAAAGTTTTTAAAAGAAAACTATTTAAAAGTTTTATATGTTATAGTGTACATACTTGTTTATATTTTAAAATTCTGTGATTTTACTTCTTCAATAAATTGTAGTTTAAAATAATTTGCTTTTGTCTCTTGTTTTTTATTACAATAATTAAAAGCAAGCAAAGTTTCTTTTATTTTGTTGATTTTAATCTATTTTTAAAAATTACTGTGCCTTATTTTCTCATTTGTTTTTTTTTTTTTTAATTTTGAATGAGAGCCCAGGTCAGATTTTGTTTCTTCATTGTAAAATTTAGTATAATTTATTTCAGATTTGGGTGGTCTGTTATTCTACAAATCGAATCCCCAATGACATGCATATATAGTGCATTACAGTTACAAATATCTTGGTCAGATTATTAATACAGATGGAAACATAATGGATAAAATTAATCATAGAATTAAACTTGGTTGAGTGCTTTTGGTAGAAATAACTTGATACTAAAAGAAAATATGCCTATGTGTTTGAAAAAGAAGGTTTTTAACAAATGTGTTTTATCAGTTCTTACTTATGGATCTGAAACTTGGACACTTAATAGAAGAGCAATACAGAGACTTCAAACCACTCAAAGAAGTATGGAGAGATGCATGTTGGGAGTAACAAGAAGTGCTTGAAAATGCAATGTATGGGTAAGAAAACAAACAGGTGTTATTGACCTCATTGAAAAAATTATAAGATTGAAGTGGAGCTGGGTTGGAAATATTACTAGAAGAGATGATAATAGATAGAAAATTAAAATCTTAAACTGGATTCCAAGAGATTGTAAAAGACCCAGAAAAAGAGCACGTGTGAGGTGTATGAATGAAATAAGACAGTGTGCAGGGGTGATGTGGAGAAGAGAAGCTAAAGATCAAAAAAGATGGATGGAACTTGGAGAGTTGTTCATCCTGCAGTAGATTGATAATGGTTGATGATGATGGTGACATAAAAGATCTTTCAGAAAATGGTATAGAAATCAGTTAAGGTCAGTACTTGTAAAAACACTTGAACAATCAGTAAAAAAAAAAACTACTTAAATGAGTTAAACAAATCATTCAGAATGGTAGTGTTAAATTTTTCTGATATTTGGCTATGACTTTCTTTCTTCCAATTTTCTTGCTTATAAATGGCATTTGAATCTACCAAATGTGTCAAGATATCCAATTTTTTACCATTGTTTATTGTTAAATTGTGAAATCTAGGTGCTATCTCACTTTAATATTTTTTGGATGAATTATCTTTTTATTAATTTGCAGCAAGACTTAAATCCTTCTTTGTGTTCGCATATGTTAACATTTGATTAGTACACAGAGCATCAGTGAGTACAGACATTTTGATTTCAGGTAATAAAACTCCTGATATTTTAATACTGACTATTATAATATAGTATACTCACTTTAATATTAGAAAACATTCACTTTAATTTTAAAATACTGAGGAATAATTGCTTATTATACCTTGCAGTTTGTATATGATGTGCTTATATTTTTAAATTATTTGCCCCTAGTGCTATATATTATTTATTATTATAGTCAATAATTGGTATATATAATTTATTTATTTATTATCCTAACCATTATAGTGCAATTTATTATTTTTAATCTTAAGGTTTAACTTTCTTTTTAATGTATTAGTAGAATAAAACAATCTAACTTTTTAACAATGTGGTTTATCTTTTGTTATGAAACATCAGAATAAAATATTCTAATATTGCTTGGTTTTACTCACATATTAAATACATTGTACAGGCTTACACCTGCATTTATATATGTAATATATGCAGGATTCGAACTCAGACTTTCGTACAACCCATGAGGGGTCAGAATGGCTAATATGTCAACATGGGTAGGATGACAACCTTGGCACTAACAAGGACTTCGAACGTTCCATCATCAGATTTTCAATGAAATGGAAGGCTAAAGACTTGTGAATTGGAATAGTTTGAAGCCTGTCCATTAAAGTATGAAGATTGGCTATCTTAATATAAAGCTGAGCCCTGATTGTATATATATGTGAGGATAGTAATCTGGACCAACTGATGATTTCTGGTTAAGCACGAAATACGGATATTGGTGATTATTTATCTTTTCAACATGTGTGTGATCAGGTGGGTCAGCAATATGAGATGTAGTGGATCGTGTGAAAGTCTGAGTTTGAATCAAACACATTTACTTTTTTGCTTTTCATTTTTACTGGCTGTAATTCTTTAATTTTCGTTTAGATTCCGAATATGAAGGAAACTCTAATATTAATTTAATTTTATATATATGAGAGAAAATAATAATAAATGCGCATGTTAAAATTAATATGAAATAAGTTTGTAGTATTATTTCAATTATATATATAAGAATTTTTTTTAAATATATATATGTATTAAAATTAATACTTTATACACATGTGTTAAGTGTGAAATTACTGCTCATCTGTTGTTTATATATATATGTTTCTAGTTGATGCTAAGACCCTAGAGCTATTAATATTATATCTATATTTTCTTTGTATTTATATTTTTCTTTTCTATTTTTTTTTCTTTTTGTTAATTTTTTTTTTTATACATAATAGTAAACCATAAAAAAAAAAAAAAGGAAAAAGAAAACGTCATTCACTTGTACATATTTTTATTAAAATAGCCGCTAGTAAAATTACAGTTCTTCAATTTTATGCAATATATAGAACATAATTGACAACTTGTCAGTTATTTTATAAACTTTTTAATTACTTGTGAATTTTAAAAAAATAAAAATAAACGAACAAAGAAAATTTTACTTTTTCTTAATTTTAATTTGAGAGAGAGTTAGATATAAAAATGTATCTTTAAGAAACATAGAAATGTGAACACTTTCTCATATATATGTGTGTGCGCGCGCACGCAAAAATGCAGAATTTAATCATTTAAGAGCAAAAGTTTTTTACAGTAACTCTCAATAAACTAACACGAAAAGAAAATGCATGACTCACGGGAACTGCTATCTGCCAGCTAGTACCCATTTAGCAATCAATTATAAGTTAGTTAAGTAATTTTATCTATTGATCACTATCATAACAAAAATCTGTAATCTGTTTGCTACTGAAAAAGTTTTTTTAAGTTTTACTCAGTCTAGATTTAAATCCTAAATCGAACCATAGCATTAGTCACTATACTTCAAACACAGACATCCAGCTTATATCTATTTTTTGCATTTAATTTTTTATTCCTCATTTATATATGTATATAACTAAAGAAAATATATACAAAAAAATGTGTATAAAATTAATATTTCAAACAGAGGATTAATTTTTATCAGAAAAAAATAGATAGATAGATAGATAGATAGATAGATAGATAGATAGATAGATAGATAGATAGATAGATAGATAGATAGATAGATAGATAGATAGATAGATAGATAGATAGATAGATAGATAGATAGATAGATAGATAGATAGATAGATAGATAGATAGATAGATAGATAGATAGATAGATAGATAGATAGATAGATAGATAGATAGATAGATAGATAGATAGATAGATAGATAGATAGATAGATAGATAGATAGATAGATAGATAGATAGATAGATAGATAGATAGATAGATAGATAGATAGATAGATAGATAGATAGATAGATAGATAGATAGATAGATAGATAGATAGATAGATAGATAGATAGATTATCTTTATGATTAAAATTAGTCAAAATAAAAACATCTTCAGAAGCTATATAAAGTAATATTAAAAGATAATTGCTTATAAAGTAGCATAAATTATGAATAAGTATATTTTTAAGCCCTTCAATTGTCTCATTATTTAAATAAAATATAAATGCTGTTATAAAATAGTGAAATTATAAATTAAATATTATAACAATACAAATTTCATCAGACTAATGAAATCAATTTTTGAGTTACCACTTTCATCTGCTGAAATAAGCCCCAAGTTACCAAACGACAATTGGTTTGAATCTTATATATATTAAGCAAACTTTACTTTCTTTCATACTAAGAAAGATATAAAAGATGATAATATATAATTATTAAAAAATATGGGTTTTTATAGCTAACATGCTTGCATCTAACTTATTATGGAAAGATAAAAATTGCAATCAATTTTATTTTACAAACCTTGATATTGCTTTTAAAATATTTAGCAAGCACATGCAGAAATTCATTCTAGTCAGGTAGGAACTTAATAAATTCCATTTTATTAAATCTTCACTAGTTGACTTAAATGGGCATATAATATAATTATGTAATAATACATCACATGCTACATTTTATGAAATTACTATGAGTGCACTTATTTAGAATACTCTCTATTCGTTTATTTTTTACCTAAAACCTTTTTTGTATTTTGTAGTTCACAATTTAAAATTTTGATATTATATAACATCTTATATTTTAATAAATTATGAATTAGAAGGTATTTATATCTTTATTAAATTGGGAATTAGAAGGTACTTAAAATGCTTTTATTCATAGTAAAATAAGATATAGTTCTATGATGCATTAATTATATGTTACATTAGTTATAACATTGCTTATATTATATGCATATTTAGTTCAATTGGCAGGATTTACATAAAATGGAATTAAGTTTTTACCTGATTAAAATATATTTTTATAAGAGCTTACATATATATCATATTTTGATACTCTGCCATTAATAATATGAAAATACTATAAAAGAAAATAAAAATATATTTTAGTAATAAATCTAGGTTGTAGTTTCATCTTCATAGAAAAATGTAAACATTGTTTAAAGTTTTCAAATACATTCCACTTCTAGTAATCACACATAGATTAAAATATAAAACTATGTTTCTACTGGTATTATTCTACTCTTGTCTTCAGATGTTGTTGGCCTGACCATGGATAGTATTGACATAGAAATTAAATCTGAGCCTAATTAGATGCCTGATATTGAATTTAAGGTGGCATTCTAACCAGAATAACCTACATGGTTACAGTGTCCTCAAACTCAACATTCACAAATCCATAAGGTACAAGTTTGCTTTACATGCTAGTATTGTCACTGGTCAAGCCTGTAACACCTGAAGTCAAGAGGAGAATAATACTATTCAAAACATTGTTATATGCTAACCTGTGTGCTATTTACTAACAATTGAATGTATTTGAAAAGTTTCAATAAAGTTTGAATTTTTCTAAAGAACATTCAACAATATAATATGATGAAAATAGTCTAACATATAATTGCTACACATGTATTATTGAATACTCAATAAGTCTCACAATATATAGTCATTTTAAACTATAGAGCGAGCTGAAGCATACTATAACAAGCTGTAATCCTTATAATATCAGTTTGAAAAAAACCAACTCCTTTTTCTGTATTTTTTTTCAGTGAAATCTACAGCCTATACTATCCAAGAACAATATTAAACCATGACTTTTATGTTTTCTTTTATTTGTGTCAACCAGTTTAACCTGCATTTAAAAATAAAATAATATTTAAAAAAAGATTTGCTTTTATATAAATAGTCCGAAAAAAAGTAAAAAACAACAAAATAATAATCCATTTCATAAAAGCATTTGGGGCATGAAATGGAATATTACTTTGTTGTTTTTTACTTTTTAATGGTATATTTACATAAAAGCATTATTTTAAATATATATATTTTATTTTTTTAGTTATAAATGAAATATATAATTTCAGTTTAAATAAAATATTTTTTTTAATGTGTCTTTTTTATGTTCCTTTTTTTTTCCACAAGAAATGTCAGGGTTAACATATGGTAATGATGCACTATGTGTTAGTAAATGGTTGTTAGATTACTTTAAAAAGTACAAAGAGAAGTAAGAAGACATGCATCAGATGCAGATGTGTGAATAACAAAGGAGGCAATTCAATGAGAGATGGGTGGTCAAAATTTATATAAATGATGCAAAAAGCATAATGAAAATTTTGGTAGATTGCAATTGGTGGAGAATAAGAGAATAGCCATAGTAGTATTTAACTGAGTTGTGAGTAAATGATAGGTAACAATATGGATGAAAAAGGTAGTACAGTGTACAGAAGATTTGGATAAAAACTTTATGTCTGTATACTTACACAAAAGATGGGATGATTGTGTTAGGAGGATTGTTGTGTGTTATAGTGGCAAGGTATGGGGTAGAAGAATATATGTATTAATAGAAAATAAGGATTTAGAAAGATAGGGAACTAGTATGGAGAGTAAAAAGAGTTTAAATATATATAAAAGTAAACTAGAATATTGGGTGTGTGTTATTTTATGATAGTAGCAAAGAAAGTAGTTCACTGTTTAAGGTTTCATTATCATTAGCAACAATAGAAGACACATGTAAATGGAGAAATGTGGGTTATTTAGTCTGCAAGTTATGTAAGAAAGGCATAGAAAATATTAGGCATCTGTTAATTCAGTGTAAATGCTTACATGCAGAAAGGATACAAATAAAGAAATCATGGGAGAATAAATATAAACAAAATGATTATACAGAAATGGGTTCTTGGTTTTTATGCTGGGTTTGGAAAAAGGTAAAGAGGATTTAGATATAAAAGTCATAGAGTGAACAAAGATAATGTTGTGAAAATGGGATGGGCAGGATAGAGAAGAATATGGGAAAATATTAGGGTGAGGAATGGAAAGGGAATGTAAGATGGCTAACATATTTCACTGGGCATAGTGGCAAAGAGATTCCTAATGTTGAGAAAGGAGAAGCCAAAGTATATCATATCACATTGCATCACATATTGTATTTATTTTGAATTTGTAAATGAAAAAAAAAACATTTCTCTAATCTTTTTTATATATTTTTTTTACAAAATATTTATGAAATATTAATTATTTCAAGAACAATTCAGATTTTAGTATGAGATATTTACTTTTAATCAAGTAAATTAATATTAACAAAATTTTACTCTACAAGTGTAATATTACTTTTGACTCAATTGTTAATGATCTTTTTTAAAAAAAGTAAGGTTGTGAGTCAAGTTCTAATTAGAAACCAGATGTTTTTTAGTTGTTAAAAATTCAAAAATGTGGATATCCTGACAGAAATACAGATAAATCAAATTAATATAAAAGCAATTAAAATAGAAGTAATTTAACATTAAGAAATATTTCTTTAAAGACCTTATTTAAAGAATTTTCAACTGTATTTATGTTAGTTCTCTGTCCTGAGGAATAATGGAAGCAATGATTAAACTTGATAGTACTTTTCCACCATCTTACTGAAAGTATATTTGATTTATCCTATAAGCTTACTTGAGTTAATAATAATCAAATAATTTAATGCTTGGGACTTTTGAAGAAAATTTCTTTATTAAAAGTGATAGTTCTGAAACCATGATCCATGGGCCATGAGTTCCAACGTTCATAACTTTACCCAATGCACTAAATTGCACATAGTTTTATATCACTAATCACAGATAAAAACTACCAATTATGAAATGGCAAGTTTTTACCACATTAATTATAGGCAAAAGTTATCAGAATAATAATGTTAATTATTATTAAAACAGTAGTAAACTTCCCATACAGTAGTGTCACTCAGGACAAGTCTTAGTAATCAATGGATTCAAAAAAGTTTGTGCATAAAATTCCTATCTGATTCCTACTCATTCACTATCACCAGACTAGTTTCCAGCTTATGGCTTTCATCAGTGAGGAGCCTTGGATCTAGGAGTGCTGCATCTTGAACTGATGAAAACCATAAGCTAGAAACTAGTCTGATGAGTATGCATTAGATAGGAATTTTATGCATAAACCTTCTTGCATCAATTGATTAGTAAGGCTTGGTCTGGCTGGCACTACTGTATAGAGGTTTTGCAATTGTTTTAACAGCTTGTATATGCAATAGAAAATAGTGATGATGATGATGATGATGATGATGATTGTTATTATTATTATTATTATTATTATTATTATTATTATTATTATTATTATTATTTATATGTAAGAACTCAATGATAAGAGATAGCCATGTTTTGTTGTGGATCGATTGTTGTCAATGTCAGATTCCTAATGCACTATATGAATATTAGTAATAATACAATTTTAAAAAATAAACAAAATAAATACAAGTAATCTAGGTGGAAAATAAGTTAATGAAAATAAGGAGGGAAATGCTAAAAGGCAAAAGAAAAAACTCTTCAGTAAATACTCCAGGTTTTCCACAAACTATACACTATTTACAATAAACACACCATGAAAACAAAAGTTATAGTAAAACAACATAGTGACTAAACTTCCAACATTTATGCAGTTTTACAAGTTATTTATTAAAAAGTCAATAAATAGTAAACTTTATTTTTGTAAATGTATTAAAATATAAAATGTTCTCCTTGATTGTATCTTCAAGATTCATCCAA
Organism: Epiperipatus broadwayi; assembly: GCA_028023455.1. Lineage (NCBI taxonomy): Eukaryota > Metazoa > Onychophora > Udeonychophora > Euonychophora > Peripatidae > Epiperipatus > Epiperipatus broadwayi. The sequence goes on from JAQFVV010006243.1 coordinate 416,684, forward strand.
GAATTGAATGGTTTATTATCTAGGAATTCGTAAGAAATCTAAACATCAGAGGTAAAAGAGCTAGAGGCGCAATCCATGGACCTTGAGCTTTGGAGTCCATGACTCTCCATTGTGCTAAATCATATATTGCGCAGAATCACAATTTAAATAATTATAATAAAATTGTCTAAAGCTGTGTACATGAAAAACTAAATAAAAACACATTTTACAAGTGCAATATCATATAAAATGATTTTCCATGTTTTTCTTACATGATGATGATGATAATAATAAATAGCTTCAGAATGTTTGAAATTTTATTCGATTTTTCGGAAGATAAATGGATTTTTCAATCACTACATTTGTTCAAAAGATATAATAATATCTGAATACTAGCAATGATAAAGTTCAGTTTGTTTTTCTACTATTCTGCCAATCACCACTGTCATCTAATGTATTTAACCATATTAATAAAGATTATATTAAATATAAAATTTAAGCAACGAAAATTATTTGTATTTTTTTCGATGTTATTGTAATTCTATGCAAATAATTTATAAAACTCGTTTTTATCACAAAAGTAATATAATCTCTGCCCTTTTCCAGTCAAGATTTTAAAAAAAGGAATACAAAAGGCATGGAAATATTTTTTTTTTAAATAAAGTGTGCGTATGATAGATAGAAAGTTTAAACAAATAAAATTAATCATATTTTTTTCATTAATTTATAATTCAGTATTAAAAATATTTATTTAATAACTTTATCTTAAACAAAAGTGACATTTTATCATCTAACAAAATCTTTATGTTATTAGAGCTGTTCAAAAATTAGTTTGTTTGTTAAATTTCAACTCAGAAATTAAAAAAAAGCAATATTATTTTTAAAATATAAATATATGAAAATGTATCTTATTTCTTTGTGTTAAGGATATAAATTTCTATATATGTCTATTAAATACAAATATTCCTAGTAGTTAATATTATATACCAATTAGACTAACTACTCAATGCTGTTTTATTGAGCATGTAAAATACTCTCAATCCAAAGTACCAAGATAGAGTATTTGAAAATATATGAATAGATTATCTTATCCTTTTTGCCTATATTCATTTATATAGGCCAATCTTAAGCATTTGGAAGGAAAGTGTGAATATCTTAACTTGATCACATATAAATATTTATAAGTAAAAAGGATAAGATAGTTCATTCTTACCTTTCCAAAGATACTATTTTAAGATATGGATTGAGAATATTTCATACGCTCAATAAACCAGTATTGAGTTATTAGTTTTTTTTTTTATATCTGTCTATTAATAAGAGCAAGCACCCATTAAATATTAGCAATATTTCTATTTGCTTTTATATATTTAATTTACTCTGTATTAATTGATCATAATTAAGAACACTCTTTTATCACAATTGTCCATCATAATTTTCACATATTAGTTTTTAAAGCTAACAGAACATACCTGTGTTAAACCTAATTCAACAATTAGCATTTTTTAATAATGTTTTACTTGATTTTATGTTTAGTTTTCATAAAATAAATTGTTCGTAGCTTACTATTGTTTCTTTTACTAATGCATAGATTCTGACAGGCATAGTGAAGTATTTAACTATTAATTAACTATTAATTTTATTAAATTTTACATTTCATAATTATATTTTAGTGGAATATGTATTATAATTTTTTAAGATGAAAATTGCCTATAGATCTATTAAATTTTTCTTTTATATAGGTTAGTTATGAAAGTAAAGTTTTCAAGTGGTTTTTCTTTTCTTTTTTTTTTTTTTGCATATCAAAAAAAAAAAATTGTTAACTATTATTTGGTTAATTTTATAATGATTGTAAAACAATCTAAAGATTGTAAATATTTTCATATCTATATATTGTACCAGTCAAAACATGTTGATCCATCTAACATAAGTTGAAGTACCTCAAAACCAGTCAAACCTGAGATTTAAGTCAGGGACCAACCTGAATTTGAACCAACTCCCTAAATCCCAGATTATACACCAAATGAATATCATATAATGATGACACACAAGAATTTATTCTTAAGTATGGCCCACTAGCAAATTGGAGAAGACAATGAGGCTTGCATATTGATTACACCACTTGCATATTAATAATACCAAGACTTAACCAAAATAGGTATTAGATAAATTAGGAATCATGATGTGTATTTAAATTATTAAAAGAGGGGTTGAACCCATTCATGAATTTGATAGAAAGGCATATGCATGGTTGTATGTGTAGAAGTGGAGAAAAGGCAATTCGAACAACTCAAGTAAATTAATACAATAAAAATATTTTAATAATATGATAAATTTATTTATACATTAGTATGCATGTAAATGAATGGTCTGCCAAACAGTAGATAATTACATACTGGAATTAATGGTAATGTTTTTCATATGTTCTTTTATTGACTAAATAATATATACACATGAACACACATTTTTAGTGGGTACAGTATTGAGATGTCAATCATTTATTATAAAAGATTACATAAAATTGCTATTAATGTTTTTATCTGTGGATGTGAAACATGGTAAACAACATATAATTTCACAGAGCATTCCTGGATTCATTACATATATAATAAGACTATTTTCATGCCATTGCAGTTGTGAAAATAAATAAAAATACATTTTAAAATTATATTAGGTTATGAGACAAAATATTTATCAACAATTCTTGTAATTAACATTTGGAAGTATGAATGCTTTAGATTTCCCAAGGCATATATACTCTTAACATACAGAAATAACAAATTACAACTGTGAGATTATATAACAAGACTAATATAATATTACTAATTAATGATGCTAGTAATATTCAGAATTTATATATATTTTGAGTAGAGCACAATTTTAATATTATAACATTAAAATTAGATTATGAAGCAAAAAGTAATAATGAACTAAGATGTGGAAATACTGACATGATGACAGAAAAATAAAAAAAACATGCTTCTGGACAAACGAAGGCTAAGATTCTTTTTTAGGGCAGTGCTTAGAAAAATATGTTTGGGTAGGGCATGGGCAAGACATACTGGATTCACTGATGCACAAAGGCCTTTTTATATGGAAAAGGTCCCGGGAAGCTCAACTATCCATGGGACAGAACATGAAGAAAAAATCCATGGGCTCAATCTTGTCACAACTCCCAGATTAAAAGCACATATATATATCATCATCATCATCATCAACCATTGTCAATCCACTGCAGGATGAAGGTCTCTCCAAGTTCAATCCATCTTTTCCTATCTTTAGCTTCTCTTCTCCACATCACCCCTGCACACTTTCTTATTTCATCCATCCATCTCACATGTGGTATCTTTCTGGGTCTTTTACAATCTCTTGGACTCCAGTTTAAAATTTCAATTGTCCATCTGTTATCATCTCTTCTAACAATATGTCCAGCCCAACTCCACTTCAGTCTTTTAATTTTTTCAATGAGGTCAGTAACACCTGTTTGTTCTCTTACCCATACATTGCGTTTTCGATCCCTTCTTGTTACTCCCAACATGCATCTCTCCATACTTCTTTGAGTGGTCTGAAGTCTCTGTATTGCTCTTCTATTAAGTGTCCAAGTCTCAGATCCATAAGTAAGAACTGGCAAAACACATTTATTAAAAACCTTCCTTTTCAAACACATAGGCATATTTCCTTTTAGTATCAAGTTATTTCTACCAAAAGCACTCCAACCAAGTTTAATTCTATGATTAATTTCATCCATTATATTTCCATCTGTATTAATAATCTGACCAAGGTATTTGTAACTGTTAACTTCTTCTAACTCATCATAATCAATCTTTATTTTCATATTTTGAGAAAATCTATTAAACATTACTTTAGTCTTTTTAACATTTATCTTTAGTCCTACTTTCCTACTTTCATCTGATAACTCCTGCAACATTTCCTGTAGCTCTAAAGCATTATTTGCAAAAACAACTACATCATCTGCAAAATCTAAATGACTTAAATAATCTCCATTTACTTTCACTCCTTTAGCTTCCCATTTTAATCCACAAAATACTTCTTGCAGCACTGCTGTAAAAAGTTTTGGAGATATGGAGTCACCCTGTCTTACACCCTTTTCAATGTTGATTTTCCTACTATCATTATGTAATCTAATTGTTGCTGTTGCATTTTTATAAATATTCTTCAAAATATGACAATATCCTGGATCTACACCTTGATGATCCAATGCTTTAATCACTGAAGAAATGTTTATAGAATCAAATGCCTTTTCATAGTCTACAAATCCTAAGCATAATGGCAACTCATATTCATTTGTCCTTTCTATAATTTCTCTCAATACCTGGATATGATCTACTGTACTAAAACCACTTTTAAATCCAGCTTGTTCTCTTGGTTGGTGGAAATCCAGTGTTTTCTGTAGACGAGTTGTAATTATCTTAGTAAAAATTTTGTATAAAACTGATAAAAGACTGATAGGTCTGTAATTTCTAATATCTTCTTTATCACCTTTTTTAAATATTAATATTAATACTGCATTCTTCCAATCATCTGGTACATCTTTATCATTTAGACATTTGGTATATAACTTTGCTAAAATTTTTTCTATTTCTTCACCTGCTTCTTTTAATATATCAATTACAATTCCATCATTACCTGGAGCCTTCCCTTTCTTCATAAATTTAATTGCATGTCTCACTTCCTCATTCAAAATTCTGGGCAATTCGGAAGATATAATATGTATAGGAGGCACTTGTTCTTTATTACTATATAATTCTTGATAGAAGTCTTCTACACATTTTATGATGTCATCTCTCTTTTTAGTAATAATGCCATCTTTTTTTCTTATTGCAGATATAAATTTCCTACCAATACCAAAATGTTGTTTTACACTCTTTAGACTTTTATTCTCTTCTACAGCTTTCCTTGCTAGTTCACAATTATACTTTCTTATATCATTTTCAACTCTTTTCCGCACCATTTTACAAAATTCGAGATATTCAATCTTTTTTAATGCATCATTGTTGTATATCCTCATATTCCTTCTTTTCTTCATAAATTCTCTAGTCTCAGTAGAAATTTTACTGGTCAATTGCTGCTTTTTTCTACCAGCTATCTTTGTTGCAGTTTTTAAAAGTGTATCACTTATTTTCCTATTAATGTCATTCAAATCTGAATCATGTTCAAAATCTACTAATACTTGAAACCGATTTGTAAGTTCTAATTTAAATTCATTAGAATGTTTCTGAAGATTAGGAATATCAACTGTAAATATTGTTTTTCTTAATAATTTTTGTCTCTCTAGTTTTGCATTAACATGTATCTTACATCTTACTAATCGGTGATCACTTCCTGTGTTAAATTTATTAAGAACATTACAATCTTGAAATATGTATTTTCTGTTAGTCAAAATATAATCCAATTCTGCTGTACCTTCATTTGGATGCTTCCATGTCCATTTCCTTTTAACATTTTTCTCAAAAAAAAGAATTCATAATATAAAGTTTTTCTTTTTCTGCAAACTCCACAAGTCTATGTCCTCTCTCATTTCTATTACCATAACCAAAATTACCTACAGCATTTTCATCTTTCATTTGTTTACCAATTCTAGCATTAAAGTCTCCCATAACAATTTTAAAATGTTGTTTACTCTGATCAAAAGCCTTTTGTACATCCATATAAAAATCTTCTATAACTTCATCACTATGAGAACTTGTTGGGGCATAAACCTGAATTATCTGCATTTGGTATCTGCTATTAAGTTGTAAAACTAATCTTGCCACTCTGTCTGATACACCATCAATCTCCACAATGTTATTCTTCCATTTTTTATTTATAATGAATCCTACTCCACTTGTATTTCCAATATTTGTGCCTTTATAGTAGAGTATATGTCCACTTTTTAAATCAATTGTTTCTTCACCTTTTCTTCTAACTTCACAAAGTCCAATAATGTCCCATTTAATATAAGACAGTTCTTCTTCTAACTCTTGCAATCTTCCTTCACTTGAAAGTGATCTGCAGTTGTAAGTACCTAAATAAAAAGTCGTCATCAAATGGCAGCCTGAGTCCGCAATCAGGGGATTCTTAGCACCCTCCGCCTTCGGCCACCAACCGCTGCCTTGGTTGGTGACTTTACAGCCTCCTGGGAATAAGGGCCATGATTTATTTTTGTCTGTCATGATTGTATATATTGAAAAAATATTCTTAAACTCGGAGGTAAAAAGCCAATAAACTCACCATGCTGGCTAATGCATGTTGGTGAGCAGCCCATCCATGTTCGTATACTATATGAATAATCACATAGTAATAACAGCTGCAACGACAAGAACGTATGGAGTGGACATTAGGAATTTGCCCTGCTCGGTTCCTTTAAGGCCTCCAAGAGGAATCAAAGGGTCTCCTTTCAGTTAATAGCAAACTCCTTTCTGCAGCCATATATATATATATATATATATATATATATATATATATAACGAAAGTGGGTTGAATGTCAGTAATGCAGTGTGGAGAAATGTCTTTAATGACATGAAATAGTATTTACTGCTTTAAAATAAATGACCCTCATTTTAATGCTATAATTTATACCAATAATATGCTATGCCATAATAATATAAGTATAGAAAAAAGATTGCATTTAGTAAAAAAAACATTAAAATTTATCCCCTTCCTTTTTTGCTATTTAAATTGATTTATCCCAACTTCATGGATTTTAAAATAATGGATATTTAAGTAGTTGATATTTTAAGAGTATGTAAAATAAATTAAAACTAGCAGTTATATAGGAAAAACAAAATAATAGTTCACCCTTGCAGAATTGATTAAATGACATTTTTTAAATATTTCATAGTGTTAATTAGTCTCAGTGGTTGAATTATCCTGAGTAGAATTACTTCATTCTATTCGGAATTAACTAAATAACAATTTTTATACTAAAAACACCAAATAAAATGTTAACTCATGAGAACAATCTAGCCAGCAGATTGACTAATAATACATTATGTTCTGAGGGGACATTAATAACCTCAATCCATGGAAGTTTAATTAAAACTGAAAAAAAGAATTTTAGAAATTAAGCTTACCATGTTGCTTTAGATTGGCATATTAATAATAATAAAGAAAAATAAACAAATAATGAGTGCATATACATAAATGACCATATCAAAGTTAAGGAAAGTTAGAGCATATGAGAGAGATTTAGATTGATAGACAGCATTTGAGAGCAAATTACATTTTTACATAAAGAAATATACAAAATTAAATAATTCATAAAAGAATTTTGATAGTAGACTTCGAGATAAGTTAGGCTAGATTTACTTTCAGGTGGAGGCATGAAAATAATTACCTTGCACAATATTAAAAATCCATTTTAAAAGTCTGGCTCATACATGGCAGTTAAGGGATCCTTGTGAGTCCTTTTGGTGACAGCAAGCTTCCATTAAGCATTCAAGGGTTCTCATTTAAGGCTTTTCCTTCATTTCAAGACAGCAGCAAGATGGCACTGTAGCAGGAGATGATCCACAGGGTCAGGAAGGGTGATTGGCTTTCTACTCATTCATTATCTTAAATTTCAGAGTGTCATGGAGTATAGTGGCAACACAGTTTTCTCAGCAGTAATTCTTTTTTTGGTATTCAAAATCAGCCCATTTTATATCTCACTCTGGTATTTGTGGAATGCTTTTAATTTTAATCACTAGCTCAAAACCTAATCTTCAATATCAAAGAAATACTATATTTTCTTTGTCCATTGTTCTTTGAGATGCAGTCATTAGATAATGATCCAAAAATGTATTTAAATCTATTTCCAAATTGGAAATAGATCTGACAAAAATGTTTATAACACAAGTACAATTCATTAGTTTTATTTCCCATTTTATTTTTAGTAAAACTTTTAATTAAAATTCTTTTACAAGACTAAAACAATATTGGGTGTCCGCCCCTTTAATTATTTTTGGACAATTAATGGTTACATCTTCCACCTTGGATTTTACAGAAATATACAATTTAATAAAAAATATATATAAATTTTTTTTATAAATGTACAATAAAATATTTATAATGTTAATATTTTGTTAGTATATCTGCTCCTGAAATATATATATAATATTATAAAAATAATATTAAATTGTACTGTATTTTGATATATATATATATATTGATTTGTAGATTACATTTATTGTGAAATGAATACAGATATCAAACTTTATTTATTATATATATACACACTTGGGTCTCTTTTTACATGGACTTATTTAACACAATTTTGAAGTTACGTGATTCATGTTTCACTGGAAGTCAAACTCCGATAATGCGCTATTACTTTAAATAATAAATTTCACGCACTTACGTTATATTGAAAGTAATAGCACATTATTGGAATTCGACTTTCATCTTAGTAATTTCAATATTTTCAGTGCTTTATAATAATAAGATTTTATGCAATAATGAAATTAACACATTTTATGTATACACGCGTTAAATTTTACAAGATATTATAATGTAAATTTGTTCAAACATTGTGCATGTTAATTTTGCATTTTAAATCACATTCTGTTTTTGCTTTTTAAAAAAGAATGTAATCAATTATTAATCATTTAGTGTCCACAAGTTTATTTTTAAAAGGTGAGTAATAGCAGTGGGCACAATTAAATTTGACAATTAAAAACTAAAATCTGATTTTTAATTGTAATTAACAATTTAAAAATTACTTACGGTGACTTAAAATTAATGTGATGTAAAATGAAATTTGATTTTTAAACAGAATTGAAAATTCAAAAATTAAAGACAAAAATAAGAATTTAATTTTTAGTTGTTAGTTTTAATTAAATTTTTCCCAGCAGTGGTGAATAAATGTATTTTTATTATCATAAGTCTAAGTTCATAAACAATTAATAAAATCATTGTCTCAAAGATCAATTACTAATTAAGTTGTCAACAGAAAACCATTATCACAATATGAGAGTGAACTTGGCACTAGTTGTATTTCCTCTTGTGAAGAATCTATTTTTTACCAGTTTGCAAATGAAACTGTTTATCAGCAAATAGCGATAATAATTAAAATGTGTATAAAAAAATGTGAATTACTGTACTGTAAATTTAGCATAAAAATATATTATTTTGAATAAAATTAAATATTATAGTTAAAAAAAGTTTGTCTTGTATCAATTTTTTTCAAATTTGAAATTTTTTATTAGTCATATTTTATTTCCTTATTTTTTTTTTTTTTTTGTGCGAATTTTAAAGTAAATTTTCTGTTGGTGCTTTGCTTTTATGCGAGTTTTGAAAAATCACAGTCCATATCCCCCCTTTTTCAAGGTAAGTTACATCTATTTTTGCGCAATTTCGTTTGCATGTGTTTTCTGAGGAACCTATCTATCGTGTAAAACGAGACCCAGGTGTACATATGAGCTGCTCCTATGTACTTTAATAGAGAAAATAGTTAATAATAATAAAAAAGTTATTGAAAAGTTAAATTTATAATTTTTAGGTGTGCTTCTCAGAAATATATACACAAAATATACAAACATAAATAAAGGAGCAGATTGGGACATAGGGTTTGAATTTAGGTTAGTAATTGTTGAGCAGGTAGAACCATGAAGTAAATTGATTGCTTCAATATATATCACATGAAAATTGTAAAGATTATCTATATGACCTTTTGTGATTCTACCTTAACTTTTTCTGTAGCAATTCCTTCTTCCTGAAAGATTTCAAAAGTATGTGGATTGCAGTTTTTCTATTCATGTTTACTATCTGTGTACATTTGATAAATTTCAATTAAAAGCAACTCATCTTCTTTATGAGCGATATTCATACTATCATTGTGAATGATGGCAGGCCATTTTTGACTACAGACAAATAAATCTATCTTGAAACACTTCAAAAATAAATTTACACAAGATATGTATTTTAATACTTATATTAAACTATGATAACAAAAAACAAACTGACTCAATCAGCCATTCTCTCTGCATACAGAAATAACATAACTCTATTCAAAACAAGCTTCTCAAACCCATTGATTTAGCTACCAAAATTCACATTTGCTTCATCAATCTAATTTTTGTGAGTTGGACAGTTTAAATCTGGAGTTCCATTGATCATGAATTTTGAAAGGTTATTTTGGTAAGATAAATTAGGCCTATGATCTTATATATAAAATCATTTATAGTGTTTGTTTTTTGTCTGTAAATGTTTGATAGCAGATTGTAAACATTTAGATATTGTTAAAAAAAAGGAGTTGGGTGAGTTTCATTTGAATTTGCTTTTATAAAATTATTAGTAAACATTTAAATTAGGTTTTCAAAAATTGAGAAGAAGTGGAATAATATGCACCAACAATAATGTTTAATAATTGGATCAGGATAATCCTCATATTAGAAATAACTTTTTCACTTCAGAAGCAACACATTGAGAAAGAATGCTACCTCATGTTTAAATATTGCAGTAAATAACCAATAAATTACTAAAATATCACATGATCACCATTTCTACTGGAAACTAGGTTTGTGCACCAAACCCATATCTAGTGCCTATTTATCCAATATTCTATACTTGTTTCTAGGTTGTGGGCCTGTGGGCCTTATGAGGAGCTTTGAATTTAAGAACACTGCATTTAGATCTTTGGATCTAATATAACTCTAACAGTCAAGCAAATGATTTTGCATTAAAACATCATTGTGTTTTTATTTTACATTCATAGCTTTATAATTGACTAAAAAGATTGAGGTTGGAGGATTGCATTAGATCCAGATATAGGTGCAGTGCTCTCAGATTCCAAAACTGCCTACTGATAAAAGCTACAAACTAGAAACTAATCTGGGATTATTGGATAAGTAGATTTAGATGGGAATTTTGATGTGAAAACCTTTTAGCATTTATTGATTACTATGGCTTTCACTTGGTATTATTCCTGCATAGAGAGGGTGTTGATACTGTTTTATATAACTAATAAGAAGTGCTTGATTAAGAATATTAAATCCTTGTCAGATAAAAAAATTCCAATCATTAAAATTATGTATTGCATTCAATATGTTAACTTTTTATTTGCTCTCTTTTTTTAATTCACTCTCTGACTTTATTTACATTAATATCTTCTGTCATTTAAGTTAGGGTGGGGTCTTTATTGTGAACCTTTCATGTCATAAAATCTTTCTACTCCAATTGTGTTAAAGTGTTTGTGTGTTTTTATGACTAAATTTCCATCATTTAATTACTTTCAAAATAATTCTGCTTGCAATCTTTCCTCTTTTCTTAACTTTCAATATTATTTGTCTTTTCACTCCATCTTTATTTTTTTGTTTGTTTTTCCAAGAAGTAAAATGGTCATATTCATTTATGAGTAGCTGTTCAAAACAATGATGATGACTATTGCTGTTTAAAAATTATTATTAGTCAGCTTTTAAGAAAGTCTCTTTTATAATAGTTATTATACTGACTTTCAGATGGTAAGACACAAATGACTATAAAAAGAACCAGTTAGTCTTTATTGATTGTAAATAAAATAGAATCAATTTTCAAAAGACATTTTTGTAAAAGTTTTGTCAGTGGGGCAAAAAACTATTGAAAGTCTTAAACATTAATCAAAAATAAAAAAATAAGATAGCTTATATAGTCCACCATAAATCACTGTGTAGTAACTACCTTGCCAGATGTCAAATAATCAACTATCTTAAATATTTTAATAATTCGATATCAGGATATCATATTTTTGAATTTTTAACAATGATATAAACTTTATTCCTCTTTAGAATTTGAACTCATAAATCTATGTATCACAGGAAAATTTCTTAACAACTGAACCAATGGAAACATCACATTTGTTGAGTAAAATTTTGTTCATATTGTCATTTAACTCATATTTAATTAATTAAAAGTAAATATTTTCTATTAAAATCTAAATTATGCTTCTGAAATAATTAATATTTCATAAATATTTTATGAAAAAAAACATCTAAAAAAAGATTAAAGAATTAATTGAAAAACCAATCATAAATATTTTTATATAGTAGATGATCACATGATATATAAATTTAGAGTTTGTTTGTAAGAAGATATATTGTTTATTTTCACATCTTATTAAATTATAATTTTTGTCAGATTTTTTTTGTACTTTTAACCATTTTTTAAAATAACATATAAGTAAAACTAAAATGGAAAAAAATATTTAAACAAACTTTTTTGAAATAATGTTTTTTATGTAAATAGCTGACCAAAAAGTACAAAGTAACCCACCTTTTGGTTAATTTGCCATTCTTGGAAAATATCAAGCGTCTTATGAATCTAAACTTGAAATTGTAAATTGCAAGAATATCTTCATTTCATAAAAAACATTTGAGGCCTTTTTGATTTTATGATTTATTTAGGCCTCAAATACTTTTATAAAATTACAATAGTCCTGCAATTTTTAATTGTTTTATAACAAGTCTAGAATCTTAAGATCTCTGATATTTTCTAAGAATGGCAAATTAACTATGAGACAGATTACTTTGTTGTTTTAGTACTTTTTAATTAGCTATTTACATAAAAGCATTATTTAAAAACAGATTTTTTATATATTATTTTTTATTCAATCACATATAAAGAAATTATAAATTATAAATATTGTTAAACAGAAAAATCAAATCTACTAATTTTCTATACATTTATTGTTAGTATTAAAATAGAAAGTATGAGTATACAATATTTTCTTATTTAATAAGGTTTGTTATTGTTGTTGTTATTATTATTATTATTATTATTATTATTAGTAGTAGTAGTAATAGTAGTAGTAGTAGTAGTAGTAGTAGTAGTAGTAGTAGTAGTAGTAGTAGTAGTAGTAGTAGTAGTAGTAGTAGTAGTAGTAGTAGTAGTAGTAGTAGTAGTAGTAGTAGTAGTAGTAGTAGTAGTATTGTTTTTTTTAAAATCAAAAATTTTGTTCTTATATTATTAAACAATTACAAATTTCAATATCATGTAAATAACTTTTATTACTGTTAAAATAAATTCAAATACATTATTCAGAATTATTTGTAAGCAGACTCATAATAAATCATTTTAATAAACTTGTAAATACAATTTTATTTTTCATTTCTCATTTTATCAAACTGAATAAATGGGCACTGATAAATGAAAAATAAAACTGGATTTGTAAGTTTATTAGAATGAGTCATTATAATTCAGAGTAACATATTGAAATGAGAATGTTCTGTCATATTATTTTAAAGAAAAATATGCATAATTATTAGATAATCTACATATAACTATATGTATTATAACTATAGTTTTGTAACAAAAATTTATTTAAATTAAATTTATGCTAATTAAAAGCATTTATTTATTGATCATTTGTGAATTTTTGATAATTTTAATCACTATGTTTTTTTTTTCTCAGTAGTTGAATATATATGTTTATTTTGGATGATATGATTAATTTTTATAAAATAAATAGATGGTAATCAGTTTTAATACATATTATTTATAATTATTAAAAACCAGTCAACACTTAAACAATCCCAATATTAATACAATCAACAATTTTAAACTGTTGTCAAGGCAACCTCTTATGTTATTATTTATAATAAAAATCTTTTTGATAATGAATTAAGCAAAAAAAATGAAGTATTAAAAAGTATATTAAAGAAATATGAAAAAAAAAACAGCAAATGATATGAATCTTGCTTCAAAAGAATTTAAAATTTAGTTGCTGTTTTTTTAAATAAACATAATAATTTGAGCATAAAAATATGTAAAAAACAAAATGATTGCACACTGTTTAAGAAGAAGAATCAGTGAAGAAAAACCAATGGAAACAAATGAAGCATTTATGCAACTTAATTTAATTACATCTATTGTTTTTTTTTTACATTTTCATATTTAAATTTATTCAGGATTAACTAAGCTCGAATATGTTGCTATCATTAACAAGTCAGATTTTTAAGAAATCGTTTTAAGAAAATTGCAATTCTTCTTCACTTTTATTCCATCTTATTACTGTCAGTTCATGATGTGGTGTTAATATAAAAAACTAGGCATCATTTACAATTTGTTAAAATCATTATTTATTAATCTGACCTGTGAATTATAGTAATACATTCAGAAATAGTTGGTCCATGATTAAGTTATATATTCACAACATTACAAATTTAAGAGTCATAATTTAATTTACAAATTTATTACAATTATTAGAATTATCATATGGATGCTTTCTTTTTGTCAAATCTTTCTTCTATGTTTAATAATGTAAACTCTTACTTTGAAAATGAGATATATCTACAACAATTTTTAACATTAGGGCTTTTGATTTCTTCTCTTAAATAAGTAAGCAATTGCTTTACAAATATATATAGTAATAATAAATTAGTCTGGGTTTTGCTACTATAGCATGATAGTAGTTCAGAAATAACTGTAATAATCTATGTAAAGTATTGTCCCAGTGAAAGCAATTTTTGAATGAAATCCACTCACTAATGTCAATGTTTATCAACTGGTATGATAATACTTCAATGATATCTTAATAACTTGCGAATTAAGCACAAACAGTGTTTGCCATATGTTTAGCAAATTAATGAAGATAAATTAATAAAAATTTACTTGAAAATATAATCTACATTGTTTTTAAATATATACTGTACCTACTGAAGTTTGAGATGAGTTTTTGGATGAGGTAAAATGTTGTCATAAAATTTTTCTTTCTTTCATTTTTGACTTTGATAGTGCATATCTTAACCTATAAAGCATTTAACTGTGTTGCTATGACAGTGATAATATTGATACAAAAGATTGTTTATTATTAATTGAGTTGTCTAAAATTGTGAATTGACTTTATTCATTTTATAATGGATATGTGAATAAAAAAGCATATAGCTGGATAAAATTATTGTTCTTTTGTTATTATATGTATTTTGTTATTGCATTCATAATTATAAATTATAAATATTACAAAAAATGTCTAATGCCGCAAATATATTTGTTATTTTATTTGTATAATACAATATACTGAAAAGATATATGTGTGAAAATATATTTCCAGTGTAATATTGTGAGACTGTATTATGAATTGTTTAATTTGTGTTAGAATAAAAGAATGGTGTTTTTATTATAAAATGGCAATGTTTTATATAATAATTTTAAAATATTTATTTTCTTTGTTGTATAATAAGATTTTTATTTATGGAACACTGACTAGAATTGACTAAAGAAAGAATGAAAAATATTACTATAGTTACTATGAGGTCAATGTGAAAAGTTATAAATGCAACTGAAGAGAAAAAATTCTCTCTATGTCTTGTTTTAGTTTCAACAGAAGCACATCTAAAAATTTTTACATGGTTTTTTTTTTTAAGAGTATATAGTTAACTGGACAAAATAATGGGATGGGATGAAAAGCAATAATATTTGCCCACACCGTACAGTGTAATGAGGATTTGTGAGAAGTGACCATTTATTATAAAAACAAAAAGTAATTGAAAATTAATTCTTAGCATTTCAAACCATCCAAGTTTCTTTACTTAAAAAAACAATATTACCTACTTTTCAATGATAAGATCTAAGTGCTAACATCAGAAAAATGAGATTATGTTCACCTACTGATATAATTCTGTCAGCTTGATATATTACTTATACATGGGACATCTCTTCACTTGTAGTGTTTTATCAATTGATTACTTGCTAAATGAAAGAATATCTATGTTGCATCATCATGTGTGTAAGCTACTGTTGCACATTTATATCCTTATGTACATCAAAATCTGCTGTATGAAAAGATAATTTGGATATTTAGAATTAACAAAATGTATTTTGAACCTTATAGCTTTTTGTAATATTTCTACTTTCTTTGGAATAACAAAATAATAGATTATGATTAAAAAATAAATAAACACTTAGAATTACAGTACTATTTTTGAAATGTCATTTTTAACACTATAACTCAAGTCATTTGCTTATATTTATCATTATTATTGCTATATCTATTTTCTCAGCATTTAAAATGTATGGTATTTATTGATAAAAATATTAAAATAATTTTAGATTAAGTAGTGATCTACTATATGCAAGAGAGTTATGTCTTTCTAAGTTTGAATTTATATTTTGTATCCTAATATGTATTATTGTAATTTCAAATATTTATTTTTTTATTGATTGATTAAAAATTAACTTCAATTTTATTTCTTATATTAGGAGTTCAAAAAGATTATATTTCAATAAGTATTTATTTTATTTTGTTCTCTTAAATTTATATTAATAAATAAGTAAATTTATTTTTGTATGTACATATATTTATATTTTGATTAACTAGATTTTTATATGGAGTATAAAAAGAATATATATCTTGAACTCTTATATTTTGAAAAGTTTAAATATTCAACAACATTTGTGTGTGTGGGTTACATAAAGATATGTTTGTATTTAGTATATAATCAGTGAAGATTGAGGTGCAATCATCTATATAAATATGAAGTTAATGATTGAAAACCTATTGCTTAAAGCATTATCAGATTATATGCATCTATTTAAAAAGTTTATTTGCTATTTTTATTTTATTTTAATGTATATCAATTTGTTAATAAATTTTAAATTAATTTAAAACAAGTAAACTTGTTTGATTGTCATTCAATCTCATAATACAAATTCATTGGTTAATTGTATTTGAATGTGATGATATTCACTAATTAATTATACCACATAATTCATTAGAAACAATTATAAAAATAATTCAGAAATCAAAAATACAGGGTGGCTAAGAAAAAATAAGGTTGTTTTACAATAGCATGTTAAAACTGTCAGAGGGCAGGCTTTGTTTGTAAACAAAGATAAATATAATGTTTACGGGGCCACCACCAGGTTTGTTTATTATCACATTTCAAAGTAAAGTAATATCAAATAAATTTTGGAATACCCAACAACAACAACAAAAAAAAAATATGCAGAAATCATAAAATTGAATTTAAAAAAGTACTTAATTTTTTTTGTTATTCTTTTCATTACTTATATTTTGGAGGGGGGGCAGGAACTTTTTTTTTATGTATGTTTTTGATTTTGTTGATCACATATAACCAAAACTACTATCTATCAAGTAACAATTTTTGGAACGAAAACAAAAGGGTACATCAATCGAAATGAATTTTAAAAAGTAGTTACTTTTTATTCTTTCTCATTACTTACATTTTTTTAATGGTGGCGGTCAGGTATTCTACAACAAAATCAGCTTCTTTTCTTTTTTATATTTTTGTTGTTTTATAATAAATTACAAATACCAAATTGATTTCCATTTAACGGTACCAAACATTTACAACCAAAAGGTCCAACTTTGGGAAAGGTGGTGAGGGTGAGTGGTTACAATTCCTAAGCAAACATAGCTCTCCAACTCGAAGGTTGACCAAGTTTTTACCGTAATTACCAAAAACCACATAAATATATTTACGGCAATTAAAAGCAACTTTTAGGGCTGTTCAGGAACAGCACACATGCAGCTTCAAAGCTCTTTTTTTTGATAACCCATTTCCAGCAGCAGCAGTCAGAGAATCTTTGAGATTCGCAGCAAGTTTTCAGATTTCAACCATTCGATGAAGCTCGCCGTTGTTCTCACAGAAGCAGGACTTAGAGCATGATTTCATCTGAATCACACTGGAACCTACACTTGCCGAATTTTTTAAGCAGGAAATGGGGGCTAGGGAAACATGAGACTCTGCTGATAATTGTTAGTAGACATTTTTAAAAGATGGCAGTTAGAGGGGGAGGTGGTCTTAACGAATATTAAAATAGTTTTGACAATCAAAATTCCAGATCCCCTCACCCGATACTGTAGCCAAAAGTGAAAGGTGATTGCACATCGAAAATGCTTAGCACAAATCTGAGCTGTAAGCTGACATGATAGCTTCTGCAGCAGATTCAATGTCATGTTTCTGTGCATTAGTGTAGAAATAGACACAAGCAGCTACCCCGTACTGAACAGACTATTTCTAGGCTTATGCATTAGAAATAGAATGCTCTCTAGCAGTGGTAGGCTACCTAAATGTCATATTTCTGTGCACTATCACAGAAATAATGCCCTCCAGTGGTTTCAACACGCTATTGTAAAACAACCAAAAATAATTACATATTTTATTTGTATTGAATTTAAGTCTTATTATCTGATCAAGTATAGATCTTATACAGCAATAAATTAACTGATTTGACATTTTTAAATATATAAAGTAATTGGAAGTGTATTGTAATTATTTTTATAGTAACAAGTAATAGATCAATTAAAATAGAAATTATATATGAATTGGTTTGATGATTGATAAAAGAGTGAATATGATAATTTTGAATAATATTAAAGATAGTTGCAATGAAATGTTCAAGTATTTTATTTCAAGTCATTGTTGATTAAAGTAAATATTATATTGAGTTAGTATTCAGCCATAAAGATTGTAATCTTATTCAGTTATAAATCTGGTAATAGTAATATATTTTATTCTGTTACAAATTAGAATGATCTGCATTAATTATATTATAAATTCGTTAGTATGGATTGTAAATATTAAACTTCAATTTTAATATTTGGTTATAATAAATTTAACAATCTTTCATATGCTTTGATAGTTATAGTTCAAAGTTTTAATAATTTAGTTTTAATAAACTGAAGAGCAATAGTAAATGATTGGCCAATTGTTGGAATAAGCATCAAATAAGAATCTATCATTTATTTTATTTGCTATGATTGGATGTTGAAAATCTTAAGGTTACTTAATAGGATGATTTGATTTTATAATATATTAATTTGGTAAAAATGGAAAATACATTCAATTAATTGATTTTGTATTATTATTAAGCATTTAATCTTTTTATAATTGACTTAGTTAATTAATAAGATTATATTAATATTAGTGTAATTAGAAAGTTGAGTTAGCAGTATTTTTATTTTATTTAGTTGTAATTAGAAATTAGTTACTGAGTTATATATTTTGTTTGATATCATTGATATTGCAAACTTGTAGGACATATTAAGATTATTATTTTATCCATCTATGAATCATTTTATTTAAATAGAAATAAAAATAATGTTTGACTTTTAATAGAAATTTGTTTTATTATGAACAGGTGTTGATTCATAAGGAAAATTAAAGTTTATCTGTGTAATTCTTTGGGATTATTTTTATTCTATTATAAGGTATTTATATTATAGGCCTATACTGTTATTTATAAGACAGTAATATTTAGTTTTATTGCTTTATCTTTCATCTATCGCAAATAATGATTGTATTTTAGGTAGTTGGAAGTAATGTTTTATTTATTTATTATCCGTTTTAAATGCTATTGTAATTTATAAGATTATATCAAAGATTATTATCATTGTTTTATTAACTTAAATGTTAAATTGCTATTTATTGATTGATATTTATTTTAGTTTAGTTTACAAATTACAGGTATTATTATATTAGGATTGTTCTTCCTTAAGTTTCTTATTTTGATTCTGTTAAAAATTGTGATCAATATATAGGCTATAAATTCAGGATACGGCATAGACCACATATTTATTCTGTTACAAATGTCACCCAAACCAATGGGAATATAACAGAGGTTCATATATCCACATATTTATTCTGTTACAAATGGTGCAAATCAACTAATAGCTTGACAAAGACCAAAATCAGAAGTCCAAGTATCATATATAGATCTGTAGAGGAATATAAAGTTAGGTATAATGTATTTTTAAAAATTTTAAATAATTTGCTTGAATGGTAGGTGAAAAAATATTTTGTACACTTAAAATGAATTTGATTATTAAAGTCATTCTCTCATAGAGTTTAAAATGAATTTGATTGTCGCAGGTGTTTATCGATAACTGGAATGTTGAATGGATTCGGATTATTTGTGCTGTTTTTGTGCCATCTGAACACTGATACTAATTTTTGTACTTTCTAAGAGAATAGCATCCTCTTCACAAGTCAGCTGAACTGAAGTTGAAGTAGGTTATATATGAGTGACCATTTCAACCTTTTCCCTTTCTCGTACATTCTTGACACATGGATGGATGTGTTATATCAAATAATAAAACAATTTAAAGTGTTGTTGCAATTTATTTTGGTTAAAAAGAAGATATTATTTTGGCTATAATAAAAAAGAAGTAAATATGAAAACCAATAGTGTTTAAACAAGTAAATGCCATGAATGTGAGATTTGAAGAATTTAAATAAAATTTGTATAAATCTGATGATAAATATGGTAGCAGATTTAATGAATTGAGAAACCCATTAGATAAGAAGACAGATTTAAAAATTTAAATAGTAAAATTAAAACATGTAAAGTTGGGCATAAAGAATTGGAGAAAAAATATATAAAAATTGAGAAAGCTTACAAAGATGAGCAGAAAGCCTCAAAATTAGAAGTAAATAATATTAAAAGACAATTGAAAGATATACAAAATTATATAAAAGCAAAATATAAATAAGTATATAAAAAACATAATAAAGCTGATAACGAAATAAAGAAATTGCAAAAAAGTATCCAAGAAATCGCAAAGTGATTTGAATGGTGTGCAAGAAGAATTAAACAGTATTGAACATATTAGACCAGGAGAGTAGATGATTTAAGAGACAGATTAGATAATTATTAATTGTCTTCACAGAAATTAGAAAGCTGTAATAAAAAGCAGGAAGACATTTACAGTAAGATGGAAGATAATAATAAATTTCTAAAACAAGAGATACATAAATATTTTGAAGAGTAAGAGATAATTATAAATAATAAGATATCGATAATCTTTGAAGATAGAGTGTTGGGAATGAAGGATATCCTTGTTAAATGTACTGGTGATCTTTTATATAGGACATATAAATGTGTATTTTTAGAGGATAAACTCATAAATAAAATTGATTATGATATATAATCACTATACAGTGAGGAGATTAGCAAACAAATGTGTAGTTAAGGGGAAATTAAAGATGAAAGGATGAGTCGCAACATGTCTAGATTTATACAGCTTAACATTTTTAAAGAAGAGTACAATGAGAACCTCTTAGAGTATTAAAAACAATTTATCCAACCAGCTTCAAACACTTTTTAGCAAATCTCTTTATTTGTACATATATATACACCTATGTTTCGACTGACCTGCAGTCTTCTTCAGAACAATCTTCTAAACAAAAAAATTCATTTTGAAAAAAACGATTTTTTTGTTTAGAAGATTTCTCTGAAAAAGACTGCAGGTCAGTCAAAATGTAGGTGTATATATATGTACAAATAAAGAGTTTGCTAAAAAGTGTTTGAAGCTGGTTGGATAAATTGTTTTTATGAGATATTACAGCAAAAATAAAAAAAAGTGTGGTTTTGATAATACTCTTAGAGTATTCATATACTTAAAAGGAACTGTTTTTATTGAGTCATTTAAGTGAAATTAGGAAAGTATCTATAGCAAGCCACCACTTAAGTTCATCTGACAAACATTGGTCGAAGTCATTGTTTTAGTAAGTTAGAAATGTAAGGAAGTTTTAGGTACATCCTGTTGAATAGCTTTTGTTGGAAGACAATCAGGACAACATGGATCATCAGATTTTTCAGAACAAGTATAAAAATTATCAGAAAACCAAATAATTGGGATAATCAGAAAAATTGCCGATGAACATTGAGCAAACTTTAATGGCTGCTGATAAACATACTGCCAAAGAAGTATCCAAAATACTCAGAGCACTTGAGGAAAGTGAGGTACCTGTAAAAAATAGCCATAAGTATAATAAGAATGGCCATGCATATAATGTTTCTCTTATTAAATTTGGTAGGAGTAAAAGAAATAGTAACAATAGAACAAATAGAATTTATGTGAATAATAAGAATCGTAAGACTCTTCCATATGTAAATAATAGTAGAAGTAATCATAAAAGTTATGATAAAGTAGAAAATGATGCATGTCTAGCAAGAAGCTTGGGACTAGGCCCAAAACTAGTCCTTCAAACTAAAATGGACCTCATTGAAATATTCCTTACTGCAGAAACCTAGAAGTGTCATAAAATTGGGGAATAATATATATTATTAAATTTTGAAACTGAAGATGATGATTATGATAGGGCAACAGAAGGCTATGTAGCTAACATTTATCCAGAAATTAATATCATTATTCAGTGTGCATTAGTGAAGGCTTTAAGGAATTCAGCAATTCAAATTTTGATTATAGCAGAACTTACTGAAGCAGACTTTCACCCCCATGCGACCATTGGGGCAAACTCAAATTACTATGACCAATAATCATAAAGAAAAATTGTCTGCTCAATATTAAGTGTTGGTATTAGTTTAATAATTGTAGTGCAAATATTTTTGATCATGTTTGGACTTATTCATGAGGTTATAATAGGATCTGACTTAATAAATCGATTCAGATGTGTTATTAATTATGATAATCAAGAATAAATTTTAAGAGGAGAAAGACGTAAGTTTAAAAGGAGATACCCAGTCAAAATTTCAATTTATTGACCATCCAAAATAATTCCATAAAATTAGATTTACAAATAAAATTATGTAAATATACTGGATTGAATGACAACTCTAAGAAAAAAATTTTCAGTTATTCGGTAGATATAAGGATGTATTTTTTAAGAGACCTGGTGTGATACAGAGGTATGTACATAGAATACACTTGAAGAACAATAATCCTTTTCAATATATAAGCTATTCTATTTCTTACCAGTACAAAGCTGAGGTACAATAGCAAATCAGTCAAATGGTCAAGTCAAATGTTATCAGAAAATGGCTTTTAGCATGTAATAATACATTGGTGGTCATCTATAAAAATGATAAATCTGTATATATTTGTTTAGATGTGAGGTTCTTGGATCAATTGACAATTCCAGAATGTGATATTCCTCCTACTGTACCAGAAATATTAATTAGATTTAAAAACAAAAAGATCTTTATTATAGGTGAATTAACAGTTAGTTATTGGTAGATATACTTGCACGATGATGATCATCTGAAGTATACTGCATTTAAATACAAGGGCTACTCATATGTTTTTGAAAGAATGATTTTTGGACTTGTAAACAGTGGATCTGGTCTCTTCAGATTATCTAATGAAGTCAAGGGCATTATAACCATATATACGGATGATGATGTAATCACTTTGGGGATCATCTTGGAGCATTTTCATCACCTAAATACATTTTTAAGAGAATATAAAGAATAACATATCAAAATAAATTTTTAAAAAAGCAGGATATCTATTAAGAAGATAGATTTTCTGTGGCACATTGTATGACCTGATGTAATAAGCTGCATTCTGATAAAATTAAATCCATTCAGAATTTTCCTGCTCTGGAAAATAAAAATCTATTATGTTTGGTCCTTGGTATTGCAATTTTAGCTTATGACACCATTTATTAATCAAAATTATTAAGAAAAGATAAGAAATGGAATGAAAATCACTGTACTGAATTTAAGAAAATCAAATCAAATTTTTAAAATACTATATATTGACAAGTAAGCAGGTTAATTTGTGTGTGTATATATATATATTATTTCAATTAACTAGATTTTTATGTGAAGTATAGAAAGAATATATATCTTGAACTATATTTTGGAAAATATAAACATTCAACTTTTTTTTATGTATTACATAAACATATACATATGTGTGTGTTTAATATCTAATCAGTGGAGAATGAAGTGCAATCACCTATTTAAATATGAAGTTAATGTCAATTGAAAACCTAATGCTTAAAGCATACTCAGATTATATGCATATATTTTAAATGTTTGACATATATATATATATATAATTTTAATTTATATTAATTAGTTAGTAAATTTTGAATTAATTTAAAATGAGTAAACTTACTTGGTTGTCATTCAATCTCACAATGCAAATTTATTGGTTAACCATATTTGGATAGGACAATATTAATTAATTAATTATACCTCATAATTCCTTAGAATCAGTTATAAAAATAATTTGGAAATCAAAACCTCAGAAGGCTAAGAAAATATAATTGCTTGTTATTTTCTTTGTATTAAATTTAATGCTTATTATTTAACCATGTATAGATTTTATACAGCAATAAAATAACTGATTTGACATTCTTAAATATTTAACAAGTAAATGTAAGCTTAGTGTAATTATTTTGTTAGTAGCAAGTAATAGATATACTAAAATTAGAAATTATATATAAATTGATTTATTGATTAATAAAGGGACAAATATGATAATTATTGAATATGATTAAGGATAGTTGCAATGAAATGTTCAAGTATTTTATTTCAAATCATTGTTGATTAAAGTAAATATTATATTGAGTTAATATACAGCCAAAAAAAGTGTAATCTTATTTAATTATAAACCTAGTTATAGTAATGTATTTTATTCTGTTACAAATTAGAATGATTTGCTTTAATTAAAAATTCATTAATATGGATCATAAATATTAAATTTTCTTATTAATATTTGATTATAATAAATTTAACAATCTTTCATATGCTTTGACAGTTATAGTCTAAAGTTTTAATAACTTAGCTTTAATTAACTGAAGAGTAATTGTATATGATTTATTAATTGTTGGAATAACCATCAAATAAAAATCTATCATTTATTTTATATATTATAATGAGGTTGTTGGAAATTTTATAGTTATTTAATAGGATGATTTGATTTTATAATATATTAAGTTGGTAAAAATGGAAAGATACATTGGGTTAATTGATTTTGTATTATTATTAAGCATTTAATCTTTTTATAATTGACTTAGTTAATAAGATTATATTGATATTAGTGGAATAGTTGAGTTAACAATACTTTTATTTAATTTAGTTGTAATTAGAAATCAATTATTGAGTTATATATTTTGTTAGATGTCATCGATATTTTAAACTTGTAGAATATATTAAGATTAATATCATTTCATTTAAATACTCATTGAAATAATGTTTGACTTTCATTATAAGTTTGTATTATTATAAACAGTGTCTTGATTCATAAGGAAAATTAAAGTTTATCTATGTAATTCTTTGTCATTATTTTCATTCTATTATAAGCAATCTATATTATAGGCATATACAGTTATTTATAAAACAGCGATATTTAGTCTTCTTTGCTCTACTGCAAACAGCATTTATATTTTAGGGTAGTTTAAAGTAATGTTTTATTTGTTTCTACCTATTGCAAATGCTATTTGAATTTAAATTGTTATAAGAAAGATTGTTATTATTGTTTATTGACTTAAGTGTTAGATTGTTATTTATTGATTAAGATTCATTTTAATTTAGTTTATTATTTTTATTCTTGTTATAAATGACACTACAATTCGCAGGCATTATTATATTAGGATTGTTCTCCCTTCGTTTATGATTTTTATTCTATTAAAAAAGGTGATCAATAATTAGGCCATGACTCAGGATACAAGATGGCCCACATATTTATTCTGTTGCAAATGTTGCCTGAACCAGTGTGGCTAGAAGAGAATTTAGCATGCCAAGATATTTCTTCTGATACTTTTTTTTTTTAAAAAAAAAAAAAAAAAGTAGCATCAATACTATAAGAAAAAGTATTCTAAATAAATTTTTGTCTTGTATTTTATTATTGTTATTTTTCTCTTTATTAGTTTAAATTTTATGCTTAATAAAAGATAAAAAATATTTTATTTATTTATATTTTTTTCATGGGTCTTAAATTCTTTTGATTTACATTTGGTTTACCTGCTTTTTTTTCATTGTGTATAAATTTTAAGGAATGCAATAAAAGAGATATCTTTTTTTAGCAAATATCAATAAGCAAATAATGAATGTATAATATTGTGTTATAAACATCTAATCCACAAGAAAAGAATTTAAATAAATTAACTTATATATACATGTATACATATATACAATTATGACAGACAAAAATAAAGCATGCCCTTTATTCGCAGGAGGCTATAAAGTCACCAACCAAGGCAGCAGTTGGTGGCCAAGGGAGGAGGGTGCTAACAATCCCCTGATTGTGGACCCAGGCTGCCATTTTATGACAACTTTTTATTTAGGTACTTACAACTCCAGATCACTTTCAAGTGAAGGAAGATTGCAAGAATTAGAAGAAGAACTGTCTTATATTAAATGGGACATTATTGGACTTTGTGAAATTAGAAGAAAAGGTGAAGAGACAATTGATTTAAAAAGTGGACATATACTCTATTATAAAGGCACAAATATTGGAAATACAAGTTGAGTAGGATTCATTATAAATAAAAAGTGGAAGAACAATATTATGGAGATTGATGGTGTATCGGATAGAGTGGCAAGATTAGTTATACAAATTAATGCAGATAAATCAGGTTTATGCCTAACAAGTTCTCATAGTGATGAAGTAGTAGAAGATTTTTATATGGATGTACAAAAGGTTTTTGATCAGAGTAAACAACATTTTAAAATTGTTATGGGAGACTTTAATGCTAGAATTGGTAAACAAATGAAAGATGAAAGTGCTGTAGGTAATTTTGGTTATGATAATAGAAATGAGAGAGGACATATACTTGTGGAGTTTGCAGAAAAAGAAAAACTTTATATTATGAATTCTTTTTTTGAAAAAAATGTTAAAAGGAAATGGTCATGGAAGCATCAAATGAAGGTACAGCAGAATTGTATTATATTTTGACTAACAGGAAATACATATTTCAAAATTGTAATGTTCTTAATAAATTTAATATAGGAAGTGATCATCGATTAGTAAGGTGTAAGATACATGTTAATGTAAAACTAGAGAGACAAAAATTATTAAGAAAAACAATATTTACAGTTGATATTCCTAATCTTCAGAAACATTCTAATGAATTTAAATTAGAATTTACAAATTGGTTTCAAGTATTAGTAGATTTTGAACATGATTCAGATTTGACTGAAATTAATATGAAAATAACTGATACACTTTTAAAAACTGCAACAAAGATAGCTGGTAAAAAAAAGGAGCAATTGACTAATAAAATTTCTACTGAGATTAGAGGATTTATGAAGAAAAGAAGGAATATAAAGATATACAAAAATGATGTATTAAAAAGAATTGAATAACTCAAATTTTGTAAAATAGTGCAGAAAAGAGTTGAAAATGATATAAGAAAGTATAACTGTGATCTAGCCAGGAAAGCTGTGGAAGAAAATAAAAGACTCAAAAATATTAAACAACATTTTGGCATTGGTAGGAAATTCATATCTGCAATAAGAAAAAAGGATGGAATTATTATTAAAAAGAGAGATGACATCATGAAATTGATAAAAGATTTTTATCAAGAATTATATAGTAATAAAGAACAAGTACCTCCTATATCTATTACATCTTCTGAATTGCCCAGAATTTTAAATGAAAAAGTGAGACATGCAATTAAATGTATGAAGAAAGAGAAAGCTCCAGGAAATGATGGAATTACAATTGATATATTAAAAGAAGCAGGTGAAGAAATAGAAACAATTTTAGCAAAGTTATATACCAAATGTCTAAATGATAAAAATGTACCGGATGATTGTAAGAATGTGGTAATAATATTAATATTTTAAAAAGATGATAAAGAAGATATTAGAAATTACAGACCTATCAGCCTTTTATCAGTTTTATATAAAATTTTTACGAAGATAATTACAACTTGTCTACAGAGAACATTCGATTTCCACCAACCAAGAGAATTAAGCTGGATTTAAAAGTGGTTTTAGTACAGTAGGTCATATCCAGGTATTGAGAGAAGTTATAGAAAGGACAAATGAATATGAGTTGCCATTATGCTTAGGATTTGTAGATTATGAAAAGGCATTTGATTGTATAAACATTTCTTCAGTGATTAAAGCATTGGATCATCAAGTTATAGATCCAGGATAACAGTAACAATTAGATTACATAAGACAAGGTGACTCCATATCTCCAAAACTCTTTACAGCAGTGCTGAAAGAAGTATTTTGTGAATTAAAATGGGAAACTAAAGGAGTGAAAGTAAATGGAGATTATTTAAGTCATTTAGATTTTGCAGATGATGTAGTTGTTTTTGCAAATAATGCTTCAGAGCTGCAGGAAATGTTGTAGGAGTTATCAAATGAAAGTAGGACTAAAAATAAATGTTAAAAAGACTAAAGTAATGTTTAATTGATTTGCTCAAAATATGAAAATAAAGATTGATTATGATGAATTAGAAGAAGTTAACAGTTATAAATACCTTGGTCAGATTATTAATACAGATGGAAACATAATGGAGGAAATTAATCATAGAATTAAACTTGGTTGGAGTGCTTTTGGTAGAAATAACTTGATACTAAAAGGAAATATGCCTATGTGTTTGAAAAGGAAGATTTTTAACAAATGTGTTTTACCAGTTCTTACTTATGGATCTGAGACTTGGACACTTAATAGAAGAGCAATAAAGTAACTTCAGACCACCCAAAGAAGTATGGAGAGATGTATGTTGGAGTAATAAGAAGAGATCGAAAATGCAATGTATGGGTAAGAGAACAAACATGTGTTACTGACCTCATTAAAAATTAAAAGATTGAAGTGGACTTGGGATGGACATATTGCTAAAAAAGATGATAATAGATGGACAATTGAAATTTTAAACTGGATTCCAAGAAATTGTAAAAAAAACCCAGAAAAAGACCACATGTGAGATGGATGGATGAAATAAGAAAGTGTGCAGGGGTGTTGTGGAGAAGAGAAGCTAAAGATCGGAGAAGATGGATTAAACTTGGAGAGACCTTCATCCTGCAGTGGATTGATAATAGTTTATGATGATGATGATGATATACTATTTTATAAATAATTAATTAACTATAAAAAAGTTAGATCGTTACATCTCTCTCTTTCTCTTTCTGATGCGTAGAGAAAATTAGTTGAGAATAGTTGAAAAGAAATAATCTGAAAAAATGTAGTAGAGTTGTTTCTTAATATATTTTGATATAGGGATAGAAGTTTTGATAATATACAATTGTAAATATTTTTTAATATATTAAAAATATTTTCCAAAACATAAAACTTCAAAGTATTTTAATATTTCAACAAACAGTTTAAGAACTAATTAACTAAAGCATCAAGTGTAATCTTTTAACTGGGTATTAAGCACACACTTAACACATATGAATCAAGACATCTAAAAAAAAAACAAATTCCCCTAAGATGCACTTTATGCTGAACTAGCACTTTTCAGTTGGCCTAGAACACAATTTTGTACACGTTTTTATCATTTGTTCACTATTTTTTAATTAGGCTTTGATTTATAGGTGTCAAATTTTTTACATAAATAAATTAATAATTGTTATTAATCATTTATTAAACTAAAGATTAACCCTAATCTGGATATAACTTTAAATAATAGATAGCGATCATTAATGTATTTATCTGAAATGTCAAATTTGTGAGTGCAAACACACACATCTATAAATATATTGTTGTTGTTTTTATAACTATTTTATTTTCATTTTATTAATGATCGCAAACTACCTTTTAAATGTACTGCAAGATATTTTTTTTTTTTTAAAAAAAAAGTCCCCGTGTGAAAAGTAAAGATGCCATATTTTGTGAGTAAAGTAAGCCAATGACCTCCACACCTTGTGTAAATAGAAGCAAAATAAAATAACTAAAACTAGATTTTTTTTTTAGGATGGATAAAATTGTTTGACAAAATATAGGAATATTAAAAAAAAAAAAAAACTAACATTATTTTTACATTATTCAAAAACAGCTTTAAAAAAAGAAAAATTAGTAATCATTTTAAAAACTAGTTAGAATTTTTTTTTTTTTCCAAAACTATTTATTAAATAAAAATTTTTATTATTGTTAGTGAATTTAAAATATTTCATTATTAAGATTTAAAAGAGTTATTGTCATCAATAAACTGTTAGTTAAATGATGTTAATGTTAATATTCTACTGCTGGAATTGCATATTTAAAGGTTTTTAATTCTGAATTAAAGAATTTAGAATTTAATCAAAGAGTTAAAACTAACTTTTTAAAAGATTATTCAAAGTAAAACCCGAGCACTATGTGATAGTTTATTTTATTTATGTTATTTAATTTTTTTTAAAAATAACTAAAATACTTCTACTAATGTGTGCTTCCCTTATATAAAAGGGATCACATACAAAGTTAAACACATGTTGAAGTTTTACAGCCTTAAGATAGATTCAAATCTTTTAACTTTAGTAATCTATTACGGTCCCTCTTTAATATGCCAGACACATATATAGAAATAAGTTCATGTCACATCAGCACCAAAAAATGAACATTCTATTGTGTAAAGTACTACTCATTATCTTCATCACTAATTTTCCATGATTTAAATACTGGCTATGTTATAGATTATTCCATCACTAAAGTCTTATCCAAATGCAATAATCATTATCAAAGAATATTTAGAGAAACCAAATTGTATTAATATGTATATAGTGAACCAACCAAATTACTATCTATCATCTAAATTTAATTCCATTTAATTGATCTACATCTTCTCAAATTTGCTTTTCCCTCTTTTTTTTTTTTTTTGTTTTTAATTTGAATGGACAAAAACACGATCATTAAGTTGTTTTATATTTTGCCCTAGGATTCTATCTGTTCTATTTCAATTTATAATTATTTTTTTAAATAAACTTTTACTACAAATTTTTATATATTCACAATAACCCAAAATATTTTTAGGAACTTGATGGTAAGTATCTATTCAGTTGGTACATTTATATCTTTTAATATTCTTTTTGCATGGTTAATCAAAAAAAATATATTTATAAATTATAATGCATTGTAGCAGATTAAATGAATATAAGAGCACAACTACTCTCAGGGCACTAAATTATTCTCAAGTCCATGAATTGAGCAAGCCAAAAACTGTAACTGAATAAATAAATAAATATAAATGAGATGTGGCATCATGATTGTATATAATCTAATTTGCAAACATTTATAATTTGTTAATGATGAGGATGAATGCCATGCAAACCAGATATTTATTGTATAACCCAGTAGATGTAACATGATCAATCCAGTTACAGTGACCTTATGATTTGTAATATGTGCAAGTACAGGATATGAATGTTTTAAAACTTAATTCTAGGATATTAAAATAAGAGTAACACAATAAATAGATGTAACAAACCCAAATGCAATATCCATCAATGATAGATTAATTTACAAAATAAAATAGAAAACCAAATAAATTTAGAGATCAAGAACACCATGTTAATGATAATATAAGAATTTTATTATACAAAATATGCATTATGATAACCATAATTAATACACTAAATAAAATTAAAATAACAAATACAATCAATTAATTATTATATACTACTTATCTACTTTTCATAATAATTTTATAATTTTAACAATAATA
Source organism: Epiperipatus broadwayi (assembly GCA_028023455.1). Lineage (NCBI taxonomy): Eukaryota > Metazoa > Onychophora > Udeonychophora > Euonychophora > Peripatidae > Epiperipatus > Epiperipatus broadwayi. Next base: position 447,925 of record JAQFVV010006243.1, read on the forward strand.
TTTTATAAATCATCATTTATTTTTTATAGCGTCTGTATACAATTGTAATCACATTCATATCGGCTTTTTCAAACCAAATTGTGCAAACGCTTTTTGCGAGTGTTAAATAATAAATGAATACCCTCTGACCCATACAAGATATAGAATTTATGCAGCAATAAAAGGAATCCTCTCATTACTACGACTCTATAGTCACACCTTCTGTGCCAGTACTTCAGATTTGCTCATATATAAATATTTGAGTCGTAGTAATGAGAGGATTCCTTTTATTGCTGCATAAATTCTATATCTTGTATGGGTCAGAGGGTATTCATTTATTATTTAACACTCGCAAAAAGCGTTTGCACAATTTGGTTTGAAAAAGCCGATATGAATGTGAATAATATTTTATGTATTTTAAACAATTAAATTGATGGTCTATTATGAACTAGCATTTCATAATCTTTTATTAATATTTATTTTACATGAGAATTAAAATAATTTTGTATGTATCATTTACAATTTAAATTGTGTTCTTTTACTGGATGTTATATTTGTGAAACATAGCAGAAATATATCATATTATAAATTAATAATATTTAATGCTCTCCATATAACAAAGATTTAAAATACATATATATTTCTACTCTGATTTAAATTATATATCTTTGAAGTATAATAAAAGTTAATGCATATAATCTGGTTTATTAATTGAATATTTTCATATAGTTGTTCAATAATAATAACAAGAATAAATCATTTAACTAAAATCACCTTTATAATAGATTTGAATATGCACCTTAAACATTAATATTTTTTTATTATTTATATTAACTAAACATAAATATTATTAAAATTACTTTGCAAAGAATGCATCGGGAAGTCATTTTCTCATAGATTAAAAACAATAATATAACAATTTTATATATTTTTATTATTATAATGGTTTTTATTTTTATTAAATCATTTTAAATGTTAACACATATTCTAAATAATATAACAATGATATAATATTTAATTATCTTGTCTAGGCAATTCAGTCTGGAATTTTCCTGAATATTTTAATTGGATCTACTTTTAGAATTTTAACTTAGTAATTAAAAATTGTAACTCTCAGTTTAACTAGATCACATAAATTAATTAAAAATTGTCAATCAGCCAGCTTATTAGATAGACTTACATTATATAAGTCTTGAATCACACACACAGCACATTTTTAGCAGCAGCATTCTGCTTTAGTGCATTCAGAATTATTTTTTATACCTATTATTATTTTTTAGTTACAGAAAATTATGCATTGCTAGAATAGTTATCTGTTCAGGTTTTTTAACTTAGCATCTTCAACACTTCAGCCTTCTCCAAGTTTCACCAGGGGATATTCTACAAATCAAGACATGTATATTGCAGAAAGTGACATGTTGTCCCACTGCTTTATGACAACAATAGATTTGTACTGAAAGGTATTGCATCGTTAGAACTTTCAGTAACTTTAATTCATTCATTTTTATAATTTAACATCATTTTAAAAATAATAATTCTTTTATTAAATACAAAAACTTTTACATTTTTTTTCATTAATATTAAAAGGATTTTATATGTTTATTCCACAAAGACTTTTAAAAGTTGTACTTTTTAAAAAAAAGAAAATGTTGAAAATTGCTATCATTTTCATAGAGTATCCACTTTTGACTTAATTTAATTAATTATTAAATTAGATCTGTCAGCTAAAATAATAAGATCCTATGAGTGATAAAGGAATTCATAAATGTTCATTGTCAACATATGAATGCTTATTTACAAATTAATTAGTAAATGATATGTCCATGTATTTAAAAATGCTATTTTAAATTTATTCTGCTTTTGCATTAACTTAAAAGAATGAGGTGTGTGTGTCTTTATTTAGTAAATATTGAATATATGCTATATTTTAATTGTTCTGAATAATTGTTGCAATAAGAGTGTATTATGAATGAAATAGATATTACTTATGCATTTATTATGAAGAATGTCTGCAGACGGATGTTAATGAATATTTGCTTTATCTGATAATAAATAAAATTTCTCTGCTTGAGTGAACATTGTAGTGCTAATTACTAGAAACCTTGCAATCCCAAGCTATTTTTAAACAATAATGGTATTTTCTATATGGATGTGTAGGGATAAGAGTGTGTGCGCACGTCCAGAGAAATCTCTGAATGGTGCTGAGGTCATAAAAGTCATCTTTAAAGTCACATACTTCACTTTATTTTAAAGATTTAATGATAAGTTCATAGACAACTAGTACTTCATGATCCTGGTGACCTAGAGCATTGATGATGATCAGCATTGATATAATTATTCCAGCATTTTTTTGATGTGATTTATTACTGTTATTATTTTAGCACTGCTACCAAAGTTGATTTTTGCTCAGCGATCGTTTTTGATCTAGATGAAGATTTTCATCACCTCTGATCACCACAATTGTACCATTATAATATATATATATATATGCATCTAAGATGTTTTTATCAAAATGTTATCTAGAAAATATATACATAATTTTTAATTTTTAGTTTATAATAAAATTAATGTACTCTAATTAGTTTAACATCTAACTTTATATAAATAATTATATTTATATATGTGCATGCACATATTTTAGAATCCATTGATTTTAGATATTATCAATAGTAATATCATGTTAGTCCTTCATGCAAGATAAGTAAGGCACTTAGACTGTAAATGATTAAAGTTAATCTATAAATATAATCAAATTAGTATAAAAGATTTATTTAATTATTACTTTTTTTATGATTCAGGAAAATAACTAGTGTTATTTTTACTGGATCATTAAACATTTAAATTAATAGTTTTTGGTAAAATGTTGTATATTAGTTTGAATATAATTTTGACAAAAGTATATTATAGGGAATTTGAACTCAGATTTTCAAGCACCCTTCAACTATCCACACTATCTCATACAAATGATACCCATGACCACACATATGTAAAAAAGATAAATAATCACCAATATACATATTTTGTGCTAAACCAGCACACATCAGTTGGTCCAGTTTATCATCTTTCACACATATATAATCAGTGCTCGGTTTATATTAAGATACCAAATCTTCATACTTTAATGGGCAGGCTTCAATCCACTCCAACCTCCAATTTTTCAGCCATGCATATTATTGAAAATCTGATTATGAAAACTCAAATCCCATGCTGATGCTAATATTATTGTCATGCCCATGTTGACCTGAAGTCACTCTGATCCCTCATGTATAGGTCATTATCCATTTAAATACATATAAGAGGGATGGACAGGATACAAGCTTGATGTGTAAATATTTGAAAACCAGGCACTCTTCACAAACCTGTGAACTTAATTGTAAGTATAGGGGGTTTGAACTCAGATTTTCAAGCACCCTTCAACTATCCACACTATCTCATACAACTGATACATATGATCACAAACATGTAGCGAAGATAAATAATCACCAATATATGTATTTCTTGCTAAACTTTTCTACATGTGTGTTGTCATGTGTATCAACTATATGAGATAGTGTGGATAGTTGAAAAGTGCTTGAAAATCTGAGTTCAATTCCCCTATACTTACAATTAAGTTCCCAGGTTTGTGAAGAGTGTCTGATTTTTAAATATTTACCAAAGTATATTGTAAAATAATTAATTGATATTTTTTTAATTATTGCTTAATCTTTTTTTATCAGAAAGAAAAAGTTAAAAAAAATTTTCCAATCTTATTTTAACTACAATATAATCAGGCAGCAATTAAAGTATGTTTGTTTGAATGTTTAAAGCACTGATTTTGCAATTAAAATTATATATTGGATTATTTATTCATCTAAATATTATTTATCAGCTTCACCTATTTATATAGAAAGTAGGCTGAAGTAAAGAAGGGTTCCCCTCTTTTCTTCCAAAGAGTAAGCTTGTGGTTAAGACCTGTAGAGGTCCCTACTTTCGTATTTTCAAGGCACATGCTTAAAGGTTTAATGCCTTAGTAAATATTAAATGATTTTAGAAAATTTTAAATTTTTATTTAGAATTTTCAAATACATTAAAGTGATGTTTTGAAGATTATTATTCTCTTTTCTTCATGTGTAGTTGCTATGATCATTGACAGTACTAGCAAGGAAATCAAAACTGGCATCTTTATATACCATTTGAAATGTTGTGTTATATACTAATCTGAATGTATTCTAAAATATTAATTAAAATTTGAATTTTTCTAAAAATATTTACGAATTAATATTATATAATAGAAAGAGTTCCAAATTTGTCAAGTGTGTCTATGTAGAAGCCAATAATACCATGTACACATTGAAATCTTTTAATTAGCAATTTTTTATTTTTGTTTTTCATTAAAAATAAACAGTTTTTAAATACATATGGGATTTTCAATAAAACATCTAGGCATGTATTAAAAAAATAATAATATTTTATCACAATTTATATATATACATTTTAAAAAAATACAGAATATTTTTTTAAAATAATAGTAAGATTGAAAATATTTACAGATAATATAAAACAAGTGATAGATATTACAATTTACTGCTAAAAAAACATTTTAATAAAAATAATGTTACAATTGCATGTATTTAATCTCAAATTACATATAACAAGTAGTTTAAATTTAGACAACCATATTATTTACATATATATTATTCTTTTAAATAAAAATTATTTATCTTTTGGTGTTCTTGTCCAATATATTTACTAATAATATCTTTTAAAGTCATTTGCCGATGTAGAAATGCATTTTTTTTAAATACAAAGGCTCCACCTATTGATCAAAATTGTAAAGTATATTATTTGTAAGTAATTTCATAGCTATAAAAATCATAAACAAAAAGGTGCTTTATAAAGTGGTTACTCATAAAGCAATAGGGAAATAATAGTAGCATCACAAAACCTACTATGAGGTGCAAAGGTGATTCATTTTTTTAAACATATGAGATTGTTACTAATTTAGAAATAAATATATTGTCAGGTATATACATTGTGATTAAAAATTCTGAATGACTACTTGTAGCTAAAGGAAATGAATCAAATTACAATATTTTAAAAGAGGAATCCTACAAAATGAATTAACTCTTGATCTTTCAGATACGAATCTTTGATTTTCTAATATCCATTCTCTTTTCTTTGGATCTAAATTCAGAGTATAAAAATACATGTTATAGAAATACATATCCATTATTTTTAAAATGAATAACTTCAATGCTGAACCAATATTTTTCTGTATGGATAATTTTTATTTTATTAAAATAATAACTATCATATTTTATTTCTCTTTTTAAATTTTTATAATTCAAACATATAGTAATTATTTCTTTCTTTTTTTTACTTCAGAAAAGATTAACATTGTCTCCAATCTATTCTTATTTTTATTACAGGTTTTAAAAAGTTATTTTTGTTTTGTTTGAAACTTTCATATAGAATTCTTAATATTGTTAAATTAGTCATAAGCAAATAAATATCAATTATCCTTTTTTAATTTTTATAATAAATGAATGATTAGATAAGTTAATTTTTTAAAAATAAATTCTAATGATTCCATGAAATCAGTATAAGCAAATTACATACAGCCTTAAAAGTAAGTCACTTATTTTTTTCTCATGGTATAATGTAGTTAATGTTTACAAAATTTCTAATGCTAAAATATAAACTGAAGTATTCACTGAAGTATTTTTTTCAATTACTTCTGCCATTTATCGATGACAAAATAAATTAAAATATCGATTCATTGTACTAAATTTTGTAGCATTTATTTGGTCATTATTTCTAGGGCCAAAGTGGCATTACCAAATTGTGTGTGATGTCTGCCAGAAAATAATTCATTGAATTTCACAGGTTTTATAAGGCAGTATTTTGAATAGATTAAGGAAATTTTTTTAAAGATTTTTGCATCTAATTACATTATTTTATTTACTTAAGATATTCATTTTTGCAGCTATTTAATTTTAAAGCAGAAAGAAATGGGATTTAATGAGATATCCAAGAATTTTTTTCATATAAATAAAATATTAAAACAGGCAAAACTCCCTATACAGTAGTGCCACTCAGTGCAAGCCAGGATAATCAATGGATTCCAGAAGGCTTATGCATAAAATCCCTATCTAGTGCCTACTCATCCAATATTCCCTCAGATCCAAGGCTCCTCACTGATGAAGGCCACATGCCAGAAACTAGTTTGGGGATATTAGATAGGAATTTTATGCATAAGCCTTCTGGCATCCATTGATTACTCTGGCTTGCACTGAGTGGCACTACTGTATGGAGACTTTTGACTGTTTTAGTAACAGTTATGAGCAAGCATAGGAAATGATTGTGTAATAATTGAAATATCTTAGATTCATATTTATAGAAAATCTTAATTCTTGTTTTATAAATATGTCTATATACTCTTTTACAGATCACATTTATAAAAATAGAAAGTGACATTGGAGATAAGACATATTTCATTAAACACTAGTTAATATTTTAATTGTTATATATTTTCACCTTTGACTAATAATAAATTTTTCTCATTGCATATAGCAAATGTAGGTTATAACTTTTCTTATTAATCAATTATCTTAAAATATTATTAACTAATAAAAGAAATATATAAACCTTTGCTGATAACTTATTTAGTTATATGCCTATAACAAAAATCATATCTTATTTTCCAAACATGAGCTCTGTGTAATCATTTTTGGTAGTGATTAACAATATGGTAATATTCTACAATAATTATTGCAGCATCTTACATTTCAATAAACTTTATTAATTGGAATAATAGAAATACTCTAAAATTATTTCAATGAAGGAATTACCCTATTGTTTAATGAAAAAGATTAGGTATTTAGGCATCAAAAATATTGCAAAAGTTATAAGATAAAAGTAAGAAAGTAGAGCTAAAGGTAATACAAAAGACAACAAAAATTGATAATCATGAATTAGAAAAGCTTTTCAATCCTAAATGCTTTACTACATTATTAATATAAAGTTGTCAACGAATAAACTTGAATAGAGTGCTTTTAATAAAAATAATTTAATATTTAAAAAAAATATGCCTATGTGTCTGTAAAGAAAAAATTTAAGATTTTTAATATGTTTATCACTTCTAACTTATGAATCTGAAACTTGGATATTTAACACAAAAGCAGTTCAGACACTTTATACCAGGGATGGGCACACTTCATGCATAATTTTAAAATGTTTTTTCAATCTTTTCATTTTTTTGGAAAAATGACACATTTGCATTAGATATACAGCACACACATTTATCACTCATCATTGTAAAGAAAAATTATTCACATTCTGTATTAAAATTCTGTCTTTCATTTTTTTGCAATTGATTCAAACATTATATCCTTCTTTAAAATGTGATAAAATACTAATCTTTCATGATAAATTAATTAAATCTCTGCACCTATTACAACAGAAAACATAGTTACTTATTAGTTTTACAACTAACTGAAATGGTTTTACAACTAACTAAATGTATTGAATTCTTCCTGTTGCATCCTTGTGTTGTGCAGTGAACCTATTTTAGCTGATAAATTTATAAACAACATATGCATCATTGTGCATTTTGAATGAATATGCATATGTCATCTGATCCATTTATCTTCAAATGCTAACTACACACACCTGTCTTGATTATGAATAGCCTCTTCTCACCTGCAGTAGACTATGTGCAAAAAAATGTTTTATGTTTAGCTATGTAATCTAGTATAAGGTAGTATCTTTACCTTGCCTTTTTTAATTCAGATGGTCATTCCAAAATGTCTAGGCAGCCTACTGTTGGATCATGAATGATGTTTTGCCCATCTCTGCTTTAGACTGTTCACTGAATTAAGGATAAAATTACAAGAAGAATTTGAAAGTGAAATACTTAATGCTAGAACAAATAGATATTACTAGTATCATTGAAAGAATTCGAGACTAAAATAGATCTGCACAGGAGATAATGCCAAAGAGATGATAGCAGATGGTTCATCAAAGTTTTAAACTGGATCCCAAAAGATTGTAAAGGATTTAGAAGATCATATGTGAGATGGATAGATGAAATAAGATATTTTGTTGATAAGATGTGAAGAGAAGAGGATATGGATTGGAAAAATTGGACTAAACTCAGAGTCATCTTCATTCTGCAACAGACTGATAATGAATGAAAATGACATTAATGGTGATTACTGTAAATATTAATATTGAGTAATAATATTAATATTGCAGTAACATCTGAACATGTGATCAAATTATATGATGGAGTTCCAAAAGTGAGATGCTAAAATAAAGTATGTTAAGAGAGTAGTTAGTAGCAACAGCTTCATAACACAATGATCAAGTATTATTTCTTGATCATAATACTTTTATTGTCTAGTTACTCTATTTATCTCCTTACATATGCAAAATCTTTAATCTATATTTATAAAATTTGATTTTTAAAATCATTTTGTGTGTTTTTCTTTATTTTTTTTTACAAAATGTGTTTTATTTATTAGTTTTCGGAATTGTTCATTCTTTTTTTCTTTTTTTTATCCACAGTATTTTAATTTCAGTTCTTATTATTTTATTTTTTATGCAGATATTTTGACTAATAAAATTTCTTGCGACTATTTCTGCCTTATATACTTAATATTTGATAAATTAGATGCTTGTAATTGACTTTGCAAAATTGCACCATTAGTTAAATATATGATTTTTTTTTTACAGTGCAGGCTCCTTTTCATACCTGCACTCCAATATGTAATATGCAGGGGGTTTGAACTCAGACTTTTGCATGACCCTCAACCATCCATGCTATCTCATACTGCTGACACATTTGATCACACACATCAGAAAGATAACTAATCACTAATATACGTATTTCATACTAAACCTGCACTTGTCAGCTGGTCCAGATAATCATCTCCACACATATATACAATCAATGCTCAGCTTTATATTAAGATAGCCAACCTTCATACTTTAATAGACAGGCTTCAATCCACTCTACCCCACAACTCTTCAGCCATCCATTTCATTGAAAATCTGATGATGGAACACTCAAAGTCCACATTGGTGCCAACCTTTTCATTCTACCCACATTGACCATAAGTCACTTTGACCCCTCATGTACAGGACATAATCCATTTACATACATATACAAGACCTTTCAGCACTATATTTTAATATGTGAATTTTTTTTTATAGTACAGGCTTTTCATACCTGCACTCCATTATGTAATATGTAGGGGGTTGAACTCAGACTTTCGCACGACCCTCTACTATCCACGCTATCTCATTAGTTAAATTAAAGACTGGATTATAATACAGCGGAACTCATATTTGATGTTATTTCATTATAATGTAATTTTGATAAACAATTAATAAACTCATATTCAAAAGTAAGACTTGCTATTTTTTTTTTTTTTTTACAAATCTTGAAATATTTCAAGCAGTGCAATTTAAATTTTATCTCGAAGCAAAACATTGAGATGTATTTTTAAACACAGTAATTGTTAAAAATTTACATGTGTATATATATTTGACTATGCATTAATAGCATAATCTCACTGTATACAATTTACAATTTAAAAAAAAAATGTTAATGCCTTTATTGCTCGGGAGTTCGTAAATGTTCGCGAGCGCCGGAATCGATTCTGAATCCTCGCGATCCCAAATCGAAGCTCCACCAACTGCGTCAAGCCGTGCAATGTACAATAAAAGCAGATGAAGGATTCCAATTTAATTTTTTTTCCCTGTTTATTTATATATGTACTTATTATACATAAAAACAATTTATAAATCTCAAAATAATGCTGTATAATTATATATGCATGTATACAATATAAATATAGATTCAATGTCATTTTATAAATAATAATTTTTTACGCACTTTTAGAATAACAAAAATATATCACGTTGCAAATCAATCTCCACACAAAACAATGACGATTGAATCAAATCATAACACTTAAAATTACGTTCTTATATTAAATGCAGAGCCTAGCAGAGAGCTAAATTAATGATTAAATTGCTGTATCGTGAATAAAAAAAATTTTTAAAGTGTTAAACTGATAGATAAATCGATAACCAGAACTTAAGCACTTTATAATTTACTTTTAATTTGTACATTATAAAACACGATTTTATTTGCTTTTTCTTTTCAAGATTTTTATAACGTAAATAAACTTAATAGTGTAATGAACTGCGTAATTTTGATCATTTAGCCTAATGTTTTCAATCTAGTTAATGAATATAGAATGTTTCTTTCAAAGATTTGAGAGTTTCCTACATCTCTGCAAATAAGCTATAATGATAGTTCTTAATTACTCTACTCCATCCTCTTCGTAAATTGAATTATATTTTAATTAGGATATTTTCTTCCACAAATCAGTCTAATTTATAGACTTCTCAATGTAATGTTAAACATGACATGCTTCTAATAAATAGCTTCCGTGTCAAATATGATTGTAGAAAACCTGGCTCAAACAGACCGATTCAATATTAAGCTGGTTGCTATGAAAATATAGTTAAGTTACAGTGGTTTAGATCGGGAGTGTTTATTGTTCCGAAGCGAAGGCATATCATGTTTTCGCCGTAATTTGTAAATTGGTGATACTCTCCTTTTTTGATTTACAGAAGGAAATGAGTCATTTGTTAATGTATATTTTCTGCCCATGGTCTATCTTCTAGATTTCCTCCAGACTTCATGCGTGATGCCTTGACAGCCGAAGTTAACAAGTTTTGTAACTTTACATTTATCAGCCATTAATAAAGTATTTAGATTATTAATGGAAATGATTAAATTGTTTGCTTCAACTGCAGAATGTGATTAATCGGACAGTTTTTATTGCGGAAGACCACATGTAAAGCAACGACGAGTTTTTCAAAAGCTCCACTAGGTGGCTAGCAAATCCCGCCGTTTGAAATAATAACAGATATAATTATTTAGGAAAACAATGGATTTAACCTTTTTTTTTTTTTAACAGAAAAAAAAGTATTTTCCATGAGATTTTGAATTAGATGGTAAATGTGAGTTTTAACTATTTTTCACAGATCAGATTTATTTTTATATTTAAAAAAAATTTGAAAATATAGACAAATGAATGTATATATATAAATTTAAGTCATATATAAACTTTTTTTTAATTTCAAAATATTAATCATTTAAATTTTAGACTCATTAGAAAAATAAACCACATTTTGCTTCCGGCAAATTTACTTTTAAATATTTAATTAAAATTTTTAGTTTAAAAATAAAAAGGTTTAAATAGAATTGTACAAATTTATATAATTTGAATTTAATGATTTTCGTTTATAAAATAGTCTTTTTTATTTACTCTTAATTAAACTAAGTTTACTATTTTAGAATAACTAGATAATGGTAAATACTACGTTATGGTAAACTTTTTGGAAATAAAAAAAATATTCAGTTATTCTTTAGGTTATATTTTGAAGTACCTTTTTTAAAATGTATATTTTTTTCTCTGTGCGTGTGTGAACAATTTCAAACATAATACATCACCAAAATAATAATATACTAAAATATTTTTAACTGTAGTCATATTAGCTTATAAAAACTATATAAATGGTGTTTTATATTAACTTGCTGCGTCTATATATGTCTCTATCTGTATGTACACATTTTCTATGTATGTTTCTGTACGTGTGGACATATTTTTGTATTTTGGTCCGGCTGAGATTTTTTTTTTAATTTTAACTATTTTTTATTTTTAATGAAAAAAGTTTGATACGGTAAAAGATTTAATAAATAAAAGATAGTTAGAACAATAATGTAAACCTCAATTGTATGGTTACACATCACTGTATACATTAGAAATAATAAATTATTATTGAAACTAAAAGTTTTTTTTTTTGTTCAGGAATTTTCGCATTACATCTATGTTGTTGTCTTAATCAATCTTTTTCACATGGCTCAATAATAATTAGCCTGAGAACAGTTTGTCAGTTATATTTTGCCAATAATATAAAAGTTTTACAATCATAATTTAATTTTAGGGGATAATATGATAGTATATCAAAGTAATTAAATTAAATGTTTTTGTTTTTTTTTAATTTTAACTATTTTTTATTTCTAATGAAAAAAATAAAATAAAAGATAAAAGATTTATTAAATAAAGTTATTTATATTTAGGAATTTCCATATCATGTCTACATTGTTGTCTTAATCAGTTTTTTTCACATCTTATTATTAAATCATAATTTTTGTCAGATTTTTTTTTAGTTTATAACTAAAAAATAAAATACTATATTTAAAAAAGTTGTTTGTTTAATAATAGCTTACTAAAAGGTAGAATAATAAAGTAATCTGACTAAAAAATAGAAAAAAACTGATTCTCAGTTAATTTACCATTCTTGGAAAATATCAGACATCTTAAAAATCTATACTTGTTATAAAACAACTGAAAATTTCAGGAATATTGTCATTTCATAAAAGTATTTTGAAATGGCAATATTCCTGCAATTTCTAATTGTTTTATGACATATCTATAATTTTAAGATCTCTAGTATTTTCCAAGAATAATAAATTAACCAAGATTCAGGGTTTTTCTTTTACTTTTTTAGTCAGATTACTTTATTATTTTCCTTACTTTTAAATCGGCTAGTACTGTTTGCATAAAAGCATTATTTAAAGAAACTTTTTTTACCTATTATTTTATTTCTAGAATATCTTATTATCTATTTGATTTTCTAAGCTTCTCAATATCATATTTATTGTTGTAATGATGAAAAAAATTATCTTGTTGCTATGTAATCTTTTACTTTGTTACATTTAGTTTTTCTGAGCATTGTAAATTTTTTTATAACTTTACAATCTTTCATACTATTACCAAAATAAAACAACTTCAGTTTGATCATTTGAGTTACAAATTTCAATAAGTTCAGGTTTAATAAGATCAGGTTTGTCCTTGTTTTTTTTTTAATATATTAATGGAATTATGATATGATATATAATGAAATGGGTAAGGAGATATGTTTATAGGTCTCTTTTTAAAAAGCTAATATGGGGAATGTAAGAAACCTTATCATTCATCCAAAATATACCAAAATAATTAGACCATATATATATATAATAATCAAAAAAGCAAGTCATATATAACGTGACATTACTTTTATAAGCTTGTATTTGTGCTCTCTGTATTGCATATATATAAAAAGGCCTCTGCATGTCAGTGTCTCCAGTAAGCCTGGGCCATGCCATGCATAATTACACTTCTCTAAGCATTGCCCTACAATGGGGGTCTTAGACTTCATTTTTGTCCAGAAGCATGACCTTTTCCTTTTATTTTTTGCCATCATGTCAATACCACCATCTCCTAATTTACTATTATTTCTTTTGCTTCATAACCTAGTTTTAATGTTATAATATTAAAATTGTGCTCTGCTCAAAAATATATATAAATGCCAAATACTACTAGCTTATTAATTAATAATGTTATTTTAATCGAATTATACATTCTCACCATTGTAATTTTATCATTTCTATATTTAAGAGTATTTGCCTTGGGAAAAATCGAGCGTTCTGTCTTTTAAATGTTAATTAAAATAATTTTCAATAAATATTTTGTCATATAATCAAATATAATTTTTCAAATGTCTTTTATTTATTTTCACGGCTGCAGTGGTGTGAAAATAATTTCTCTGATATATGTAATGAATCTCAGAATGCTCCCCGAAATAATGTTAATCATTGTGTTTCAGAACTGTAAACCAAAGCATTAATGGCAATATTATGTAATCTTCCTAGTAATCGATTGGCATCTTAATACTGGACCCATCAAAGATGTGTGTTAATGTATATATACTATTTAGTTAATAACAGAGCATATGAGAACCCTTCACGTGAATTCCAATATGTAATTATCTACCATTTGGTAGACTGCTCATTCATACACAAATAAATGTATATAAATAATTTGTTATGTTTTAAACTATTTTTATTATCTAATTTATATGAGTTGTTTGAATTACTTTTTTTCCACTTCCACACATACAACCACCTGTATGCCTATTTAATTAAATCATAATGTAGTTAGTAAATAAGTCTCATTATCTTCTTCGCTCTGCTAGTGGGCCAAACTTTAGAATAAATTTTTCTGTGCCATCATTATATGTTATTCATTAAGTGTTTGATCTGGGGCTTAGGGAATGGATTCGAATGCAGGTTGGTCCCTGTCCTAAGTCTTGTTTTTGAGTTTTTCTCTTTTCTCTGAATTCATGTATCCATAATCCATTGATACTAAAAACTCACTCATTTCATTTATATTGTTAATCCAACTTAGTATCATCATCTCCTGCACCCTCATTAGCATGTTCTGTCTTATGGTCTTAATAATGTGTGTTTTCAATTACATGATATTTAGAAGAGACTTAAATCTAGCGACTTGCTTTAAAAAGAACTGTGCATACATTTCTTGGTAGTCATCTGGGAATTTTTCCATGGTCATTGTGTGCAAGATGTATTCCTGTCTTTCTTCACTCCAGAAGATCTTGCACAGAGCATGGCAATATTATTTGTTGGTTTGTGTGTCAATGATTGCCACCAATCTTTAGTTGTTACCTCCAAATGCTGGCTAGCTATGTCTATTTGTTTCATATTGATCAGTGTATAAAATGAAACCATCTCCTTCAAACTCTCCAAATGTTCCTGTGGACTCTTCTGGGGTTTACTGCAGAAGATCTGAATCTACATAAATCATGCAGTGAAGTGTGATTCTTGGTGGTTAACTAGTTGTAGTTTCATAGATGTGATGCATTCAACTATGGTATTTGGTGGTATGTTTTTTTCTTGTTCAACTTCGTTAATTATTGGTTGTTTTCTTTGATCCAACTCATTGGTTTTCCTTGGCTCTTTCCATCTTTCTCTCCATTTTTCAGAGTCTCTTTTCTTTTTTCCCTTCTTTCCTATTCCCCCACATTCCCTTCATACCCTTTACATCTTTTCTGAGTTCTTTCATTTCATATATCACATGGCACATCATCATTATGGTAGCCTAGTTGAACTTGTTTCCCTTTTGTTGTTTGTCAAGTTCATACAATAGCTTCTTCGGATCTTTAAATGATATTTCGGGGCTTGATGATCCCATTGGGTTTTCTATCTGTAGTGTGGCTTGGGATAACCTATTACTTACATCTTCATCATTTCATTTGTCCTTTTCCTCATCACTCTTTTTGTCTTCTTTCAGTCCATTTTATTATTAGAAGACTTTTTCACTTTTATGAATTATCTGGATAAAAAAAAAATCTATTGATATATTTATTTTTATCTTCCTTTTCTATACTATGTATTCATTAGATACACACCTCCCCCTCTTTAAGATCATCTCTCACCTAACCAGCCACTGTTCCTCCACCTTTTATTTATGCCTGACTATTACTTTGCTGAAAATCTAACTTTTGCTTGCTAAAAACAAATTGTTTACTTAAGATTTTATTTAATATTTATTCATACTTTACTAATCTCCTATCCATTTCTTCTTTTGGTTTCTCCTTGGTCACACTCATGCATCTGCAAAAGAAAACTCATAGTCTGGTTATTACATGTTTAAAATTAAATCACAAAGTCAAAAAAAAAATTTGCTCTCAATAATTTTTTTTTTGTTCAAACTCCTCCAACATTTTTATTCTTGGATTGTACTACTGGTTGGCAAAATTTCTTTTTATTAAAGGTGCCAGCCACCACAGAATGCTCAATCATTTATAAATTATTTAAAACTTTTTCATATATGTGAATAACAGTCATAGGAAGACAAACAAAAACATTTTTTCATTATGAAAAACATTTCTACATATCTTATCTGTTGTATAAGCAGATGTAGTCATTCCACATATGCAGGTGATTACATTGAAGGAAAACAATTTAACATATGTACTATACTTATGGCTGTAGCACATGGGCTTTACCTTTAACAAACAAATTTTATACTTTTAAACTGAGTACTTTAAACACAACCTCAAATTTCAAAATAATTACTCAACACAAGTTTTAATCTGGCATTCAGCCTCTGTTTATGCAAGGTTTCCATTTTTAATTAATCAGTTTATCAAAAAAATTTAAAGCTTATGGATGGAAAACATGGTATTTCTTTTTAATTTATTAACAAAACAGTATTTGATTTATAAAATCAATATAACAAAACAAATCATTTTTATCTTTAGAAAATTATGTATATATTATATATCCATAGCAAATCATATATATATACTAATGACCTATCCAGGGTGTGGGAATAATTAACAGGGCCCCACAACTAGGCATCCAAATGTGGAACAAAAAAAACATGTACCAGTCAAAACATGTTGATCCATGTAACATGAGCTGGAACTCAAAAAATGTACTTCAAACCCTGTCAAGTCCAAGATTTAGGTCAGGGACCAACCTGAATTCGAACCCATTCCCTGAGCCCCAGATCAAACACCTAATAAACAATATATAATGATGGCACACAAGAATTTATTCTAAAGTCCAGCCCACTAGCAGAGCAGAGAAGACAATGAGACTTATTTACTAACTACATTATGATAATTAAATAGGCATACAGATGGTTGTACGTGTGGAAGTGGAGAAAAGGTAATTCAAATGACTCAAATAAATTAGATAACAAAAATAATTTAATAACATGACAAATTATTTATATACATTTATGTGTGTGGGAATGAGTGGCCTACCAAACGGTAGAATACAATATGAACCAAAATAAAATACATTTTCATTTAAATAACTACTTCAATTTACAAACATATTTCAAGTATTTTGAAATATTTACCAATGAAATCAATAACACATTTTCTTATAACTTAATGTATACCATATAAATTATATAGTTTTTTAATAATAGCATATAGAATTTTATGAGTTTGATTGTATTCCTCTTTGTTTACACTCATAATAAATATTCCATAATTAATTGATTCACATGTAGGCTCTCTGTATATTCGAGATATTTTTTAAAAGATAGTACATGTATAATTTTAATTAGAGTATTCCTCAAAAGTTAATAAACTTCATTACTTCTATTTTAGGCATTACGCTAAAGTTAAAATATTTCATTACTTTTACTTTATTAAGTCGGTGTCAAAGACTAGGGATGATTGTGCAAATAAACAATTATTTCATAATTGTCATGACAGTTATAAAATAATTTTCTGGTTATCTGTTAATTTCTTTTAACAGCTATATTATTATTTTAACAATATGATGATAACACACAGAACGGGGATGTTATCTCCGATGTAAGTTCAAAGTAGGACATAGTTAAATCTTTATCATTCTAACACTTTAAGATTGTTATAGAATTCTGCTCCATATATATATGGTATAATTATATAATTTAAAGTTATAAAAGTAAAATATTATATCCAAGGTTAATATAGTTTGTAATCCATAAAAAATATTTCCAGGCAGACTGACCTTTGAAATTGTTATTCCCATTGTTGTGATTGATAGAACTAATACATTTCAATTGTGACATTTTGAAAGATAAACAGCAATGAGATTCTTGGTTAGCAGACTTGTTTAAATTTAACTACTCATATTGTTATTAAAACATAATAACATTGCAATTTGAATTGTATAAGAAAAAATTTAATTTAATTTCTTAAAGAATAGCTTTCATATTCATTACATGTTTAACAGCAGAAACTTTTACATACTTGTTGTTTCTGCCTTATTAAAAAAATCTCTGAACATTCTTTTTCCCTCTTATCCAATTACATTTCTCCTCATTTACATATTTCTGTTAAAAATGAAAGAGAAAAAAATGTGCTTATTATATTCAATTGACTAATTCAAAATAAAGTAAATAAATCGTTTTAACCAAACTATGTTTAATCTTTAGGATTAATTTAAAAAAAACAAATAATGATTATTATTATTACTTGTATCTTATTAAATTTGATATAATATGCTAATACTTTTTTTACTAGTGAAAATATTTTGTGTAGTTCTTCTATTCAGCCTTAAATTTTTAATATATATCTTATTTCCAATAATATCATAAGGCTAATATGATAAAAATAATTATTGTTGGAAATGTATCCTACCTATATTTAAGGCCTTTAAAACTCTTACAATAAACTCTCAATTTTTAAATGATAATAATATTGGCATCTATGAATAAAAAATATATCAAACTGAAGTTATAACTTGGGTAAATATGTAGAAAGGTACTCTTACAATAAACTCTCAATTTTTAAATGATAATAATATTGGCATCTATGAATAAAAAATATATCAAACTGAAGTTATAACTTGGGTAAATATGTAGAAAGGTAGTAAACTGATTAGTAGTTAGGTGAATAGATAAGTAGGAATGTAACCTAGTAGATAATTAGGTAGAAAGAAAGGTAGATAATTAGCTAGGTAAATAAATATAAAATAGATAGGTAGGTAAATAAATAGATAAATAAGTAATCTGATAGATCAATAGATGATTAGATTGATAGATCAATAGTAAGAATCTGGTTAATATGTTAATAGGAAGATAGAAAAAAGTAATGTAGGTAAGTAAGTTAAATAATAGAGTTTTTGTAATATATATTTTATTGTAATTAGTGTCTTCTTCAATGCTTCTGATTTTAAAAGTAAAAACTCAATAAATATGATAAGATTTGTTGCATTATATTCTAATTAATCAGCAATACTTTACCAATACAGTAAATAGTATTTAGTATTTGAAGAGTAGTAATTAATTTATAAAGTGCACAGAGAGTTTATGTAAATAGTCTGAACAGGCACTACCCTGTATTCAATGTGCTTTAAAATTTGCAATAATCAAGCATATTTTGCCAATAGAGGAATCTTCCAAACCACGACCCAAGATATTGCATGGATAATTCGAATATGCTGCATTATCACACTGATTTATGCATTTACTGAGTTTTTGATGTTATGTTCTGAGCAACTTAAAAGCTTCTTGATTTTAATGAATGAAACCTTGTCCTAGAATTGATGCTCTGTAAGCTTTTTATATCAGTTTATATTTATACTTTTATATTTGCTTACATTTATACTTACAAGTGTATTAAAGTACAGTTTCAAATTACTTGAAATATTATTTTTAATTAAAGAAATCAATAAATATATATTTAGAAGCCTTTTTTTTTTCTCCTATCTATTGTCAATCACAGCCATTTCTACTTTTCTTTTACAAAAAAATAATCTCTGGTCTTATACTGCAATCAAATCATATCATCCATTAAGTTTAAGATATGGTTGTCATCATGAATTCAATGAAATCTCAGCAAAACCTTGAGAAAAAAACTTCTATTTTCATTATCCTCATCCACCCTGGTTATTTAAATATACATTAATATATGCAAAGTTTCGAATTCCACTACTTCCTGAAAGAATCTGCCTTGTTCTCCCATCACTTGTTGTTCTTGATTGAGTTTTTCTTCTATCAGCTCTAATTTGTTCTGTAATCCTTCTTCTTGTTTCTTCTTGTTCTCTTTTACATTTCTCACGCAACT
Organism: Epiperipatus broadwayi; assembly: GCA_028023455.1. NCBI lineage: Eukaryota > Metazoa > Onychophora > Udeonychophora > Euonychophora > Peripatidae > Epiperipatus > Epiperipatus broadwayi. The sequence continues at coordinate 467,383 of JAQFVV010006243.1, forward strand.
TTTTTCTTTCTGCATCTAATTTATCTTTTTCAGGATTTTCTTCATTAGATTTTGACTCCGGATTTAACATTCTTAACTGAGAGACTACAACATAATATGCTAACTGGTCATCAGTTTCTAAAGGAAGTACTAGGCAATCATCAATTACAACCCATCCAACAGCGCCCAAAAATTGCTGAGCTGCATTGCACTGCCAAATTTTATTATAAAAACGCTTATTTGACAGACGTAATTTACGATATTTTTCCTCTTTCGGATTATCAACAACATTCCTTAACATGATATAAAATGTTTGGAGAGCTGCAAGAAAATTACTTGGTTCCGTTTTTTCTTGCAAAAATGTCAAACTAACTTCAAAAACAAGTTTAGCATCTTTGTCCATCATGTCAGTTATGTAAAAAAAAAAAAACCAATCATTTGATTTTATCCTATATATGTTGAATATCTAATAAATCTTTTCTTTGCTATTATATGTTCACATTTTTTTAAATATTGTATACATATATAATGTACAAAATCAACCGATTCTAATTGCAATTTAATTTAAATTAGATTTTCACATTTGTAGAATATTTAGATGTTGAAAGACAATTTTTTGATGTATCAAAATCATTCATTTTCCCCTTATATTTTCAATTAGATTTTTAATTTTTATAAAGTGAATCAAAAAAAATACTGAAATTATTTAAAACAAAAAAAAAAAAGAAAGAGAAAACTTCCATTAAATGTTTCCTTGACCCTTTTTTTTAAGAATTTTATTTCATTAATGTGTATGTGTGTGTAAAACAAGATAAATGTTTTGTGATTTATATCCAAAAGCATTGTACCTTAAGGTAAAACGATTAACAATTTTTTTGCTTAATTTTCATAAATAGTCATTGCCTTTTACTTTCAGTCATTAACTGATTTTTAATTTCATTAAGAATAAGTTACTTTTTCACATATTTCAAGAAGTGCTAAATGATATATATGAACATTAATAAATTATCCACAGGATATGAGGACATTGACAGCCATTATGAAGGGTTTGATTTACCTATGTAATGCCGTGATTTTTGCATGGGCAAAACTTTGATGTCATCTTTGCACATTTCGACTCATGTGAGCTTAGTCATCTATCTCCAAGATACCAAACCCCAGGCCCTTCCCATTGCTCCTATAGATCACTGTAGTCCTCTTAGGTTATGTAATGCAGGATATGTCATCATTGAACTTTTTTTTTTGAATACCATTTAATGTATCCTATTTTTAACCTTATTATATGAATTGTAACCAAATTACAGAATAATATTTTCTATATTTTATAAGAAAAAAAAAATTATTCAACAGGTTTTTCTCATCTTTTATTTATAGAAAATTATGAATTTATTTCTATTTTAATTTAAATATTATTATATACACCTGGGTCTCATTTTATGTGATAGATAGGTTCCTCAGAAAACATGTGCAAACGAAATCACGCAAAAATAGATGTAACTTACATTGAAAAAGGAGAATGCGGTCTGTGATTTTTCATAATTCACGTAAAAGCAAAGCACCAATGTAAAATTATTTTAAAATTCATGCAAACAAAAAAAATAAGGAAATAAAATATGACTAATAAAAAATTTCAAATTTGAAAAAAATTGATACAAGACAAACTTTTTTTAACTATAATATTTAACCCTTTTCCCGCCTCTTACGAGGCACCTCGTAGACATCTGACATCACTCTAACTCTGCAAGTTTTTATACGAAAATATTCGTTCAATATGTTTTTAAATAGATTTTTAAAAGCTCTATAAGATGGTGCCCTCTTCCGAATTCTTTTACAAGTAAAAAATAAAAAAAAGCTGCATTTAAAGCTAAACAAAGAAAGAAGCTTATTGGTGATTGGCTCTCAGCCAGTTCTCAGCCGACAAAGACATTCTGATTGGCTGGAAAAAACAAAGAAACCGCCTGATCAAAGAAAATAAAGATAAACGCTGAGATTTTCATTTCGAATGTGATTTAAGTATTAAAAAAAGGATAATGTGACAAATTAAAAATAATTTTTAAAAAATAAACTAAAAAAACAAAATTATTTTCGAAAAATATTGAAGATTTTTGTAAAAATATTGAAGCTGTAGTAAAAAGAAATATTTACTTTTCTATAATGTAAAAGTCGATCTTTTTGTTTATATTATAGCTTTTATGTTGCCGAAATTGAATATTTTAGAATAAATAAATAGCAATTTATTTTTGAAAGAACTTTCGTTCTCTTCATAACCTGAAAAATTAATAATATACTTTTTATAAACGTATCTGAGTTGAATTTAATATTATAGGTGAATATGTTTTAACAATAGGCTTTGTCTTCAGTTTGTGAGTTGGCCAATTAAAAGATTTGATTTTTATCTCATACAACCAATAATCAAATTAGCGGTTAAAAGGTTAATTTTATTCAAAATAATATATTTTTATGCATAATTTACAGTACAGTAATTTACACTTTTTTATACACGTTTTAATTATTATCACTATTTTCCCAAAAACACGTTCATTTGCAAACTAGTAAAAAATCAGATTTTCATGTGATGTGATGTGATGTATTTGGCTTCTCCTTAAACGAAGTCAAGAATATCTCAGCAATTATTCTCACAAGAGGAAATACAACTAGCGCCAAGTTCACTCTCATGTTGTGTTAATAGTTTTCTGTTGATGACGACGATGATTTTATTAATTGTTTATGAACTTCGACTTATGATAATAAAAAGACATTTATTCACCATTGCTGGGAAAAATTTAATTAAAACTAACAACTAAAAATTAAATTCTTATTTTTGTCTTTAATTTTCAATTCTGTTTAAAAATCAAATTTCGTTTTACATCACATTAATTTCAAGTCACCCGTAAGTAATTTTTAAATTGTTAATTCCAATTAAAAATCAGATTTTAATTTTTAATTGTGCCCACTGCTATTACTGACCTTTTAAAAATAAACTTGTGGACACTAAATGATTAATAATTGATTACGTTCTTTTTTAAAAAGCAAAAACAGAATGTGACTTAAAATGCAAAATTAACACGTGCAATGTTTGAACAAATTTACATTATAATCTTGTAAAATTTAATGTGTGTATACATAAAATGTGGAAATCATGATTTTAATTTCATTATTGCATAAAATCTTACTATTATAAAGCACTGAAAATATTGAAATTACTAAGATGAAAGTAGAATTCCAATAATGTGCTATTACTTTCAATATAACGTAAGTGTGCAAAATTTATTATTTAAAGTAATAGCGCATTATCGGAGGTCGACTTCCGGTGAAACATGAATCACGTAACTTCAAAATCATGTTAATAAGTCTGTGTAAAAAGAAACCCAGGTGTACTATTATTTCTAAAGATGCATTTTTCACTTCTATTACTAAAATATAGACTGAAAATACTTTTGTTTTTCTATTTGTTATTTCTTTTCTATAAAGATTCGACCTATTCTATATGTAGATTATCTTCAGGATGTGTTTATATATGACTTATATGTATAGAAATTCAAATATATATGGGGAAATAAATAAATAATATAACAATAATTTCCGTATATATTTTAAATAATAGAATAAAAAAGTGCATGTATAAAAATTATATATATATATATCACCTTATTACAGTCACTGTTTAAATTAACCAATAAAATGCCAACAAACCGTAGATGCAATAATATGATTTACATATGGCGATCAATTAGCTTTTGATACATATGATTTAATATATATATATTGTGCCCTTTTCTATAGGTCAGTAATAGTTCATAACAGTCAATTACTAAAAATTTTAAATTTTAGAATATGTTATTTTAATACATTAATTATAATTTGGCGATTATATCTTTAAGGTAAAACTTAAGTGTAGCCAGCAAAAGAGTTTTAAGATAAATTTTCTTAGGGAAAATTTTGATAGAGAAAAGAATACAGGAAAACCTAAGGTGAAACTTAAAGAAATAAGTTTAAGAGAAAATTAAAGAATAGATTTAGAAAAGAAACTTATTAATGATTAAGACAAATAATTCCTAAATAAGACGTGTATTTAACAATATATTATAACCTTATTTTTACAGAACAAATAGAAAACTTTAAAATGTCATAACTTAATTATCTAGGTTAGATTTTGGCACCAGCAATGTGTTGGGTCTGAGTGTTTAAAATGGGAGAGTATAATGGGCTTACATGACATGGGGAAGTCTCAGTTAGATTTTGCTCTTCCAACGTGATTGCACGATGTGTAGTTGGGAATACAATCGATAGATCAGATTGTGGTACCCAAACATTTAGGCTACGAAATATATTAGGAAAGTAATTAAGAATATACAATACAATAGTTAGTATTAGAATTTGTTCGCGTAACTTTGAAAATTATTGATAGTATATCTCACAGAAGATAGATAATTTAATATTTATTATAGCAATAATTATTTAGGATTTGATTATTATTGTGAATTAAGTGTTTATTATTAAAACTATTACAATTTTATGTGGTATATAATCTGATTGTTTAAAGAAAATATTATTATATTGTTTGTAAAACAATTAGCAAATAAAATTTTAAAATATGCATATGTGGCTAACGATTATTTAGTATTCACTATGACCATGTCAATTATTGAAATATTAAAAATATATTTTGAAAATGCTTTAATATGTGCAAAATATCTGTGAATCATGCATGTGGGAAATAATGTTGTGACACACATAATGTTAATTGTTATTGTTATTTAGGATTAGATTGTATAAGGTGTAAAGAAGGTATTATCTATAGTTTATTGTGGGTGATGGTTAGATGGGGATAAAAGAAACTGGTAAGGAACTATTTTGAAAAATCATTCTATGAAGTTATGTGATGAAAAGCACTTTATTTAGAGTTATTTTTGTGGAAATGTTGATATAATAAAAACCAGATATTATTTGAATTGAGATTTTTAATTCTACAAGGCAAACTATTTTAAATGAATAGTGAGAATAAGTGTTTAAAGGCAAGAATGTCTAATTCTGTCAGTAAAGATAATATTGATAAAGAGAAAATAATGGAAAAGAAAACTGTAAAAGAAGAATTACCAAAGCCTATAAATGGAATCATTTATACCTGGGAGGATGTACTAAAATTTTTAGAAAAGATTAATGAAAATATGATTAAAAATGGAGAAGATAGTAATATAAAATTTGATATTCTTATTGAAAATATGAATAAAAGTAATATAAATTCTGAGGTTAAGTCTGATACTCTTTCTGAATATCTGAATAAGTGTAGTATGAAATTAGACTCTGATTTAGAAGATGGTAAATCTTTTGGAAGAAATGTAGAAGAAAATAAATCTTATAAGGAAAAACCTTGTAAACCTACTGATTTAGTTCATAAAAATGTTGAAAATGATAAATCATCTGTTGAGATAGTTAATCAAAATGATAAAGTAGTAGATGATAATTTGAAAAATAAATTAGAGGAGCAAAATAAATCTCAAAATATTGAATTAAAGATTATAGAAACTGAATCTAAGCCATCAGTTGAAATAATTGAGAAGAATATAGCAAATCAGAAAGCATATTTCAAAGTAATTAATAAATCTGTTAAAGTAACTAGTACAGATTCAAAGATGAGTAAAGAATCTATTAATTTAGTCAGTGAAAATGTGGTAGAGGACAAAGAAATTGTAGAAATAATAAGAAAAGCAAATCCACAAGTAATTAAAATAGTTAATGAAAATATTAACTTAGGTAATAGTTTGGCAGAAGAAAGCAAAGATTCTGTTAAATTAGTTAACGAAAATGTAAATGATAATGTATTATTTGTTAAAATAGCAGAAGATAAGGTAGGAAAGGACAAATCTTTAGTTGAATTAAGTAGTGAAGAAACCCAGGTGTCTGTAGAAAAAATTAGTACAGATGGTGAATTAATTCATGAAGAGATAGAGATTCAAAAAGAATCGGTTGAATTGGTTAGTGAAAAATTAGAAGCAAATGTACCATCTGTTGAGTTGATAGATGATATGGAAAACGATGGGCCATTAATGGATTTAGAAGATGTGAAAGATTTGCAAAATGTAGAATTAATGGAAAGGGATATTGAGTTAATTAACAAAGAACCAAAAGAGTCAAAAGAATGTATTGCAATTTTTAGTAAGGATTTTAAATTAGTTGATAAAAAAATTGAATAGTGTAAAGAACCTATTGAAAAGATCGATAAAAATATAAATGAAAACGTGGAGGTACAAAAGAAAGATTATAGTTGTGTGGAGATTAAGTTACATTTCCAAACTGTGTTAAAAGAAATAAGAGCAATGAAGGCAGATTCTCAAAAACAAATTGATGAGATGAAGGAAACTATATTAGAAGTAAGGAGATATAATCAAGAGTTAGAAGTACATAAAATGGATATAGCTGAACAAATTAAGAAATCACGAGAATTATCACAGAGACAGTTAGAGATAACTTCAAAATCTCAAAACTCTATTGAGGAAATAGTATCGAATGTTTCTAATAAATTGAAAGAAGACTTGGATTTTCAAAGTCAGAGTAATAAAAGTGAAGAATCTGTTGAAGTAGTAGATGAAAATAATAAATCATGTGATGAAATCGTAAAAGAACCTGAAGAATCTTGTAAGTTAATTAGTGAAGATAAAAGAGTTGATGAATATTTAGGAACAAAATCAAATTTATTAAATGAAAAATATCTAGAGTTATTAGATAACGAATTATTGAAGATTACTGACAATACCAGTAATGAATTTAAGGATAAGAAGCAAAATATAATTCAGAAATCTAATATTAATTATGAAAATACTTATCTAAAATTCGATATATACAAAGAAATAGTATTTACAAGAATTAAAGGTACAATACCTAATACAAATTTTATAAGATTAGAAATTGATCCGAATAGAGATATAGGCAAAGCCAAAATAAAACTTAAATTTAGAAGTAAGGAGAAGATTAAAATAGATTTTCTCAAGGATATTCTTAATCACAATAAAAATCTGAGAAAGATTAAAGTGAAATTTAAAGGATTAAATAGTGAAAAGAGTAAGATAAGTTATCTTAGTGAAGCTATTGATTACATAAAAGATATAGGGAAAGCGAAAGTAAAATTTAAAGGAATAAATGAAAAGGTATTTAATTTAAATATAAGTAGAAAGACTATTGATGTAGAAAAAGAGATTGGAAAGGCCAAGATAAAACTTAAAATGATAAATAAAGATCTCATTAATATAGATTTTTTTAGGGAAAGTGTAAATACACAAAGGGATATTGGAAAGGCCAAAGTTAAACTTAAAGTTGTAAAAGAAAAGATAAATTGAATATTAAGAAATGGAATAAGTTAATAAATGTTATTTTAAAAGTTATTTTAAAAGATTAAATAATTTAAATAAAGTTATAATTGAATTAAAAGTGGTATTTTAAATAATATTTTAAGTTTATTACGTCATAATTTCTAATTTTGAAATTTAATTCTACTATAAACTAAAAATATGTAAATTTGTTCTCAAGCTAAAGTAAGAATTAACCAATAGGAATAGGTATTCTTACAGACTATAAATATGTTTTGCATGGGTTTATTGGGGGAGATTAATAATCTATTGAAACCAGAGAAAGGTAAATTATAGCTATCAAAGAGATAGTATTTTAAAATTATTATTTTAGTCAATTTTAGCGCTCTCTCATAATTTATTTGCAAAAACTAATTAATATTTTAAAAGTAACTTGCAAAAAAGAGAGTGTAAACTAAAAAATATTTTAATAATTTCGTTTAACATGCTTTGTTAAATTTTTTAAAGTTCCTTTATCAGTCGTATTTTATCTAAAAAATTTAACCTAAACTTCGCAATAAAAAATGGATATACTGTGGAATAAAATGGATAGAAATTGTAATACTGTAAAAATGTTTGGAATATTTATTGATACAGCTTTATTAATATTTCACCGGAGAACTGTTTTGGTACATAAAAAACCACAGCTCGGACATTATACGGAGTCTAAAAAAATGTATTGAAATGTATTATTTATAAGTTTATCCAAGATTTATTTTTAAATAGTAATAAGACAATTATATTTCATGAATTATTTTATAGAATATTATATTCAAAGGAATAAAATGTTATATCCTTTCTGAAGGTAACATTTTTTTAAAAAATATTTTCAAGAATTTAAGAAAGAACCCAGGAGAATATGTTATAGAAGCATTTTTGATAATAAAATATCCGGTCTTAGAATTATTTAAAAATGTATTTAGAAAAGATTTGTTTAAAAGTACTTGAAGTTTTTTTTTATTATTATTATTTTTAAAAGAGATTTATAAAAATACCAAACGAAAGTTTAAATGTATCAAGAAGGAAACATATATAAAAAAGTGAACACATAGTTAAATAAAAGATGGATCCATGGAAATACAAATAGTACTTAAAAGTTTATCGAATATTTTTAAAGTTAAATTAGATGGATTGATGCATCGGATACACAGAGAATATTGGTAGAGAAGATTAAGAAGCTTCACGGGATTAATTAATATTATGATTTAATAATTATCATCCTAAATACTAAAACCAAGGATTATTTTCTATAAATTTTACTAAATGGATTAATAATTATTTTTATTTTAAACTTTAACATGCTTGGAGGAGAACATTTTTAAAACTCTAGAGAAAATGATAAACATTTTGGACTTATCAGGAACTATCGTCAAGAAAATATGTAATTATAGTTTTGATTCCTTTTATTTTGTTAACCTAGTTTAAATCTAAATTTTTATATAAGATTAGAAAAAACATAAAAACATTAGTTTATTAATATTAAAATTTTATAATATAACAATCTAATAATTTAGCTAAAAATATTTTAATATAAAGTGTATGGGTGTGAATTTTTTTTTATATCTGCAATGCTCAAGTGGATAAAGGAAGCCTACTGAACACGATGACTAGTTAAAGGTTATTGGTAATAATAATAACTATTGATAATTTATAATGTATATTTTTTTTGTTTTCTTTAGATCATCCATAAATTGGAAGAATGAAGTGTAAAAGTTTTTTTACTTATATGTACCGCATTTCGTACAACATTTTAAAAAAACATTATGAGATAGGATTGATTTGAAAATATGCATACGACGATTTTTTTTTTATATTAGTGATATAATCCAACATATAACAAATAGTTATGTGATTCTTTTAAAATTTTCATATTGGATATTCAAATATTGTCTAAGTAGATTGTATATGATTAGACATATAGAATAATGAAGTAATCAGACTTTTCTTGTGGAACAGCTAGATTGTTTAACTATTAATGAATTTTATTTATTGTTTTGTAAATGCAGATAGTTATTTATCAATGTAAGATGTGGAAAATCTTGAGAAATAATGTTGAGATAGTGGCTTGGAAGTACTTAGTGAACAGGAAACCAAGATGATGTTTTAAGAAATAGGATGTTATAAGGAATGGAAGTAATATTTAGTCTTTATGTGAATATCAGCATAGTTAACAAAGCCCTATGACTGATACACATTTTATTTGGACAGTGTTTATATTTCTTTAAATATTTGATGTTCTAATAAAGCTGAAGAAATAGCTTTAACATTGTCCCTGTACTAGATGATATTAGACAGGTAAATGTCATACCTCTTCGCACTGTGCCATAATTTTGAGATATGTTAAGAGTAATACTCTAGCTTTCTTCCTTAATCCTATGCATCTGTTTTCGCTATCTTTATTTCATGTAACTGCATCATTCAGTAAGATATGTTTAAGAGAAATGATAAATAATTTAGAACTTAGGTTATGCTATCGTTTTGCATAAGATTGGTTTATTTGCTTAGAAGGAATAGGACGTTATAACTTAAAATTGAAGATCCAAAGTATCCTAAGGAAAGAAAGGAATCATAGAATATATTTTGAATTTTATTTCGGAAATGAAATATAAACTTTTTTAAAATAAAGTATCTAAACAAAGATATTTTCTTTAAAGTGATAATAATTTTAAATGCTTTAGTATTATTTTTTTTAAAAGAAAAATAAGTATTGCATATTTTTAAAATATAATAGTACAAAGTAAATTATGTAAACAATATGCATAGTATATTTTTTGTTTATTGATTAACAGAAATATATTGATGATTACACTTATATCATTCTAAAGTAAGGCTTAAAGAAGAATATATTATGATTAGTAAATACTAAAATCTAGTACTGAATTTTGGATAATATTTTGTGTAACATCTTTGACTTTGCAAGATGAAATTTTTTTTTAATATTTTTAGAAATCCATACTCATTATAAAATTTTGTTTTCTATAGAATGTTTTCTAACTATGAATTTTTTTTAAAATAAGATAGTTTAACAATATTAAGGATAAAATGTTGTTGCTAATAAAGTAGATAAATATATTTGTAATAAGTTAACCATAATGAGAAACCAAATAGTAACATTTTTTTTTTTAATTTTGTCCTAAATCTAAATAAAGATATAATTGAAATATAAATTATTTTTTTTATAACCCGGTAGATCAAACTGTAAAGTAAAAAAGTTAAGGATATCCACTGTAAATAGTGTAAATAAATTGTTTATTTATTTGTTGTTAGTAATAAATTTTGTTAAATTTTGTTATTTCAAAAAATTTTGTGTCCGAGTTATTTATTTCTCCACATCGCTGCATGAAAACACGATATATGCATAATAATTGAAACAAATATATAATTTTGCACAAAAGATAAATAGAGAATTATTTTAAGAATTTTAAATATTTTATTGGTATTCATTATAATTAAATAATCATAATCTTACATTATTTTATTGGTTATAAATCAATTATCACAATATTATATCAAATTATATGCTATCAGTTGCCACACATATTTTGTATGTCAGATTATTAAAATGCTACCACGTATTTATTATATCATTACACGAAGATATAAGATCATATTATATTATTTTATTATGGTAATAAAAATATAATAAGGAAATCAAAGATATCCAGTAGTAGTTAAACAATGAAGAATATTATTATTATTATTTATTATTAGTTTCAGTGTAGTAGATTATGACATAAAATCCCTTCTCATATTTTACTACCATATTTTTTATTAACTTAGAATAAACTTTATGAACCTGAGATTTTTATTGAGCTAGATTATTATAAATAGAAGATTAAGATTTAATTATTAGCTTAATCTTAGTGAGTAGAAGTTATTAAAGTCGTAAGAATACTATGAGTTTGTTATTTGAAATAGTAATAAGGGGGGATAGTGTTCTTATGCCATTGAGGTAGTATCCTGTGGGATATTGGTTCAATGTAATCTATCTTGTCACCTGTATTTTCACTTCAAGTCTCATGAAAATATTAAATATTTATTTAATTTATTTTTATAAACTGAACCTTATTCGTATCTTAAATTTGAGCTAGTGAAACATTTTAAATTTAATGCTGAATATTTTAATTATTAATTATTAACTGAGCTAGAACCCATTTTATTTTATATCATATATCTGGAAGTGAAGATGCATGAGATTACAGGTTAGATTATGGCCCCCAACGTGGTTGGCATGATGTGTAGTGGAGCTACACATAGTACAGGTTAGAATATATATATATTGTAAGCGTCTACCTGGATTATTATTGCATAATTCATGCGCATATACATTCTTTCCCACAGCTTCGAATAAGTATATTTATGAGCATGGGTTAAATCCCATCTCAAGCGCCAATCTTACACTTTGATAAGAATTATACTCATTGAAAACATAAATAAGGGTTCTGTATATATATATATCTAGGGCAGTGCGTCCAGACTAGCTCAATCTCAAGATCTGGGGAACATGGTCTAACTAGAGAACAAAGCAAAGACAATTCCCAACTACGTCTTATATATCTACATATACCATGCGATAATTTACTTGTTTATAAATTATCTTACCCAGCCCAGAAGTTATAACAAAACTAAGATATAAGTTACTACGCTAGTTATCATTTAATTCTAAGCTTTATACACACCTATACATATTTTAATATTCATGCGCACAACCCATTTATTCCGATACACACATATATGATTCATATATATAGCAACGAAAGAGTGCAATTACACATCAGAGTTGTTTATTTAATGTTTTTTATTTATTTAATTTAAACATGATTTATTATTGTATTTAATATAGAGGTAACACAAGTCCCTTCATTACTACGCATTTATTGAACATATATACAGAGCAAAGGTCAATTTACCTTAATTATGAGCGAATGTCCACATGGTCAAAGCTAACTGTCCACACATTTACAATTCTAAAAAAATACTGGCCTTATTGGTGTTTGTTGATCCTAAGGATGGTAAACAGTTCACAATGTGATGCCAAATAGTTTATCATAGGGGTGAAGTAGATGATTTCACTCACTTAAAAGGTCCAAGCTGTTGAAAGTGCTTCATCTCCATTACGCTTGATAAATTTTAAACAGCGAAGTTGTAAATCCGATTCAGGTGAGTTCTACAATAACATTCCACTGGGCTGGCTTAATGAAACTCACACTATTTAATTACCCTAACATTTTGATGGGAATATTAATAAAACTTCTTAATTAATTACATGTTCATACACCAAAATCTGTGCCACATCTTTCTTTTTCCATCTAATCACCACTATATATTTTCGAGAGCAAAAAAGTTCTTTTCTTTTACACTCTTTAACCTCACATTTTTTCTTGTATATTCGTATGCCACTGACCATATCTTCCATTGTTTTAAAATACCAACTCAACCAGTTGTAAGATTTCTGGTGACAGTCATTAACTCAAACCGCCCGCAGCAACTAACTCATTCTATTTCTGTAGCTTTATATGCTCAATGGATTCATGAAGAAATATGTGATACTGACAATATTATAAAATGTAGAATTTAAAAAAATTAATGAACAACAAAATATACATGTATAATCAATAACAAATTTATACAACTCCGTATATAATTGCCTCTCGTCAATCCCACATATAACCATTAATACATATACACACTTTATAATAACACACATACAACTATATTTATATAAGCATACAGTCCATCCTTTAACAGATTACGTATTACTTTCACACTCTTTGTAACAGGGTTTGAATGACTTTATATATATCTTTTCACATATACACAGTCACTCCATATCAACACTTGCAATTAACACTCTATATTGCATTATCTCTTGTATTTGAACCCTGTCTGTTACATACCCCCCTGGTGCAATAGCCTTCAAATACCTTCTGTGTATTTGAACAGCTTCTTAAATGACTCCTTTTTATCCTTTATTTCCTTCGGTACCACCTTTCTGTTTCGGTGGCCATGGCCCCTTTCCTTGGTCAAACTTTGGCTTGTCTGGCAGATGATGAGCTTCTGGTTCATATTGCCATCTCAGTCTGTGACTATCTCACCACCTTTTCTATGCATGGCATCCCCACTAGTGTGTCCTTCTCCCATCCCAAACTTAATACTTTGCTGATCTTGAACTTCCTTCCCTCGCTCCAACGGTATGTTATGGTCATATATACTCATGTCCAGAGCATTAAGCAGCTCTGCCACTTCTCCGATGGATGCCTTCCTGACCCCCAACATCATTCTTTGTACATTCATAGGCGTATTGTGCCTTACAATATGAATGATATGGCTTTCTGACAAATGGCATGAGTCCAAGGTCCTCAGTCTCGACACTTGGCAATGAAAAAATTGAAAGAAATTTTCTTTCTTCCCTTCCTCATATTTCTCTCACATCACTTGGTACTGCACGAATTCCTTGCGGTCTTTCGACCAGAAAGTCTCTTGTATCTTTTTCTGGTACTCCTCGAAGGTTGTGGGTTGTTGGGACAATGAGCCCCACCACGCTTGGGCATTCCCGCTTAGATGACTGTATGCTACCACTAATTTACCTTCCTCTGGCATGGGATTCATGCCAAAGTATCTTCGTAGGCTTTGCACGTGTTCTACAGGAGCTTTCCCCATTTGGCCTTCAAACTGCCGTATCTTTAAAAAGTGGTTCACATTGGTGTGTATTTCCATACCCATACATTTACCCATATGCTCTGGTCTTTCAGTCTCACCCACCTTTGGCCTCTGTTTTTTGGCCTCTGTTTTATATTCTTCTCTCTTTCATCTAAACCTCCTTCTACTTTCTTTATCATCAGACTTCTCCATCCTTTCCTTGCTTTCTATCCCCAGTCTCTGTTCTATCTCCTGAAATCTCAGTTCAAAACTCTCGTCCATCTCCTGAAATTGGAGTTCTAGACTTTCTAATTTTTCTAAAATCATCTCCATTACATTTACTTCTTTTTCTTCCATCGCCAGCTGCTTTTCCCCTTTCTGTTTATTTTTTAGTTTCATTTTCTCTCTATTACTATTTTAATTACATGCCAGGTTTGTCACCCCGGATTCTAGTGGTCCACTGCATGACCCACATGATAGACCTTCATCCCTCATTACTATCATATGGAATGATATTGTTTTATAATATCCCAATGTTGATAAAAATTCTTAAACCCCTATTTTATAAACCATGACTTTATATATATATCACAGAACAGACATCAACACTATTTTCCCCTCTGACCACTTGAGAACTTTTCTACACGTATATTCATACATCGCAAAATATGCCAATATTTACTATATTTTCAATATGTGTTTAAACTCTTTCTGTTTTCTCTATCACTTTTTTTTTTTTTTAATTCTCCAACTCTCATTTGGAAAGCTCTTTTTACGTTATGCTAGGAATGCCCATTCTCCACTATTCACAGCCCTGTTCATTGGGTCACCATTATAAGCATCTACCTGTATTATTATTGCATAATTCATGTGAATATACGTTCTTTCCTGCAGCTTTGAATAAGTATATTTATAAGCATGAGTTAAACCCCATCTCAAGCACCAATCTTACACTTTGATAAGAATTATACTCATCAAAAACATAAATAAGGGTTCTGTATATATATATATCTAGGGCAGCGCGTCCAGACTAGCTCAATCTCAACATCTGGGAAACATGGTCTGACTAGAGAACAAAGCAAAGACAATTCCCAACTATGTCTTATATATCTACGTATACCATACGATAATTTACTTCTTTATAAATTATCTTACCCCAGCCCAGAAGTTATAACAAAACTAAGATATAAGTTATGATGCTAGTTATCATTTAATTCTAAGCTTTATACAGCCCTATACATATTTTAATATTCATGCGCACAACCCATTTATTCTGATACACACATATATGATTCATATATATAGCAACGAAAGAGTGCAATTACACATCAGAGTTGTTTATTTAATGTTTTTATTTATTTAATTTAAACAAGTTTATTATTGTATTTAATATAAAGGTAACACAAGTCCCTTCATTACTATGCATTTATTGAACATATATATATAGAGCAAAGGTCAATTTACCTTAATTATGATCGAATGTCCATGTGGTCAAAGCTAACAGTCCGCACATTTATAATTCTAAAGAAATACTGGCCTTATCGATGTTTGTTGATTCTAAGGATGGTAAAGTCTGCAATGTGATGCCAAATACTTTATCTTAGAGGTGGAGTAGATGATTTCACTCACTTAAGAGGTCCAAGTTGTCGAAGGTGCTTCGTCACCATTACACTTGATAAATTTTAAATAGCGAAGTTCGTAAATCCATTTCAGGTGAGTTCTATAATGACAATCCACTGGGCCAGCTTAACGAAACTCACACTATTTAATTACCCCAACATTTTGATGGGAATATTAATAAAACTTCTTAATTAATTACACATTCATACACCGAAATCTGTGGCACGTCTTTCTCTTTCTGTCTAATCACCACTATATATTTTTGAGAGCAAAAAAGTTCTTTTCTTTTACACTCTTCAACCTCGCATTTTCCCTTGTATATTCAAAAGCTGCTGACCAGATCTTACATTGTTTCAAAATACCAACTTGACCAGTTCTAAGATTTCTGGCAACAGTCATTAACTCAAACCGCCCGCAGCTACTAACTCATTCTATTTTTGTAGCTTTATATGCTCAATGGATTCATCAAGAAACACATGTTACCGACAATATTATAAAATGTAGAATTTAAAAAAATTAATCGAACAACAAAATATATATGTATAATCAATAACAAATTTATACAACTCCGTATATAATTGCCTCTCGTCAATCCCACATATAACCATTAATACATATACACACTTTGTAATAACACACATACAACTATATTTATATAAGCATACAGTCCATCCTTTAACAGATTACATATTACTTTCACTCTTTGTAACAGAGTTCGAATGACTATTTATATATATCTTTTCACATATACACAGTCACTCCATATCAACACTTGCAATGAACACTCTATATTGCATTATCTATTGTATTCGAACCCAGTCTGTTACAGTATATAAAACAAATAAAATGTATATTAATTAAAACTATTGTAATAACAATAATAAATATAATGGTAATTGACTATTACATGCAGTCTTTCAATCTGCAGAAGTATTTTTGGTTAATTCCTTAATCCTCAACTGCTGTTTAATTCAAAAAACAAAACAAATACAAACATCATCAACTTAAATTCCATGACCGTTGAGGAGATTTAGGAATTAACCGAAAGGACTTAACTATTATATTAATAGTTAATTACCATTATATTTATTATTTTTTATATATATATTTAAATGTAATATTTTTAATGGTTAATAAATGTAAGTTAATTAGAAAATGGGATCACCATGATATAAATGAAGTTAAATCAAGACTCAAGATGTATTAATATACAGCAGCCAATCAGAGCAGTTTTACAAGCTGAATGAAAACAATAGCAAATTTGTCCAAGCTATTATTAATCAAAAAAGACCTCTTTTGATCAGTCACTCATGTTGCTTATATATTAGCTAGTAGCTGGACATTTTAGTTATAAAAATCAAGATAAAATATTTAACATTTTTTACAAAGACCCTCCCATTAGTGCATAATATATTTGTTTTATATATCAATATTAGTAATTTAAAATATATAATAAATTGAAGACTTTTTCTTATCTTAATTTGCAAACTCATTTTTGTTATCTACAAATATATTCAATTTTTTTTTTTAATTATTACAAACTCTTTTGCTTTAATTTAAGTGCCTTTATATGAAATAAATTTCTCTATTAAAATTTATTTTAATAAATGTTACATGTTTTTTTTTAGTTTATTCATTTATTTATCCCAAATATTTTGTGTTTTTATATATCTCATCTATGCACGCACATGCATGAACATTCAAAAAAAATAATACCACTAAATTTAAAAAAAAATTAAATAACTTTTATAATTCAACACTTTCATACTATATCAGAAATGTATGTTGCTGAGCACCTTTTTAGGTTGATTTCCAGCACTACAACATATATCATCACAACCCTCATTTTTAAATAAACCAAAGGTTTGTTTGTAAGGATTGTGGTGATGTGATATAGGCTTTTAAAAATAATGAATATGTGTATAAAATAAATAAAATCTATTGAAATATACATGTAAACAAATATGGAGTGATTGTTAGATTCTATATAAGTCAAGGTGTGTTTATTTATTCATTTTGATGTACAGTAAAAAAAATAATGTTTGACTCTGTCTTGATTAATATTTAAGTTATGTTAAAATAGGCTGTTTTTAGAAAAGTTGTAGCACTTAATTTTCATGTATTAATTAACATTATATTTTTTTGAATTACTAGTACTAATATAAGTAATTGGTATATTTACATGAATAGTTGGTATTATTCCAAGGCAGCTTATTGTGGAGATTACTTGAAATGTATACATGATGCAGAGTGATATGTGTTTTTTTTATGTAATATGGTAACCCAATGTTTACACACTATAATTGGAGTAGACATCTCTCCAGATTTACCTATGTATATTTCAAATGCATTAGACTTATTTTTACATATTTTGATATGTTTGTTATTCCCAGATTAGTATTTTTATATTGCATTAGAAAAGATTAATTTATAAAGAGATTACAATCCCATTGTGTCAATTGATTTACCATTATTAATATAAAACAAGAAATTGTTTTATTTGCATAAAGGTTGTTGTCATTTCCTCAGCTGATTATTAACATTTTTTGAAACCAATATGTGGTGCAAAATGATTGGTTGATTCACAGATTTTCATGGGCTACAGATATAAATGAAAAATTATTCACGTACATTCATGCATAATTTATATATATATATATATATATATTGAAGCAATGGATCTGAAGTCCGATCCATGCTTCACAGCCTCCTATAAACTTAATTAGTATTGTAGGCCTGAATTAAGTTTATAGTCCAATATCAGCAGGGTTTTGCATTAAAGCTAAAATTAATTATGTTTATATAATTTGTATTTGCATTTAACTATTTCATTTTAAATAAATTCCATCCTAAGATTAGATTTCTGTTAATAAAAATTACTTGTAAAACCTATTAGTCAAACATATATATACATCAAGTATATATATATGAGTTAATGCAAAATTCTGCTGAAATAAAAATGCTTATTTTATTAAAAGAAATAAGAATGTATTTTTCTTTTTAAATCTTGTTAAAATATTTAGTATGATTTGATTTTGAGATAAGCCTGCCAACATTTTCTAAAAGAATGTATATTTTTAATTAACTAGCCCATTCAAGGCAAATTAAAGATGACCTTCTCTTTCTTTTTTAATTAATAAAATTCAAAGTTTAAAGAAAGAAATTTAGAATAAAAAAGTAAAAGTTATTTTTAGAAAATGTTACCTTGAAACAAAGGAGCATGGGGGGGGGGGGGTTATCAATATCTAAGATCATACATAAAACAATAGAAGATAGCTTACAAAAAAATGTATAAATAGGAGAGTGAACAAAAGACTAGGTTATTCAGAGTTTTCTTGCTGGCTATTCAGATTTTTCTTTTGGAGATGGCTTTTCAGATTTTCCTTTTGAAGATTGCATTCAGGTTTCTCTGGAGGCTTTTTCTTGTGCTTGCTGAGATTTCTCTGTAGAGAATTCATGCAGATTTTTCTTGTGCTTTGAACCTCCCAAATTTTGCTTCTCATTTCCATTTTACTCCAAAAGTTATTCAACTATCATCTTCGAAATCATGGAGAATTTTGAACATGCTACCAGCTAAAAGTCATATGAATTTGATGGATTCTACCATGCGAGGCAGTTAGGTAAAGCTTTGCCTGCCGTTGAGGTTCCTAAATACCATCAAAATGCCATAGTATCCACTCCATTTTAATCTGAACTCTGTGCCATGTCTGTAGGACTTTCCGTGAAAGCATGCTATGTATTTCCACTTTCCTTGTCCAGACAAGTACCTATCGATGGACGGATCAAACCATGTACAGAACCAAGGAATCAGGACGGTAAACATATTTCTCCTCGTGAACTATTTATTATGCTACCCTTTTTGTTCATACCTTTCTTAATTGCTTAATTGAATTATATTTTGAATTGTTGTATTTAATTATATTTGTTATGTAACCATTTTTATTAGACTAGTCTTAGAGATATATATAGATATATTGTGTGATTGTCTATCTATATATTTAACCCTTTTTCCTTCACTATTCTTCATTACTTACATGCATAAATATTTTGTATTCCATTGCAGTTAAGTTTAAAAGTTAATTTTTCATTTAAAATATCTTCCTAATTCCAATTATGTGTTGTAAAATAACTACGAGTAAGTTTCCTTTGTTTGCCAACTTGATCTCCTTGATAATGCCTCTTTTGTCCGCCATTAGCTTATTACGTATATCAGATTTAGCTATATACATCTTGAATAATTTTTAAACTGTCTGTTTTTAGCACAAAGCAATTAAAAATTGCTTTGCAAAAGATTTTTATGATTGTACTTTATCAAGGAGATTCGAATTGACAATTTTATTAAAATTGGGAAGAAAAGACTTAGCCCGCAAAAATATTATATCGTTTAATCTGTTTTTATTGTCCAATTAGTTTTTCATTAATTCAGGGAAATAGCAGAGGCCATTAGAACATTACTAACATTTTAAAGTTATTAATTAAATATATTATTTAACTAAAAAAGCTTGAGTTTTTCTAATTTTATTTTAATGCTTCATTTTGCTTTTCCAATGATCCAGGCACGCAAAACACATTTTTCGTAGTACTTTTATGCACATTTAACCTGTAGTTCTATAAGTATTCTTGTCCATGCCTCTACCGCTGATGCTAAGCTTGGCCGGCTGAAAAATAATTTATGTATGGCTCAGATAATGTTGTTGGTTCATAGTTAGCCTCAAGAATAGGCGAATAGGGCAGAGGTCATAGTATTCTTGATTTAATATCTCACGTATGGGTGGCCTCAAGGTACTTTCACCTAGTATTCAAACTGGGTTAAACCAACATACATCATCTGACTGTCACAATATATATATATTGTGCCCTGTTCTATAGGTCAGTAATAGTCCATCTCAGTCAATTACAAAAAATTTTAAATTTTAGAATATGTTCTTTTGATCTATTAATTATGGTTTGTCAATTATATTATAAAGTACAGTTTGAAGCGAGAGAAAATACGTGGTATATAAAATTGTAGCGAATCATTTAAAAATAGTTAAATAAAGCTTAAAATATTGTTTCATATGGTTGCAAAAGCTGGCCATATTAAATAACACAGCTATAAATAATTAAAAGTATATTTAAAAAGTTCGATTTTAATAGTCTGAAACTTATAGTTAATGAATGTTATATGTAAATTTATAATCATACTTAATAGTCAAAATTAATATTGTACATTTTAAAAATAAACTTTATGATGGTGAAAATTGTATTTAATTCTATATTTTAAATTATTTTTCCAAATTTTTATAATTATTTTATTTAATATAATAAGTGTATCAATTTTATTAATCTGGGCAGAGAAATAGATTAAAAATCGTCTGTCAAAGTTATTGATCATGTGACTTATATAATGCATACTTTCACACACACTGCTTGTTTGAATTAATAACAAAGTTTAAAATATTTTAAAAGATTGCATTATAGAATTGGATGGAATTATCACCTAGCATAAAGCAAATATTAAATATTAAGTGAACTATCGTATAACATGCTTAAATGATGTAATAAAGACGAATACACTCATAATATAAAAATTAAATATTTTGTTTAAATAAAACTAGATAAATGGAATATTAAGAATGGAATAGGTTATTAAAGTTATTTTAAAAGTTATTTTAAATGTTTAAATAATTTTGATAAAGTAATAATTGATTTAAAAGTAGTATTTTAAATAATATTTTGAGTTATTACGTCATAAATTTTTATTTTAAAGATTTAATTCTGTAAAAAATTGAAAATATGTAAATTTGTTCTCAAGCTAAAAGTAAGAATCAACCAATCAAATGAGGTATTCTTACAGACTATAAATATGAATTGCACGGGGGTATCAGGGGAGATTTAATAATGTATTGAAACCAGAGAAAGGTATATTAGCAGCTATCAAAGAGATAGTATTTTAAAATTTTTATTTTAGTCAATTTTTAATACTTTCTTATAGTTTTATTTGCAGAAACTAATTGATAATTTTTAAGAAGTATTTTGCAAAAGAGAGTTTAAAAAAATAATATATTTAGAAACTTCTTGAAAATGGTTTGCTAGTTTTTTAAAGTACTTGCCAAGATTATTTTATCTGAAATTTGACCTAAACTTCGCAATGAAAAGATGGATATACTGTGGAATAAAATGCATATAAATTCTAATAATATAAAAATGTTTTTGGAATATTTTGATACAGCTTTGTTAGTGCTTCACTGGAAAACTGTTTTGGTGCATAAAAACCCAGACATTATACCGATACAGTGCAAAGTTATTTTCTGTTTAAAAGGGAAAAATTGGAGATGCATTATTATTTAGATAAGTTTATCCAAGATTTATTTTTTAAAAATAGTAATAAGACAATTATATCTTATGAATCGTTTTATATAATATTATATCAAAGGAGTAAAATGTTATATCCTTTCTGAAGGTAACATTTTTTAAAAAATATATTTTCAAGAATTAAAGAAAGAACCCAGGAGAATTTTTAAAAAGGTGATACATAAAAAAATATCAAACAAAAGTTTAAATGTATTAAGAAGAAAACTTATATAAAAAATTGAACACATAGTTGATTAAAAAATGGATCCATGGAAATATTATAAAAAAAAGTTTACCGAATATTTTTAAAGTTAAGCTAGATGGAGTGATGCATTGGATACGCTGCAGAGAATATTGGCAGAGAATATTGAAGAAATTTCACGGGATTAATTAATATTATGATTTAATAATTATCATCCTAAATACTAAAACCAAGGATTATTTTCTATAAATTTTACTAAATGGATTAATATTTATTTTTATTTTTAAACTTTAACCCGCTTGGAGGAGAACATTTTAAAACTCTAGAGAAAATAATAAACATTTTGGACTTATCAGGAACTATTGTCAAGAAAATATGTAATTATAGTTTTGATTCCTTTTATTTTATTAACCTAGTTTAAATCTAATTTTTTTTTTATAAGATTAGGAAAACATAAAACATTAATTTGTTGATGATATAAAATTTTATAATGGAATAATCTAATAATTTAGATAAGAATATATTTTAAAATAAAGTGTATGAATGTATATTTCTTTGTTTGCAATGATCGGTATCTAGTGGATGAAGAAGCCTACTGAATATGATGACCAGATAAAGGTTATTTTGGTAATAACAATGACTATTAATAATTTATAATGTATATTTTTGTTTTCTTTAGATCATCTATGGATAGTAAGAATGAAGTGTAAAAGTTTTTTTTATTATATGTAACGCATTTCATGCAACATTTTAAAAAAACATTATGAGATAGGATTGATTTGAAAATATGCATACGATGATTTTTTTTATATTAGTGATATAATCCAACATAATAACAAATAATTATGTGATTCTTTTAAAATTTTCATGTTGGTGTATTCAAATATTGTCTAGTTAGATTGTATATGATTAAACATACAGAATGATGAAGTAGACAAACTTTTCTTGTGAAACAGTGGGATTGTTTAATTTTCAATGAATTTTATTTATTGTTTTGTAAATGCAGATAGTTATTTATCCATGTAAGATGTGGAAAATCTTGAAAAGTAATGTTGAGATAGTGGCTTGGAAGTACTTAGTGAACAGGAAACCAAGATGATGTTTTTAAGAAATAGGATATGATAAGGAATGTGAATAATATTTAGTCTTTGTGTGGATATCAGCATAGTTAACAAAGCCCTATGACTGGTACACATTTTATTTGGACAGTGTTTTATATTTCTTTAAATATTTGATGTTCTAATAAAGCTGAAGAAATAGCTTTAACATCGTTCATGTATTAGAGGTTATTAGACAGGTAAAGGTCATACCTCTTTCTTGTAATTCACTGTGCCATGATTTTTGAGATATATTATGAGTGATACTCTAGCTTTCTTCCTTAAATCCTATACATCTATTTCACTATCTTTATTTCATATATCTGCATCATTCAGTAAGATATTTTGAAAGGAAATGGTAAATAATTTAGAGCTTAGGTTATGCTATTGTTTTGTATAAGATTGGTTTATTTGCTTAGAAGGAATAGAATGTTATAACGTAAAATTGAAGGTCCAAAGTATCCTAAGGAAAGGAAAGAATCATAGAATATATTTTTGAATTTATTTTGGAAATGAAGTATAAATTTTGGAATAGAATATCTAAACAAGATATTTTCTTTAATATGTTAATTATTTTTAAATGCTTTATTATTATTTTTAAGAGAACAATAAGTATTGCATATTTTTAAAATACAATAGTACAATGTAAATTATATAAACAATATGTATAGTATATTTTTTTTGTTTATTGAATAGGAATATATTGATTATTACACTTACATCATACTAAAGTAAGGCTAAATAAGAATATATTATAATTAGTAAACATCGTGTGATAAAACACTAAAATCTAGTACTGAATTTTGGATGAATATTTTATGTAACATCTTTGACTTTGCAAGATGAAATTTTTTTTAATATTTTGAGAAATCCATACTCATTATAAAGTTAATTTTGTTTTTCTGTAGAATGTTTTCCTATGAATATTTTTTAAAAATAAGATAGTTTTAATAATATTAAGGATGAAATATTTTGTTAATAAAATAAGTAAATATATTTGTAATAAGTTAACCATACCGAGAAACCAAATGGTAACATTTTTATTTTATCTTAAGTCTAAATAAAGATATAACTAAATTATAAATTATTTTTATATAACTTAGTAGATAAAAATGTAAGAATAAAATAAGGATATCCATTGTAAATAGTGTACATAAATTGTTTATTTTATTAGTTGTTGTTAATAAACTTTGTTAAAATTTGTTTTTCAAAATTTTTGTGTCTTGATTGTTTATTTCTCCACTTCACTGCATGAAATCACGATATATTCATAACAATTGAAACAAATATAATTTTGCACAAAAAGATAAATAGATAATTATGTTTAAGAATTTAAATATTTTATTGGTATTCTTTTAATTAAATAATCATAATTTTATATTTTTTTATTGGTCATAAATCAGTTATCACAATAGTATACTGAATTATATGATATCAGTTGCCATACATCCTTTGTCTATCAGATTATCATATGCTACCATGTATTTATTATATTATTACATGACGCTAAAAGATTATATAAAATTATTTTATTATTTTATTATGGTAATAAAAATATAATAAGGAAATCAAAGATATCCAGTAGTAGTTAAACAATGAAGAATATTATTATTATTATTTATTATTAGTTTCAGTGTAGTAGATTATGACATAAAATCCCTTCTCATATTTTACTACCATATTTTTTATTAACTTAGAATAAACTTTATGAACCTGAGATTTTTATTGAGCTAGATTATTATAAATAGAAGATTAAGATGTAATTATTAACTTAATCTTAGTGAGTAGAAGTTATTAAAGTCGTAAGAATACTATGAGTTTGTTATTTGAAATAGTAATAAGGGGGATAGTGTTCTTATGCCATTGAGGTAGTATCCTGTGGGATTTTGGCTCAATGTAATCTATCTTGTCACCTGTATTTTCACTTCAAGTCTCATGAAAATATTAAATATTTATTTAATTTATTTGTATAAACTGAACCTTATTCGTATTTTAAATTTGAGCTAGTGAAACATTTTAATTTTAATGCTGAATATTTTATTTATTAATTATTAACTGAGCTAATTTTATTTTTATATCATATACTATTCTGAAGTGAGGATGCACAAGACCAGGTTAGAATATATATATATAAACCAACATTTAACCAATTCACATGTCAATGTGAAAATACAAATAGAAAATATATATTATAAAATTATAGGAGCAATATTCCCCTTACACACACACACACACATATATATATATCTCCCTCCTCATGCATTATATTTAACCTATTGACGACAATTTAAATGATTACATGTATCAAGGGTAATGGGTACATGTTACTTAATTTTCTTGTAACAGGGTTTGAGCATGGCTACTGTTAACAATATATATATTATAACACCCACCGACATATCTATATTCCTCCATTATGGGCTCTCACCGAAGCTTCGACGAGAGGTATTTATGAGCATGGTTTGAACCCATCTCACGCGCCAATCTTACCAGTAGGTAGGAATTACCTCCTCGAAAACATATATATAGGTTCTGATATCTATCTGATGTGGTGACGCACCGAACTAGCTCAATCTCAAGGTTGGGGACATCTGTCTATCTAGAGAACAAGGCTATAACTTAACCCACACTGTCCTACGCATATATTTATTTTGCGATAGCTTAAGCCATAAATCCTTAATCTAACCCGGGTCTGATGGGATTTATTCTACTTGATCATATACCCTCCCAATGAATCTCATTCGGACCTACATATATGATTGCTATGCAAACACTCAGGCCATCCATTATCATACACACACATATATCACGCTCATTCATCCACACATCAAATAATGCAAATACATATATATGTGAGCGGTATGATTAATATAGTCATATATCTAACTTTAAATATAAACTTTTAATATAGCAATTAACTGAGGTAACACGAATTCTTTATTGAGATACATATACAGAAATAGTTAGTGACGTGTCACTTTACCTGGACTCACTCGATTAAACAAGTCTGTATTGACGTCTGGCCACGAACTTAATCTGGTGGATCTCACGGAAGGCAAACAGTTCCAATGGTCGTTAGGTCCGGAGACAGGTTTCAGAGGTGGAGTAGTTGGTGTACTCTTTCGCAAAGGTCTAAATCTCGAACGATTTTGGTCAACATTTCCTCGATGGAACAAAATCTCTTGATTTATTATGACAGTTCGCAAGTCCGGTCAGGTGAATTCATGACGAGTATCCTCGGAGTCGAGTAACGACTAGCGCACAAATCCAATTACCCCGACATTTTCTGACAAAAAAATATTAAAACTTCTTAAGAAAATCTTTGCGTCCTCCTTGTTAGGATTCAAGCCGCTTCTCTCCTTTTTTTTCTTTTTCTCCACTCGAGCGCAAGACAAATAAAAAAGTTCTTTTGTATTCACCTTTAACTTTTCAAAATCTTTCTGCATATTCCTACGCCGCTGACCAGTCCTTCCATTGTTCTTCAACACAAAAAAAAAACCATATCCACAGACCAGTTTTCCGCCTTCCCGGCGCCAGTTATTACCAAACTGCCTACAGCAATTCACTCATCCTATTTCAGTTCTCACATGTTCACAAGGTGACTCAACAAAAGAAAACACGTGTTACCAAAATTATTAATAAACTCAAAAAAAAACTACGTGAATAAAATCTATCTAAGAATAATTAATTGCGCTTTATACAGCTCTACATATATAAGTGATCGCAACCCCTCCGATACTAACTACGTATTTTTATACTCACACATACGCTATATCTACATTACTTGTAACCGGGTTCGAATGACCGTTTACATATATTCTTTTATTTATTTGTTTATACATGGTCCCTACATTAACACTATCAATTATGTCATATTTTACATATGCGTGTATTCGAACCCGTTTGTTACAATATATATATATATAGTTAAGCTACTATGTTTTAGCTTATAATTAAGGTTTGCATGTTAAAATTATGTCTAGTTAAGTAATAGCAAGAATGATATTATAAAGCATATAAATAAGTAAATCACAAATATGCTTTACTCCTCCTTAGTTTATGCTATAAACTATTCGGATTTAATCTGTAAGCTAGATCACTTTAATTAATCTCTTTGTAGTATGTTTTACAAATGCTAATCTACAAACTAATGTATAGTGGTTTTGCAGACTGCAACTACAGATTTAGCACATAAGTTTAATTTGATATTTGATCTTTTGGAAACCATTATGAATGGGTCATTATAAAGCACATATGTGCAATAGGCCTTGCTATATATATTTTCTTATTAAAATAAGCTTCTGGTTTAAGGCCATCCCATATAAGTTCAGACAGCTCTTTCTAGAACTGGATCATGAGGGTCCAGAACCTTATTTTAATCTGCTCTGATCTCCCGAACTAAATGTTCCTTATATTTTATAATAGCAAGTTGTACAGTCCATGAGAACCAATTACTTTGTGCCCATGATTAATTGCACATTCGGGATGCAATTCTTATTTAGTTAATGTGGCACCATAGTCTCCAAAGCTCTGCTGCAATCACCAATTCATCTCTCCATACTATTATTCAGTTCAGCATTGATCTGAATACCAGATCTAGTTTATATAAAATAATCGACATAGGGGGCACTTTATTGCTCATTATATATTTTTAATAAATTTAGTTATATATTTTTATTGTCATTTTTGTAAAACTTAACTCTTAGAAAACCTCATATGAATTGTATAGCATAATTTAGGCATGATTATAAACCATAGATAATAATAATTATTATTGTAATTAACTTTAAAACTAAACTATGGAGCTATGGAGTGCATTCTAAAGATGAGGCCTTGTTCTGAGTCCACTCACCATTGAAAGTCACCTGCAAGTGTAAATCCCAATGCACTTCTATTTTATATTACTTATTTATATATAATAAGTAAATATATTAATTATAATAGTGTTTAGTGTGTTATTCACAGTCCATACCAAATATTTATGCAAATCTAATTTTATTTTAGTTAATTGTTAATATATGCATTATCTATTCAGCCATATGTGTGTGTTTAGTCAATTTATTAGTAATTTAATCATTATTCCCTGAGTCTCATACTCCACCCTTTGCTACTGCTGGCACACAAACTAAAGGTGGCTGAGTGTAACCTCATATCTGTCATCCATAAGGTAGTAAATCATGGAGCTTTGGTGAAGAAACTGAGGTGCAATCTGATTTGAGATCTTAACCCCTCATCTAGATCAGCTTGGAGATAATTTGCCAAAACTCTGGATTTTGTTGCATGAATCTGCAAGTATGACCGTTACATAGGTTTTTTTCCTAGACAAGAATGCCCAATCATGGGACACTTTAATTAATTTTCCATGGCCCTGAACTATCTATACATTGTGGCACAGTAAATTTGTATACATGTAACAATTTTTTCCTGGAGATGGTGCTCCAACATGAGGGCTATGACTATTCCTCTTGCCCTGAATAGGTCATTATAAGTATGCAAATTTTTCCTAGGGATAGTTTTTTTTCAGAGATGGCTACCCAATAATGGGCCCATCAATTACTTTCCACAGCCCTGAACTGTTAGTACATGGTGACACAATAATTTCATTATATATATGTAAATTTTTTCTCAGAGATGAGACTTGTAAATTGTTTGTCAATTTAAATTTAAGGTTAACACATGAGTATGGCTTCATAGCAATTTATATAATTCTTAATGCATATTGTAAATTGTGAGGTCTAATCATCCTCATATAAATTTGTTATCAGAGAAAGAAATTCAGAGGACCCACTGTTGTAAATTTTTTTTTTTGCATTTAAAGATTTGGATTGGAAAGTGAAAACATCAAGTATATTAGGCAAGATGTACATGGAGTCAAAATTATAAATGTGATAAATCATAGCAATTATGAATTAATAAAATTATCTCAAACTCTGTGGTTATGAACTGAGATGTTCAGTAAGAAATTTTTTTATTATTTATTTATGATGTAAATGATATGTCAATGGGCACACATAAATGAACATGGCACTAAGAGCTAGGACTTAGATAAAGAGATAGATTTAAATAGCAGGGTATTAACAATTTTATGGACTATTTCTTTCATTTGGGAGATGATAAATCAGCCAATATAAGAAATCATAAACCAATTCTTTTAATAGAAATAGATTTAAACATAGAAGAAGTTAATGGATAGTAATATTGAAAAGGAATCATGGTTGGTCATATTTGAAAGATGGACAAAGGAGGATATGGAAAGGACAAAAGGATGGGCAAAGGAGGATGCAGAATTGTGGAGGAAAAGCATGCAACAGATTACAAAAGACCTTAAGGAGCTAAGGAAATTATTAGTAGAAAGAATAAGAGAAGAAACAGTGAGCACACAAAGGGAAAGCCAATCTCACAACAACTTGGTAAAAACTCATCAGGATGGTTTAAACATGGATGGAAACAGACCTGGGGTTTCGGAAACCCAAGACATACAGTGCAGGCAAGATAGTGTAGAATAGAAAAGAGGTGCAACCCAGAGCCCATAAACACTGATGAGACCAAAGGAGACATATTAGATATGGAAAGGAGAGAGAAAGGTATAACTTTAGTAGTAGAAGAAAGGATTGAGCAGGATAGCATAGAGATCTCTATGGAGATAGAGGGGGGAATGAGATTGAAACTAGAGGAAACCCATCCAGTGAAAATGGGGGATATGATTAGATACGATAAGTTTCAACCAGTGAAAAGACATGGGGATAGAGTTACTGTAATAAGAGGCAGGAGTATATTTAGAAGAGAGAATATAGTGTTACCGTACGGTCTATCTATCCTTATCCGTGCGTTCCTAAAAGAGATCGAGAGCTCCGAAACAAACATGACATAGCGTAAAGCTTTATTTATTTTCTTATATCGATAACTGTTCACTATCAATACAAGGGGGCGCCAGATACGATGATTTAATTATAATTTAACTTCTCGCATCACCTTACGTCATATCAAAACGATTTCGAAGTCTAATCCCGCCCACAAGCTCAAACTCCCAGCATGGACCAATAGGGTCACTCAGGGTCGCGATGTAATTATTTCTAAATTACTCTTCTGGTAAAAGACGCTATATTAACTAATGGATAAGATGCTTGATTGATTAATAGGTCGATCCAAGCATTGGACCTGGTCATTGGTTATTTGGAACCAATACGATAATTCGTTTATGTCTCGAAACAATTAGAAGCTATAAGATCATCCCCCCATATCATACCGTCCGGTAGAATTATTTACTCCAGCTTTACTTATAATTTATTGACATTTATTTATACTTTTTATAATAGGCCCTCCCAAATCTTAAATCTATCTTAACTACGGAATAAATAAATAAACATCGTGACTTACGGCACGATGTTTGTAAATGACATTTTAAAAAGCAACAAAGTTTAAGAAAGATAAATCTAAAGTAATATAATTAATTATATGAATAAATGATAACTTTATTAATAATCAAAACGAAAATATAAAATAAAGATTTAATTATAGGAAATGATTTGAGAAATGCTCGACTTGTTTAAATACTGAACAAATTTATTGAATATAAAAAAAAAGCAATATTGATTAAAAGTTTTATTTACACGCACACACACGCATTTACGCACTTGCACAGAAAAGAACATATTAAATATCATAAAATATGGATGGTAGAATATAAATTTCCTTTTTATATTTTGAAGGTAAGTGTTCTAATTTATAAAATAATAATTAGGGTCAAAGTTCATATTTGAAAGTCCTGAGTTTTAAATTTGAGGGATTGCATAGTGTTTGATTTTACGAAGGTTGAGATTACAATAATAAGTTACAATAATAAGTTTTAAATATAATGAATTACGGAACATTTTATAGTTTAATTTACGAAAATCAAAGTTAGTTAATTATGAGATTGCCTTTTTAAAAGTTTACGTATGGAATGAATGAAAGCATAAAAAAATAAAGTGTTTACCTAGGATTTTGGCTTAGTCTTCCGCTGCTTCTAATTAAGTGAAGGTTTGAACATGGGAGATGATGTTTTCCATAATGAGGTTATTCATTTCTTTTAAAGTTGAGCGTAATAAGTCTGGACGATTCATGTATTTCACGGAACATTATTGGAATGGTTGGAGCACTAATTTCAGATGGTAATATTGTTAAGTATTCATAGCGACGGAGATGTTCTGGTGGCGGAGCGTCGATCAATCACTGAAGGGTTTCCTAGCCCCTCATGACAATCGACGCTCTAAATATTAATTTCACAGCGATCATCTTGAATACGGATAGCACAAACGAAGTATTTTGAATTAAATTGAATTTTGACTTGAATTGAAAGAAAATTGAATAAAAGAGGTTTGACAATTTGACTTAGCTTAACTTAACATTTTTAACAGTTCAGTTGACATCTTTAGATTTTGCTTGATATTTATATGGGTTGGATCTTATCTGAGGATCCAATCTCCCCCCAGAGTTCCATGTTCTTAGAGTTGTCGTTGGGGTCCGTGTCCAACGTAGTGTTCATGTGCTTGAGGCAATCATATGTTTAGGCAATCTCATATTGCAATCTCAGTTAACAAACTTATATTCATTCACACCTTGGATGCATACGTATGTGCGTGTCTTACGAGAACAATATAATTTACATTAGCTAAAAAGTCGAGCATTTAATCTTTCTCAAAATCATTTCTATAAGCTTTTACTTTTACTACAATTATAATTTAAAATACCCCTTTTTAATTACCCCCGCGGCATATACAAGTATAAATTATTTATTGATATTTATAATGGCATATTATTTTTTCATTTTAGAGAATATTATTTTAGTAAATTATGTTAAAGCCTTAAACTATTTAATTAGACATATTAATATTTTATTTTACAAGTGTATTTTAGAAAGTATGGAAAGAAAACTATATCTATTTTTTATCATAAGTTGTAAGAAAATAAAATAGAGTATTTTACATTGCTTGAGTGTGTGTGTGTTTACATATACCGACTTTGTCTCGGTATATATCCCCGCGATCCGTCCAAAAAAAATTAAAATGTGAGGTTTGGCATTTTAATTTTTTCACAATAAAATTATTTATTTTCTTTCTCTCTCTCTTTCTTTGCTCCGCTCCTCCTCCGTACGGTGAGGGGTTTGAACTTCATTCACTAATTTCAAGGCCCGGGCATTATATGTACCAATCCTTCGGGTCCCTTCATACAATATGAAGGCATTGTTGCCATATGCGTGTCCTATGACATAAGGTCCCTCATATAAGGGTTGAAATTTTTTATAAATGGCCTGTTCCGGCCGACTGACTGGATTCGTCCGTACCATGACTTTGTCTCCTTCCTTGAATATTCCTACCAAAACTCCCTGTCTTTTTTTTCGGACTTGGCTCATTTTCTGCAGTTGTCGTTTGGCTTCTTGGGCATCCCTTGTCCGATTTATTTTTTCCCTTTGAGGCCAGGGTCCTTGGGCATATGGGTATGGCCTCCTTCTCCCAAAGTGAAGGCGGTCGGGTTCAAACCCAGTTGACTCATTCCTGGTTTCGTTTATCATGCTCACAACCCGGGGCGTTTCCTTTACCCATGCCTTATGGTTTCCACGCACATATATTCTGAAAAGTCGTCCCAGTTCCCGCATCATTCGCTCGCACGGATTGGCTTGAGGATTTCGAATAGACGTGAGGGCATGCTTAATATTATTTTTTTTTGTCCACTGTGCCCATTCTTTGGATACGAATGGAGTTCCATTATCTGATAAAATTCTTTTTGGCTTTCCCACTTCCCTAAATTGTCGATTTTCCAGAACTCGAATCGCCTGCTTTGCATTTGCTTGACTGATCGGAAAAGCTGATACCAATTTAGAATACAAGTCATATGCCACCAGCAGGTATCTCTTCCCATTTGCCATCGGTAGTGGCCCGTAGAAGTCAATAGCTATTGTGTCATTTGGCTCATACACGAGGATGGGTGTCGATATTCCCTCATTCGATCTATTCATTGGCTTTGTTTTGGCGCATGTCATACATTTCCTTATTTCTTGCATTACATCCCGGTGGAGATTTGGCCAGTAAAACCATTGTTCAATCCATCCGGCGGTCTTGTTGCCCCCGAAATGTCCTCTTTCATCATGTGCCAGCGCTATAATATTCTGTCGTATGGCTCTTGGTATTATCACCCGATAATTCTGCCCATTTCCTGTTTGTCGTTGAAGAAGTCCATTTCTGATAACGCATTTTTTCCGATGTGCCCATAACGTATTTCCTTGACTATTTAGCACCGCGTGGTTCCTGCCAAAATCCATGACCTGTTTACATTCCCTGTCTTCCCGTTGCGCTTCCTTAATTTTCTGTAGGCTATAAGGTTCCCTGCTTTGGGCTCGTGTCGTCGCTATGTATGGCTCCTCGTTTCTTTCATGGCCTCGTCCTATGGGATATCGGCTAAGGGTATCTGCTATTATATTGTCTCTCCCCTTACAGTACTCTACTGTATAATCAAATTCCTGGAGGGTGAGGCTCCACCTTACTAGGCGGCTATTCGTCAGAAAACTCCTGTTCAGGAACTCTAAGCTTCGGTGATCGGTCACGACCACCACTCTTGATCCTACTAGGTATTGCCTCAGTTTTTTGAAAGCCCATACAATGGCCAGGGCCTCTCTCTCGGTGACCGTGTAGTTCTGCTCGGCCTTTGTAAAAAGTCTACTTATGAAGGCGATCGCTTTGCTCTGTCCATTGCTATCCTTTTGAAACATCATTGCCCCCATTCCTATTCCACTGCTGTCTGTTTGTACATAAAATGTACGTCCAAAGTCTGGGTGTGCCAACACTACGTGTCTTAAGAACCCTTCCTTTATTCGGTGGAAGCTAGCCTCCTGTTCTTCTTTCCATGCCCATGGTGTTTCTTTCCTCAGAAGTCTGAGCAGTGGTTCTATCCTTTCTGAAAAATTTGGATAGTATTGTTTAAAGAAATTACATAGTCCGAGGAAAGCCTTGACGTCACGCTTCTTTTTGGGTTCTGGGAATTCCTGTATGGCTTGTATTTTTTCCGGATTAGGTGATACTCCCTCTTTACTAATAATATGCCCTAAAAACTTCACCTCGGGTGTCATGAGCTTGCTCTTTCCCAGGTTTATTTTGATTCCCTTTTCTCGACATTCTTGGAATAATTTTCGAAGGCATTTAATATGCTCCCTATTATCCTCAGACGCGATGATGATGTCATCAACATACGTGGTGCTAAACCCCTTCACTTCCTCTGACAGCACTCTATCAAGGCATTGTATCAAACCTGCTCCGCTATTTTTTAGACCAAATGGTATCCGGTTGAACTGATAGGCGATACCATTATATCGGAATGCTGTATACTGGCGGTCATCTGGGTGTAGGCTAATCTGCCAGTAGCTACTGGTCATGTCTAGGGTAGAAAAAACACCTTTCCCATTGAACCGATTTATTAATTCACTCATGGGGGGCGGAGCATTTGTGTCCGCGATCGTGATCTTGTTGAGGTGTCTCGCGTCCAAACATAATCGTACCGACCCATCCTTCTTCTTTGCTACCACAATGGGGTTGTTATATGGTGAGGAGCATTTTGAGATTACTCCCCATTCTAGCATGTTGTTTATCTGTTTGCCTATCTCTGACCGGTATTGAAAGGGGATCGGGTATGATCTAGATTGATACGGTTGATCCTGAATGAGTTTTATCCTGTGTTCGTAACCACTGATGACTCCAGGTATGTCGGAGAATACGTCCTTGTATTTCTCAAGGAGACTTCCCAATTCCATCTCTTCTTCTCGCTTTGTTTCGATCTTCTCCGTTACCATTTTCTTTGCTAATTCCATACTATGTACGGCCTGTTCCATGTTTATTGTTTGGTCTTGTTCTATAAAAGGCACCATCCTTCCTGAGATCCGGGCTTGTTCTGTTTCGTAGTCGATGCTACATTTATATTTTCCCATAAAATCGGATCCTAATATAACATCATGTATTAATCCCTGCATTACCAGCATGATTTGGTTATGCTGGTTTCCTGCTATTTTAATGTCTACCCATGCCTGTACTGCTTCCGCTTGGGCCCTTTTCCCATTCGCCAAGGTTATGCGCATCATCTTAAGCGGTAGTGTTTTGAGGTTTGGTTCTTCTTGGGTAAGTTTGCTGAATGTTTCTTGTGACAGAACTGACACTTGACTCCCTGAATCTAGTAGTGCGTGAGTTTTCATTCCCCCTATTTCAACCTCTATTTTAGGGCATCGAGATCCATTTCTACTTCCCTTCTCTTCCTTTATGATCTTTCCTATATTGGCTATTTGACTTTCTTCCTCTTCCTCATTTTCATCCTTTATCTCTTCTAACCTCCTTACTACCTTGTCCATATTATCTATCCCTATCAAAAATTGTTTTGCCCATGTGGGTAATCCCCTTCCTGCTATTCTGATCAACCATTCCTCAGATGGTGCGCCTACGTTTATTTTTCTTAGCTGTGCCATTCTCCTACGAAAAAATCCTTCCATCGTTTCTCCTGTTTTCCATTCCTCATTTTCTATTTCACGTAAGGCTCTCATTTGTCTTGCTTTTCCCCAATAGCTCTCCTTTATCATTTCTTCGTACTGCCTGAATGTCTTTGGTTTCTGTCGTATTGATTTCCACCAATCTAGAGCCCCTTCCCGTATATGGCTGACTGCTATGGCTATTTTACCCTCTTCATTAAATGTTTTGTAAGCGAATAATCTCTCTAGGCTCTCTATGTGTTCACTTGGGTCCTCGTTACTCTTTCCCTTAAATATTTGTACTATTTTTCCTATTTCACTTTCCCACATATTATCGTTATTGCTGTCCATTTGATAAAAGATTTTTTTTTTCTTTATTTATATCTAAACTGTTATAACTTTTTGTGGATGCTTACAGGAACGTGATTATTTTATTTCTTTATTTATGATAAAAGTGATTAATCGACGTCCGCGCCTCTATCTCCCGCTATGTTTTTTTTTTTTTTATTTATTTTATTTCGCTCCGGCTCCAAATGTTTTTTTATTAAAAGATTTGCGATATTGTGAATCGCTGTATTTTGTTCCGTTTATTATTTTCCTTTTCTCCCTTTGTATTCGTCCAAAGTTTTTGTTTACATGAAAAAAGTTTTGCGTCTTTTACGAGGTTCGGCCGCTTTTGGCTAATATTTTGATTTGCTTCTCTAAAACATTATTTGTATTAACTTCACGTTTGGAAGCGTCATTTGTATTAGCCTCACGTTGGAAGCGCCAATTGTTACCGTACGGTCTATCTATCTTTATCCGTACGTTCCTAAAAGAGATCGAGAGCTCCGAAACAAACATGACATAGCGTAAAGCTTTATTTATTTTCTTATATCGATAACTGTTCACTATCAATACAAGGGGGCGCCAGATACGATGATTTAATTATAATTTAACTTCTCGCATCACCTTACGTCATATCAAAACGATTTCGAAGTCTAATCCCGCCCACAAGCTCAAACTCCCAGCATGGACCAATAGGGTCACTCAGGGTCGCGATGTAATTATTTCTAAATTACTCTTCTGGTAAAAGACGCTATATTAACTAATGGATAAGACGCTTGATTGATTAATAGGTCGATCCAAGCATTGGACCTGGTCATTGGTTATTTGGAACCAATACGATAATTCGTTTATGTCTCGAAACAATTAGAAGCTATAAGATCATCCCCCCATATCATACTGTCCGGTAGAATTATTTACTCCAGCTTTACTTATAATTTATTGACATTTATTTATACTTTTTATAATAGGCCCTCCCAAATCTTAAATCTATCTTAACTACGGAATAAATAAATAAACATCGTGACTTACGGCACGATGTTTGTAAATGACATTTAAAAAAAAGCAACAAAGTTTAAAAAGATAAATCTAAAGTAATATCATTAATTATATGAATAAATGTTAACTGTATTAATAATCAAAACAAAAATATAAAATAAAGATTTAATTATAGGAAATGATTTGAGAAATGCTCGACTTGTTTAAATACTGAACAAATTTATTAAATATAAAAAAAAAGCAACATTGATTAAAAGTTTTATTTACACGCACACACACGCATTTACGCACTTGCACAGAAAAGAACATATTAAATATCATAAAATATGGATGGTAGAATATAAATTTCCTTTTTATATTTTGAAGGTAAGTGTTCTAATTTATAAAATAATAATTAGGGTCAAAGTTCATATTTGAAAGTCCTGAGTTTTAAATTTGAGGGATTGCATAGTGTTTGATTTTACGAAGGTTGAGATTACAATAGTAAGTTACAATAATAAGTTTTAAATATAATGAATTACGGAACATTTTATAGTTTAATTTACGAAAATCAAAGTTAGTTAATTATGAGATTGCCTTTTTAAAAGTTTACGTATGGAATGAATGAAAGCATAAAAAAATAAAGGTGTTTACCTAGGATTTTGGCTTAGTCTTCCGCTGCTTCTAAGTGAATGATGGTTTGAACATGGGAGATGATGTTTTCCATAATGGAGTTATTCATTTCTTTTAAAGTTGAGCGTAATAAGTATGGACGATTCATATATTTCACGGAACATTATTGGAATGGTTGGAGCACTAATTTCAGATGGTAATATTATTAAGTATTCATAGCGACGGAGATGTTCTGGTGGCGGAGCGTCGATCAATCACTGAAGGGTTTCCTAGCCCCTCATGACAATCGACGCTCTAAATATTAATTTCACAGCGATCATCTTGAATACGGATAGCACAAACGAAATAATTGAATTAAATTGAATTTTGACTTGAATTGAAAGAAAATTGAATAAAAGAGATTTGACAATTTGACTTAGCTTAACTTAACATTTTTAACAGTTCAGTTTTTATCTTTAGATTTTGCTTGATATTTATATGGGTTGGATCTTATCTGAGGATCCAATCTCCCCCCAGAGTTCCATGTTCTTAGAGTTGTCGTTGGGGTCCGTGTCCAACGTAGTGTTCATTCAATCCATATGCTTAAGGCAATCATATGTTTAGGCAATCTCATATTGCAATCTCAGTTAACAAACTTATATTCATTCACACCTTGGATGCATACGTGTGTGCGTGTCTTACGAGAACAATGTAATTTACATTAGCTAAAAAGTCGAGCATTTAATCTTTCTCAAAATCATTTCTATAAGCTTTTACTTTTACTACAATTATAACTTAAAATACCCCTTTTTAAATACCCCCGCGGCATATACAAGTATAAATTATTTATTGATATTTATAATGGCATATTATTTTTTCATTTTTAGAGAATATTATTTTAATAAATTATGTTAAAGCCTTAAACTATTTAATTAGACATATTAATATTTTATTTTACAAGTGTATTTTAGAAAGTATGGAAAGGAAACTATATCTATTTTTTATCATAAGTTGTAAGAAAATAAAATAGAGTATTTTACATTGCTTGAGTGTGTGTGTGTTTACATATACCGACTTTGTCTCGGTATAATAGAGACCCCACATGTGAATCAGACCTCAAGAAAATTATGGTCCACCAGACCAAGCACAAGCGAAATGAGCAATAATTCTTAGATGAAGAGAAGCTAACCGAGAAATCTAAATGGAGAAAGTTGAAGCCAAAAAGTAGGATAGAGAATAAGTCTCACTGAAAAC
Organism: Epiperipatus broadwayi; assembly: GCA_028023455.1. Classification (NCBI taxonomy): domain Eukaryota; kingdom Metazoa; phylum Onychophora; class Udeonychophora; order Euonychophora; family Peripatidae; genus Epiperipatus; species Epiperipatus broadwayi. The sequence continues at coordinate 506,245 of JAQFVV010006243.1, forward strand.
CACCAGTTTTCAAATTGGGAACAGAGAAAGGAGATACTGAAGCTAAGGTAAAGATCAGGGCCCATAGAAAGAAAATAATCTTTGAGGGGGAGCATAGTAAAGTAATTATAAGGAATTTAAAACCAGATTTTCAACTCCCTTCAGTCATCCACTCCATATTATACAACTAATACACATGATCACACTAATCTCCAATGTACATATTTCCTGCTGAACCAGCACTCATCAGTTGGTTCAGATTATAATCTAGCACACATATATATGATCAGAGTGTGGCTTATATTAATATAGCAAACTTTCAAACTTTAATGGTCAGGCTTTAATCTTCTCCTCTTCCAAACTCTTCAGCCTTCCATATCATTGAAAAATCTGATATCATGTTCAAAGTTCTTGTTTGCCAAATTTGTTGTCATACTCATGTTGTTTGTAGGTCATTCTGACCCTTCATATGTAGGACCATTTAAATACACAGAATGACTTACAGGCAATATGGTTATGACAACAAAATTGAAAAAAAAAAGGTTTGGAACATGCCATCATCAGATCTTCAATGATATGAAAGTCTTTTAAAAAAGGAGAGTGGGGAAGATTAAAGCCTATCCATTAATGTTTGAGGGTTTGTTGTGTTAATATAAGCCAAGCACTGATTATATATGTGTGTGTGAGATGATGATTCGGATCAACTGATGAGTGCTGGATCAGCACAAAATATTATATTGGAGATTATTTACCTTTTTTATGTTATGTGGACATGTGTATTGGTTCTATAATGTTGAGTAGCTGTCTAAAGAGAGCTTGAAAGTCTGGGTATGAATACCCTCTAATTACATTTAGCTTAAGTATATATACTATGCTTGTATTTAAAATATTAAAGATCAGAATTGTATGTTTCAAAAAATCAATAATAATTAAAACTTAATTTTAAATAAATAATGTTTATTAATAAAAGAAACAAAACATAACAAGGAACATGACACATTGAGGTAACTTAAAGATGAAGATTTTTCATATGTTATAGCATCGGCCGGGACTTAAAAATGAATATTTCCTAGAAAAATTAGCTATTTTAGAGTTAAAAATATATCACAAGATTTTACACATACTATTATAACTTAATTAAATATTATACAGCTTAAGAGTAGTAGTATTCACTGATATAATAGTGATGATTAACTTTGTTTAATAATCATTATGTTATTTTCTATTTATTTAATTACATATCTTTTATTATGGATATACATTCAAAAGTATAAACTTTTTAATTCAATTTAACTAATAAAAAATGTGCAGAATAAAAGCAAAAGATCTCTTTAATTATTCTTTTTTTAATACTTAATTGAATAAAAAAACATTTCAACTTTCCATTTTTTTTTTTAAAAAAAACTTGTACTTATTTTACCAATGAATATTATTTCACTATGTTGCTTAAATTTCATATTTTTTCCAAAATTTTTCTGTTATTATAGATTGTCTCTAAAGTTGCAAAATCATTTCATTATTCATTTTATTTTTTAAATAATAATAATAAATTTTTAAGTTAGCAGTAAGTTAATTAATTAATTTTTACCAATATCACTCATTAGAAATTATTTTATAGCTAATTTAATAAAATTAAATATGCTCACACAACATCATTATAATCAAATATATAAATAAATATTAAAAGTAAACAATTTATTTTTTAATTTAGCTGTATTATTATAAAAGATTGAGAAATTACAGTTATTCATAAAAACCGTAAATAATCTATTTTATAAGATTTTTATCAACACATTGAAATTTAATAAAAATATAAAAATACTTGAAATACAGACAATCTTTATATACCTGGAATCTAATAATAAATATAGGGGATTTGAACTCAGACTTTTAAGCATCTTTCAACTATCCACACTATCTTATATCACTGATACACATGATCACACACATGCAAAAAAGATCAATAATCACCAATATATATATTTTGTGCTGAACCAACACTCATCAGTTGGTCCAGAATATCATCTCTCACACACACACACATATATATACACCTGGGTCTCGTTTTACATGATAGATAGGTTCCTCAGAAAACACGCGCAAATGAAATCGTGCAAAAATAGACGTAACTTACATTGAAAAAGGGGGGGATATGGTCTGTGATTTTTCAAAATTCATGTAAAAGTAAAGCACCAATGTAAAATTACTTTAAAATTCGTGCAAAAAAAAAAATAAGGAAATAAAATATGCCTAATAAAAAATTTCAAATTTGAAAAAAATTGATACACGACAAACTTTTTTTAACTATAATATTTAATTTTATTCAAAATAATATATTTTTATGCATAATTTACAGTACAGTAATTTACATTTTTTTATACATGTTTTAATTATTATCGCTATTTGCCCAAAAACACGTTCATTTGCAAAGTAGTAAAAAATCAGATTCTCATGTGATGTGATGTGATGTATTTGGATTCTCCTTAAACGAAGTCAAGAATATCTCAGCAATTATTCTCACAAGAGGAAATACAACTAGCGCCAAGTTCACTCTCATGTTGTGTTAATGGTTTTCTGTTGATGATGACGATGATTTTAATAATTGTTTATGAACTTAGACTTATGATAATAAAAAGACATTTATTCACCACTGCTGGGAAAAATTTAATTAAAACTAACAATTAAAAATTAAATTCTTATTTTTGTCTTTAATTTTCAATTCCAATTAAAAATTAAATTTCGTTTTACATCACATTAATTTCAAGTCACCCGTAAGTAATTTTTAAATTGTTAATTCCAATTAAAAATCAGATTTTAATTTTTAATTGTGCCCACTGTTATTACTGATCTTTTAAAAATAAACTTGTGGACACTAAATGATTAATAATTGATTACATTCTTTTTTAAAAAGCAAAAACAGAATGTGATTTAAAATGCAAAATTAACACGCACAATGTTTGAACAAATTTACATTATAATCTTGTAAAATTTAATGTGTGTATACATAAAATGTGGAAATCATGATTTTAATTTCATTATTGCATAAAATCTTACTATTATAAAGCACTGAAAATATTGAAATTACTAAGATGAAAGTAGAATTCCAATAATGTGCTATTACTTTCAATATAACATAAGTGCGCGAAATTTATTATTTAAAGTAATAGCACATTATCGGAGGTCGACTTCTGGGGAAGCACGAATCACGTAACTTCAAAATCGTATTAAATAAGTCTGCATAAAAAGAGACCCAGGTGTGTATATATATAATCAGTGCTCAGTTTATATTAAGATAGCAAATCTTCATACTTTAATGGACCCTTCAATCTACTCAAACCTCAAACTCTACAGCCATCCATACCATTAAAAATCTGATGTAAACTGAGCACTGATTATATATATATGTGTGTGTGTGAGAGATGATAATCTGGACCAACTGATGAGTGCTGGTCCAGCTTGAAATACATATATTGGTGAGTATTGATCTTTTCCACATGTGTGATCATGGGTATCAATGATATGAGATAGTGTAGATAGTTGAAAGGTGCTTGAAAATCTGAGTTCAAATCCCCTATATTTAAAAATATAAAAGCAGAATAAATAATTATCTTAAATAAAATAGATCCATATTTCTATTCAAGCCTTATATAATTTATTTTTTTATTTTATTTTATTCATTTTGTAAATAAGACATTTATTTTTATATAGTGCTGTTTTTATAAACTAATATTAATTAGCCAATAAGCTAATGCACATGCACTTTATAGATTTAACTATATAAATGAATACAAGTCTTTGTGAAAAGACTTTATCTTGTGTTTGGAAAGTGAGAGTATTCATTTATGTAGTTAAATCTACAAAGCGCATGTGCATTAGCTTATTGTTTTATTCATTTTGGTGAAATAAATTATACTAAATTATTAAATTTTATTCTTGTTTTAATTCCATTTATTTGAAAAGATCATTAATGCTAAACTTTGATTTTTTCAAACAGAACTTTTTTAAATATATAATAATTATAGTGTTATTTTTTATTTTTTCTATGATAAAAATGTATTATTATTATTATTATTATTATTATTATTATTATTATTATTATTATTATTATTATTATTATTATTATTATTATTATTATTATTATTATTATTATTATTATTATTATTATTATTATTATTATTATTATTATTATTATTATTATTATTATTATTATTATTATTATTATTATTATTATTATTATTATTATTATTATTATTATTATTATTATTATGATGATGATGATGATGATGATGATGATGATGATGATGATGATGATGATGATGATGACAAAAAAAATATTTTTTATGATGCTGTAGTTTTGTCTGGAAAATTAAAAATATATAAATGTGTTAGACTTGCTGTCAAACTGTAAATAAAATTATATATTTCTATAATAATTCATATGACAATGTATGTATTTGAAACTTTGGCTTATAAAAACATTTTGAGCAATTAAAAAATACAATATTTCAAATAATTTATTTTCTTTCTTAAACTCATTTTAATTAGATACTTGTACATATTTTAATTTAAAAAATAATATTTGATATTTTTATTAATTTTTTATATAAAAATAATTAATAAAATTAATCTTACTTAAAATAATTGCTTAACCAGTACATATCTGTAATGTATCATTTAGTAAATAATAAAATGATGCAATTTTCCTTTATTTTATATATATATTGAATAAATTTATTTTAATTAGATACGTCATAAAAGATGAAGAAAATAATGTTTATAAGTATTTATACTCTATTAGTAATAAATATTTTTGTATGTAAAATAATTCATAAATAATAATGAAAATGATAATCATATTAAGTCCAGCCTCAAAATGTTATATGTTGTCAAATTAAACAAGAAAAAATAAATAATGTGAATAAATAGTTTGCTTAAGGAGAATTCAACATTTTTCTATGCTTTATAAAAAATACATATTGAATAAATCTGTTTTAATTATGTGAAACCATTCAAGGTTATTGAAATACAAGGAAAATAATGTTTTAGTAATGTATTGTTATTAATAATAATAAATATTTTTAAATTTAAAATAATTGTATATAAAAATAATGAAAATGAAAATTACATTAAGACCACTTCAGATGATATATATATAAAATATGTGTAATAATGCTTGAGACTAAATGGGTTATAAGTAATCATTAAAATCAGTCAATACTTAGACAATCCCAATATCAATAATAATCTCAATCTGTTGTCAAGGCAACAGATTGAGATTGTTGATGGTTATTGATATTAGGATTGTCTAAGTATTGACTGATTTTAATGATTATATATATAATATTTAAATACAGGTATATTATTTATACTTAATATAATTATAAGAAACTGGAGCTCAGACTTTCAAGCTTCCTATAGCTATCCAATCCATATTATACAACTGATACACATGGATACATACATGTGAAAAAGATAAATGATCTTCAATATATGTATTTTATACTGAACCAGCATTTGTCACTTGGTGCAGATCACCATCTCCCACACATATATACAATCAATGTTCATTTTATATAAAGATAACAAATCTTCAAACTTTAATGGGCAAGTTTCAATCTTCATCACTCTCCAACTCTTCAGTCATTTATATCAATGAAAATCTGAGGATGGAATACTCAAAGCTCTTGTTGATGCCAATATTATTGTTATTTCCATGTTGACATTAAGTCAATCTGACCCCTCACATATACAGCCTTAACATTTTCTTCCCTCTTCTGTATAATTAAATAGACATATTAAAGTCTTATTTGTGAATAGTCAGATTGACTTAAGTCAACATGGGTATATTGGCATCAACAAGGACTTTGAGCATTCCATCCTTAGATTTTCATTTACATGAATGGCTAAACAGTTAAAGAGTGATAAAGATTGAAGCTTGTCCATTAAAGTTTGATGGTTATATGTGTGAGAGATGGTGATCTGGACCAACAGATAGGTGCAGATTCCACATGTAATGTGCATATTAGAGATCATTTTTCTTTTTCACATGTAAGTGGTCATGTGTATCAGTTGTATAAGATATCTTGGATAGCTAAAGGGAACTTCAAAGTGTGAGATTTTCAACATTTTTATGTCATATTCATGGTTATATTACAATAATGTTAAAATAAAACATTGCACAATCTTTTATAAATTTCAGAACTTTCTTAATTGAATACTATAATATCATTGGTCATAGTTTTAATTTTAGTAGTGCATAATCTGTAAAAATATAAACCATTGTAAATGTGAAAGTAACTTTTCCACAAGGAGCAAAGCTACATTGTATTGGTGCTGCCATAGGACTCAGATTGGTTGATTTTTGACTATCTGTAGTATTCATTTTATGAGTTTTCATTCATTTGATGGAAAAATAGAGTTAAAATGTCTTTTGATTTGAGATTAGTTTTAACTAAAATTATTAAATGTTAGCATCACTCTGTGAAAAATCAATTTAGTAAGATATGTCATATGCATGTAGGACTATGGCTTATAAAAAAATTTTGAAAAATTAAAAAATACCATATTACACATAATTTATTACTTATTTATTTTTCAATTTGTAACATGAACTATTACTTTTTTCAGTCAGTGAATGATGTGACCAATAAGTTTTTATATGAAAATGTTTGTTTTTTAGTAGACCATTAATTAACTGAAAATTTACAAATGGCAAACCGGTAATGTTCACTGTTAAATAAGAAACAGCTATTGATTTAAAGAGACACCTACTTCCAAGATTACTTAATGTTGTTTTTGTAATTATAAGTGGAGTTTTAACATTTTAAAAGATAATTTCATTGCTTTAATGGCTTCTTTACCAAAATTTATTTTACTGATAGAAATTTTCTACATATTTTATCAATCTTTTATGACAATATTTATTTTTGTTTATTTTGTTTTTTAATTGCAAAGTTATTATTTTTATGATTATTTTCAATATTTAAAATTATATTTCTAATATTTTTATTTCAAAAATATAAATATTTAGTGATGAATAAATTTTTTATTCAATTAAAACATAAACAGAGACAAAAATTATGGTCTTTGCAGACAAAATATAGCTGATTAAAAGGTTAGGAAAGCATAGTAAATAGCCAATTGAAAAAATATCAGTCAATTATCCAGTAATGCACAATTAAGGAAAATTTGAAATTTATAAAGCATTGAACAATCATCTACTTTAACATCATTAAAAGAGTGTCATATATATGATGTTCAAATGTCAATTGCCCTCCAGGCAAATTATTAATTTACACTATTTATTTATTTATGTGTGTTTGTGCTTAACTTAATGTGAATTGTATAATTATATTAACAAATTTTCTTTGATTGAAAATTTTATGACATTAAAAATTATCAGACCATTGGATTAAATAGATCAAAATAAAAAAGTTAACTTCTCAATAAATACAATTCAAAACTATACTACCCTTAAAAAAATCATCTAACAAAAAGTGGTACATTATCATCTTGGGTTTCATCATCATCATCAACCATTATCAATCCACTGCAGGATGAAGGTCTCTCCAAGTTTAATCCATCTTCTCCAATCTTTAGCTTCTCTTTTCCACAACACCCCTGCACATTTTCTTATTTCATCCATCCATCTTACATGTGGTCTCTTTCTGGGTCTTTTACAATCTCTTGGAATCCAGTTTAAAATTTCAATTGTCCATCTATTATCATCTCTTCTAACAATATGTCCAGCCCAACTCCACTTCAATCTTTTAATTTTTTCAATGAGGTCAGTAACACCTGCTTGTTCTCTTACCCATACATTGCGTTTACGATCTCTTCTTGTTACTCCCAACATACATCTCTTCATACTTCTTTGAGTGGTCTGAAGTCTCTGAATTGCTCTTCTATTAAGTGTCCAAGTCTCAGCTCCATAAGTAAGAACTGGTAAAACACATTTGTTAAAAACCATTCTTTTCAAACACATAGGCATATTTCCTTTTAGTATCAAGTTATTTCTACCAAAAGCACTCCAACCAAGTTTAATTCTATGATTAATTTCCTCCATTATGTTTCCATCTGTATTAATAATCTGACCGTAGGTATTTGTAACTGTTAACTTCTTCTAATTCTTCATAATCAATCTTTATTTTCATATTTTGAGCAAATCGATTAAACATTACTTTAGTTTTTTTAACATTTATCTTTAGTCCTACTTTTCTACTTTCATCTGCTAACTCCTGCAACATTTCCTGCAGCTCTGAAGCATTATTTGCAAAAACAACTACATCATCTGCAAAATCTAAATGACTTAAATACTCTCCATTTACTTTCATTCCTTTAGTTTCCCATTTTAATCCACAAAATACTTCTTGCAGCACTGCTGTAAAAAGTTTTGGAGATATGGAGTCACCTTGCCTTACACCTTTCTCAATGTTGATTTTTCCAGTATCATTATGTAATCTAATTGTTGCTGTTGCATTTTTATAAATATTCTTTAAAATATGACAATATCCTGGATCTATACCTTGATGATCCAATGCTTTAATCACTGAAGAAATGTGTATAGAATCGAATGCCTTTTCATAATCTACAAATCCAAAACATAATGACAACTCATATTCATTTGTCCTTTCTATGACTTCTCTCAATACCTGGATATGATCTATTGTACTAAAACCACTTTTAAATCCAGCTTGTTCTCTTGGTTGGTGGAAATCCAAAGTTCTCTGTAGACGAGTTGTAATTATCTTGGTAAAATTTTTATATAAAACTGATAAAAGGCTGACAGGTCTGTAATTTCTAATATCTTCTTTATCACCTTTTTTAAATATTAATATTATTACTGCATTCTTCCAATCTTCCGGTACATCTTTATCATTTAGACATTTGGTATATAACTTTGCTAAAATTGTTTCTATTTCTTCACCTCCTTCTTTTAATATATCAATTATAATTCCATCATTTCCTGGAGCCTTTCCTTTCTTCATACATTTAATTGCATGTCTCACTTCTTCATTTAAAATTCTGGGCAATTCGGAAGATTTATTACTATATAATTCTTGATAAAAATCTTCTACCAATTTCATGATGTCATCTCTCTTTTTAGTAATAATTCCATCTTTTTTTCTTATTGCAGATATAAATTTCCTACCAATACCAAAATGTTGTTTAACATTCTTGAGACTTTTATTTTCTTCTACAGCTTTCCTTGCTATTTCACAGTTATACTTTCTTATATCATTTTCAACTTTTTTCCGTACCATTTTACAAAATTCGAGATATTCAATTCTTTTTAATACATCATTTTTGTATATCTTCATATTCCTTCTTTTCTTCATAAATTCTCTAGTCTCAGTAGAAATTTTATTAGTCAATTGCTGCTTTTTTCTACCAGCTATCTTTGTTGCAGTTTTTAAAAGTGTATCGGTTATTTTCATATTAATTGCATTCAAATCTGAATCATGTTCAAAATCTCCTAACACTTGAAACCTATTTGTAAGTTCTAATTTAAATTCATTAGAATGTTTCTGAAGATTAGGAATATCAACTGTAAATATTGTTTTTCTCAATAATTTTTGTCTCTCTAGTTTTACATTAACACGTAACTTACACCTTACTAAGCGATGATCACTTCCTGTGTTAAATTTATTAAGAACATTACAATCTTGAAATATGTATTTCCTGTTAGTCAAAATATAATCCAATTCTGCTGTACCTTCATTTAGATGCTTCCATGTCCATTTCCTTTTAACATTTTTCTCAAAAAATAAATTCATAATATAAAGTTTTTCTTTTTCTGCAAACTCCACAAGTCTATGTCCTCTCTCATTTTTATTACCATAACCAAAATTACCTACAGCAATTTCATCTTTCATTTGTCTACCAATTCTAGCATTAAAGTCTCCCATAACAATTTTAAAATGTTGTTTACTCTGATCAAAAGCCTCCATATAAAAATCTTCTACTACTTCATCACTATGAGAACTTGTTGAGGCATAAACCTGAATTATCTGCATTTGGTATCTGCTACTAAGTTGTATAATTAATCTTGCAACTCTGTCCGATACACCATCAATCTCCACAATATTGTTCTTCCACTTTTTATTTATAATGAATCCTACTCCACTTGTATTTCCAATATATCATTATATCAAAACACTAGTAGAATGTATACAAAAATATCATTGCTAAAGTTTAGGCTTTGTTAACATGATGACAATTACATTATCATTATTTTAACAATTATCAATCCAGATGAAAATCTCTCCAAGTTTAATCCATTTTCTCCAAACTATAGTCTTTTATCTCTTCATCACACCAGCAAAATTCATTTATTTATTTTGCAACCTCTTTTTATATCTTTTATCACCTATTTGAATAATATATCTTGCCCAGGTCTCTTTCTTAATTCTTTTAATGATTCTAGTGATATGTATTAGTTATCCCAACCATGTATTTTATTTTTGTTCTCTTCATGTTACTCATAATATACATCTTTTCTTACTTAGTTAAGTGAACTAAAGTGTGCTTTTCTATTAAATATTTAAGTCTATGATACATAAGTTATTATAACTGGTAATGTTCATCTACTAGAAAACTATCTTTTTTAAACACATATGTATATTTCAATTTAATACTAAATTATTTCTATCAAAAATACCCCAATCAAGTCTAATTCTGATTAATTTTATCCATTATGTTTTGATCTGCATTAATAATCTGATCAAGATATTTGTAGTTGTTAACTTTTTCTAATTCATCATTATCAATCTCTTTCTTCTTCTAAGAAAATCCATTACATTTCACTTTATCATTTTCATATTTGTCTTTTAGTCTTATTTTCTTATTTTCATCTGATAACTACTGCAATCTTTCCTGAAGCTATGAAGCATTATTTTCAAAAACAGCTACATCATTTTCAAAATTAAAATGATTTAAGTATGCTCCATTTATGTTTATTCATCTAGCTTCCTATTTTAATCTATAAAATAATTCTTGTAATACTGTTATACAAGTTTTGAAGATATGGAATCATTTTGTCATATACTCTTCTCAGTTTTAATCTTCTTGGACCATCAAGTAAATCTAATCACCGCATTTTGATAAATATTTTTCAGAGTATGACAATGTATAGGTTCATATTTTTGCTGCATTGAATTTAAAAATGGAATGAACAACTTTCACAATTTATGTCCATCCCAAAAGTGAAGTTTGATTATAAGATTATCATGAAAATTAATGATTTTAAATCTTGAGTTTGCAACTTGGTAAACATCCTATTATTTAAATACATTGTAATACCTTTTTTCTTTCACTTAACACAAGTTATGCCATTAATATTGGAAAGTATTTTTGAATGATAGTTTGTTCTAAATTATATATGTACATACTGTAACATTCTCCATTTTTCATTTAGATTATAAAATGCTAGTTAGCCAAATTATTTAATGGCAATGGTTCATTACAGTAGGAGTGCAGCTATTTCAAGAATATAGTTATGTTTCCTGACTAACCAACCTAATGTTTATTATAACTTGAATTGTTGATGACGAAGTTAGTTTAATTTATTTAAGAAGTTACCAGAGTCTATAGACTCCTAACTCTCATCATATTTTTGTTGACCTACAAAGCAAATAATTAACAGTAAGAGCAGTAATTATGATTTTCCCATCACTTAATTAATTTATTATAAGAATTTTTCCCAGGTTTTAATCAAGCATATTGGCAAAGGCAATTTACTCAATTCTCTAAACTTAATAATAAAATCTAAATAACTAAAATTCAGCATGCACAATGAAAGGTTTATTTTATTAGTAAAAGTTGTATAATACGCATTAAATATTTAATCAATAAGAATTATAATGTTGAAAAGAACATACATACATAATCCGATAATTATGTGAATTGCTTAATTTAAATAGTTCACTTTTAAGGTTAAAATCATAAATATCTCTTCTTTCTTTTTACTAAATTAGAAGTTTATCTTTTAAAATCTAGTTCACAAATTTTTTTGATTTATTTAGATAAGTTATGATATGGCCATTGGCTTACTGGTAAGTTCTTTTTATGACAAGTTGGTGACTTTTGTGATAAAAGATGCTAGTGAATGATCTGTTTCTACTCACACATGGATACTAAATTCATCATAGTAGTTCTGGGTGGGAGGATTTTATTATGGCTTCAAAAATGTTGCATACAAGAAATAGCCAAAAAAACACAGGTAAAAAGACCAATTCTAAATTTGTCTGTTTTTTTTATACTAATGATCATTTTGAGATGTCTGCACATATCCTTATCCTTTGTGTCATTATTACTCAATCTTCTACATTTGTTTTTACTTTTGAGGTACAAAGTTCTATTTTTTTATAACTTTTCTGCCCTCTTTAATTATTGTTAAGAGGTTTTACTCTAATAGTAATCCATATGTGCTTACATTCTTTTCAGTATTAATGTTACCTTAATAAAATAGATAATTTTAAACACAAATAGTTTTTATTGTAGGTATCAAAAAATATATATACATTATATTAACTAATAATAAAAAATATTACATCCATTGATGATTTTTTTAATTTTATTTCTTTTAAATCTTACTCAATGCCAATAGAATTGAACTATATATATAAATCAATACCACTGGGGTCGGGGAACAAAAATAAAATAGGGGTTTAAACCTATTTTATTCTCAAGAAGTTTTAAGTATAAATTTTATTATTATGAAAGAAGAACTTTATATATATTGTACCCTTATGTTTAAGTAAGAATGGATTATTACTATCAATTTACTGGAAATTTTTAAATTTTAAAGTTAAGTAAGGGAATGATGTATGGTATGTGTTGATGATTTTTTAATAATCTTGTTAGGGCAAGTAAAATAATTGATGTATAATATTGTGTTAGTATTTGAAAGAAAACAGTTATCTAAAAATCATTATAAGATTGTATAGTTGAGAGAACTGGCCATAAGAAATACTGATTTAATAAGTCTTATAAATAAATGATTAAAGTAACTTTTAAAAGTAATACTTTAAAGTTAAACGAATAGATTATTTAATAGTAATAATTGTATTTAATAGTTATATTTAAAAAATCATTTAATTAAAAGTAATAATGTGGGAGAAAAGTGTATCTTTGATTTTATAATATTAAAATAATTATTCTAAATTTTGCTATAATATTATTTTATGTAATATTTTATAAATTAAATTATTTATTTTAGTTTCATTTAAATTATTAGCATCTTATTTATTTTTGTAAATCATGTGATGTGTAATATTCACACCTGTGCTTGAGAATAAAATAATATTATCTGTTATAAATATTAGGTTAGGTTTTTAAAATAAATATAATAGATAAAATCAGATTTGTGTTTTATGTTGAAAATAAATACATTTTGTTTAAAATAAGGGTAGAAATAATAATAAATAGTGTAATGTGATTTTTAAAAGTTATTTTAAAGTATTTATTAAGTGTACATAAAATATGAAAATTAATTAAGAATTGAATAATATGATAAAAATAAATATTTAATAAATTATTACTAGTTTTTTCTTTAATCTGGTATCCATTTCCCAGGGTTGGATGTAAGCATTGTTGAAATTGACCAATGAAAATGTGTAGTTTGGGCAGGTATAAAACAGGTATGCAGAAAATTTCCAGGCCATTATTATCATATTATACTATTATACTGTTATGCCGTCATTATTGTTACCACGACTTCGGTAAATTAATTGGTAGAATAATAGTCAATTTTATTTGTTTTAAAATTCTAAAAGTACAGTAACTTATTGTTATAAGATCATGATATGGAGATGCAAGACTAAAAAATAAGTAATTCCTTACTTGCTAATCTATTTCATCTAATCTATCATTAACTTAAACATGGAGAAGTCATCACTGAATGTAAATTTATTGATGGAAATATTCAATTATTATTTTTATACTAGGCACTTAATTTTGCCTATGTTAATCTGTCATGTTAATTTATGATTGAATTTCACAAATGAGACTTCTCAGAGATTTTGGAAAGTTCGATAGAAATGGAGAATAGAAGAATATGAAAAGCTTTTATTCAAAAAGCTTAATTAAAATAAAATAGTTAAGTTTTTTTAAAAAAAAAACTTTCAGCATGACAAAAATAGTTATTGTAAGATGTTAAGATATTTCTTTTTGAAGAAATATTGAAAATCAATTTTGAACTGTGATTTTTTAAAAAAATGTAAAATTAAGATTATTTGCAAAAATGATTTATATCATATTTAAAAAATTATTTAAAATGAATAATTAGTGTATGCTGGACATACAAAAGGTTTTCTGAAAATTATTTATGGAAAATATTTTAAACCACGTACTAAAGACCGAACACTGGAAATTTTATTTGTTGTATCAGAGAACGTATAACATCAGGAAATATGGATAAAACTTATAAGAATTTGGAAATCATTTTAGTGAAAAATATCAAAAGTATTTTAATACTATATTTACATAGCAATGGAATGCATGAATTATTTAAAATTTTGGAGGTAAAGAATAATTAATTACATCAATCTGGATATTATGAAGTAAAAAGTGAACTTACCATATTTAGTTTAGAACAGTCATCTAGAATTTATGTGTTGCAATGTGAAATAACAGGGCATGCATAGTTTTTGGCATCAAAAGTGTACCAAGAGAAAAAGGCACTTCCTTTAGTGAACTTTTATCGGAAAAAAAAAACAACATTTCATTTCAAGAAGTTTTAATGGAACTGTTGTAAATATAATTTTAAATTATTTCTTTTACTAAAAAATTAATATTAATGCTTATTCTCAGTATAGAGATAGAGTAGGAACATAGAACATTAAATTATTTACTGACCTATTGATTAAATTGTTATTGTAAAAATAAACCTCTTTAATAATTTAAAAAAAAAAAAAACTTAATATATTTAAAAAGTGTGATAATGTGGAATAAATGATAATTAAAATGTTTTATTTAGTTTGTGATCCAGAAGACATCAACTAAGTAATTACCAGCAGAGATTACTTATGGTAATAATGTAAAAACATTGATGATTTTATAATGTATTTTATTATTTTGTGTGAATGCATGGGGACGTATATAAAACATGATACCTACACATAATTTATCGTTTGTTTAGTCATTTTAAAGAATATGCATACTTTTATTGATATCATAAGGATATTTAAACATAAAGGAAATATAAGGATATAATTCTATTATAACTGAACTTAATGTTTATTTTAAGTAATTAAGGTATTAAAATATGACATTGATGCTGATTGTTTATACTTAAGTTTGAGAGTTACCAAAGGATGAAATAATCTTGTCTTATTAGTCAGTTAGATTATTTTTTAAATGTGAATTTATTTATTATTATAGAAATGTGGGAATGAATTTAGCAATGTAAAGTGATAGATCTCTAATGATAATATCTTAGTATTCAGTTAAATGAGACCAAGATAATATGTTATGTAGGGTTTATTTATATGGGAATAAGAGTAGACTATAGTGATGATTATGCAAGTATAGATAACATAGCCCTATAGTTTGTATATATTCATGGCAGTGTTTGTTTTCTGTGTGTTAAAGTTTAATGTGCCATAGAGCTGAATAAGTAACCTGGACATTACTTGTTTATTTATTATTAAAATTTTCTTGGATTACATCGTAAAGGATAATATTTAAAATATGAAATAATGAGTAAATTTGGAAATACAGAATTGTTATTAAAATGGATAAGATAAGTTATGTTATTTAGGGTAAAAATAAATGTAAAGATTATAAGAACATGATTTTATCAGTGAAAGAATCATAAAACTTTTCATTTTTATTTTTCATATTTAAAAATGTTATTTATTTAATTTTATAAAAATGAATAATTGATATACAAATTAAAAAGCGTATGCAACACTTGAATGAGAAGCTATACCGATTCCAAAAATTATTATGCGCTAAGCACTTTTGAGGCCATTTGCCTCATATTCATAAAGGGGTTTATAAAGATATTATTTAATTATTAAGTATTTTTCAAAGACATACTATTAAAGGGACCAAACTAAATTGTGTTTAATGAATATAAGTAATCATAAGTTTTGTGAAAGTGATTTTATGATAACACACTAATACATACATTATATTTGAAATTTAAAGTAATGATTAGTAAGCCGTTTAGTTTAATTGTATGATATTAATTAAGGTCATTCACATCATTATTTAGTGAGGAATGACTATATGGAATAATAAAATTATTTTTTTTTAAAAGACTAAATAACAAGAATAAGTCCATATTGAAATAATTATCTTATATTTTTAGAACATATTGATTTAATAAAATTTGATAAATGTAATAAAGATCCTATAATAATATTTTTTGAAAATAAGAGATATTTTTAAGAAGAATGTTCTGTAGCCTATATTTTAGTTTATTTAATTTGTTGTTGTTTTTTTTTGTGAAAAGTACATAAATGTGAATAAACAGAATTCCTTAAGATTGTAAATAATGTAAATAATTTTATTGTTAAGTTTGTTAATAAAATTGTTAAACTTGTTTTATAAGTCTTGGTGTTGACTCAATTTCTCCACATCACAATTACATAATTACAGATAATTATAATTAAGACGTAGTATTTGCACAGCATAAATAAATTTATTATTTAAGAGTTATAATGTTTTATGGGTAGGATTTTATTTAAGAAGTTTCATGTATTATATCATTATGATGGTCATAGAATAACCACAGAACATTTACACTGAATTATATTAGTAATGATTGCCACATATTCTCAGATTATAATATCATACAATATATGTTTGTTTAAGATGCCATATGGATAATAGAAGATTACATTACATTATTATTATGTGATATACATGAATAATATTACAAGTAGAAAAGATATGAAATTAAATTATAGATTGAAGATTAATATTATTATTTTATTAGTATTGGTATTTGTTAGATGTAATTAGGAATGATATTAAATCCCTTATCATAATTGATTACAAAAGTTATAATTATTTTAGAATTATTTTAAAAGAACCTGAGATAACTTGAGCTAAATTATTTTAATAGAGATATTCAGATTAATTTATTGAGAATCATTTACTTAATTAATTTTGATTAAAGATGTAGGAGTACTATAGATGTAGTGTTTAAGTAATAAGAGTAAGGATAGTATTCTTATGCCATTAAGGTGATATCCTGTGGGATATTGGCTTAATGTATTCGTTTTGCCACTTGTAAACTCACTTCATAGTCTCATGATTTTATTAGATATTTATTTATTTGATTTATAAAACAGAACTATATTATTATTTATTAGTTAAGCTAGTTTAATAATGGATAGTATTAAAGAATATAGTTATTATTAACTTAAATACATTTTAGATGAACATAATTATTTATCTGAGCTAGATTAATTTATTGTTATTACATATTTCCTGGAAGTGAGGGTACAATATATATATATATATTGTGTAACCCGCCACGGGACCGTGACATTTCACTACCTACTCTAATCCTTGCTTGACGATTCTTTTTTTTTGTTGGCACCCGCTGTGTTCTTCCGTCCGGGGATTACATGATGTTCTGCGACGATAATTTCTAACACCCATACACGTACGCTTTATTTATTTTATACATGGATTCGAATCGAATCCCAGTAATAGGCGCCAGGAGAACTTTTAGAAGAGTCCGCCACGTATGTGCATAAGCCCACTCAATTATATCACAAAACATGCCCGTGCCTCGCTCCAGTCGGAAACATGAAACGAACACAGCCACAATTACCCTTCACACTACCTCCGTTATTATAATCATAGAAGGGCCCGCCCTACATCCCACAGAACAAATTAATCCAACTTAACTTTAGTCTAAAAAAGCATCACGACATAAGCATAAAATCAATAAAATCCCACCCCCAAAATATCAACTGCATTCATTTCCATACACACAAATTTACGCTAAAGCATTCATTCCGATATATATAAATTTATGTCGAAACTCCAAGCAATTAAATAACAAAAAAAATTAGCTACATAAATATTTATTTAATCTGTTTAATAATGATTAACGCAGGTATGTGATCGGCAAGCCGAGACAATTAACGGTAAACTTCAAATTACTTTGCACATATTATTTCAGACTGTTGATCAGTCGGCAAATTTATTAGGTAAAAAATTCTCGAACTGTTCATAAATGATTAATATTAATTATACTGTTTTAGATTAATGTCTTTCTAATAGTTCTGGATATTAAAGTTATTTCTTTAAGTGCACAATTGAATATAACAAATTTTACGATAGCTACCTGTGAAATGTAGAACGACTGTAATGGGATCCTGAGCGAAGATTATTCTTTAATGAGGTATTCCGGCGATTTGCGCGGTCTCCAAGCGAGCGTGGTCCTAATATGAGGTTCTCCGGTGGTATGAGCATCTTGATGGCAATCAGCTGGACTGGACGCGGAGGTCCGGCGGTCAAGCCGCGAATTCTATATTCAGCAACGCATGGCAGTTAGAATCATAACGTCTAATAAAAAATCAAGTCTCTTAATAATTTCTCTAAAGAAGAGCACAACTGTCCTCTGAAAACGCTGTTCGGCCTTTTTGATCTTTGCCTTCACGCCCTCACACCTTGAATTTTTCTCCTCCAATCAATCCCATGCACCTGTGAGTCCCTTTATTTGATAAGTCCATCGCGTGTCAGCTCAACTCCGAGATTTCTGGGATTGTTGACATTAGTTTGGAATTTAACCGTTTTTCTTAGGTATTGTTTCTCTGGGGACAGAAATCTGAGTCGTACAATAGCGGTGTACACTTTCTCACACCTCTGTTTCTAATTTTGGCTTGTTTTATCTCGGCGTACCAGCACATATCCTGCCTATTGTTTCAATTTCTAATTTTACATTTACTAATTACGTTTGTACAAATTAATCTGAGATTGCTTGGAATTTCAGAACATATTGCTAATTAATTTAAATTATTTGATAAAAGTTAAACTTGCGTTCAATCATTCTTCTTTAATTAATCAAAAATGAATAAAAAAAAACTACAACGACGGATTACAGATTTATTCTTAGCACACACACACAAAATAATAAAATAACAACAATTTTTACTCTTTTTTTCAATAAATCTGACAGGTACTCTTATATAGCTGCGATCGGCTTTTAGAAACGGCTGTTCTTCGCTTATTATTAAAGCAAGACCGCTTTTATAAAAGTTTTGTCCCTGTCAGTTATTTCGTCCATTGATTATAGTTAAATATACCCCCATACGCCTGGGTTTGAATACCATGTAACGCTATTCCGTTACATATCTCCCCGCCCGGTGTAGAGTAAAATCCGATGTTGCGGGGTTTAGCTCTGAGAAGGAGCGAAGTTATTCGGCCCTCTTCAGTGCCCTGGCATTGAATGTTCCATTAATCATTTTTTTTTTTTTCTTTTTGTGCAGCGTCCAACGAATCGACCCCACGCCTTCCTTTCCTTTGTGCGATACGGGTCCCATTATGGCAGCTTTCCCGTCCGTTCGTCTGCGGCTCCGCCTTCCCTTAAAATTTGGATCCGGTGCTCTGCAGTCAGACTTCCCTTTACAACGACTATTAACGGAGAAAAGACAATAAAACTATTTGGTAATCTAGGGTCTGTCACGATTGACGACAATGGCCAATTGGTTTCGTGCATCCCTGACAGGAGGTATGGGGATGGACCTTTCCGAAGTCCCCGATACAGAACATGATCGATCTCGATCTACGATTTTGGAAAGTCTGGACCGCCCAGCAATAACAACGTTTGGGAAGTGAGCTAGCACGAACTCTAACAAAATGTTTTACATAATCTCCCGCACTTAGGTTGGGCCCGTCATGTGCCAGCCGTCTCCCGGACTTACAAGGTACTCTCAGGTCGACCCACCAACACGTTGGCTCTATAGGCTATAAGCTGCTTTGCGAGCGTTTGATCTGTTTGTTTTTCTATGTTATACCCAAGGCTGGGGTTGGTCATCCCCCCTTTTCCCCTCCGTTTTTTTTTTTTTTTCCCATTTCCAATATCATATTCCGGTTCTTGTCATAGGTCATACCCGGTTCGTGGCATCTATTTCCCATTCGAATTCCCTTTAACATTTGTCCTTCTGATATCCCTAGTCGTAAACTAATTTTCCCTCCATCCTATGGGTTAGTATCGGTCCGGTGGTACTCGTTTTCTGGGTTGTTCATTCTTGTACTCCTCATATGACCGGGGTTTAAACTCCAGCGTCCTCCACCAGTCTCTCGCTGGGCCCTGTAGGTAGCCGCTGGCAATATTTACTCGGTCAGGTTCTCTCTCCGTAGGTTCTCGAAACAGATTCCTGACGCTTTCGAGGTGGTCCATCGGGTTTTCGTTCATCCCGGCCCTAAATATCTCTATCTTCATCTGTCTCTCCGCCCATACATGACTTGTGTCCCGTTGCGACATCTGCCTTTCCCATCTCTTCTCCATCCCTTCCATCCTTCTACTCATATTCCCATGCCCCAGGTCTGCTTCAATCCTTTGGATCCTCTGTCCCCACTCTCCCATTGTCTCACGGACTTCGTCCTGGTGTTGTCGAATTTCATGACACACCTCCTCCATCTGCCTGATGGCTTCCTTCATCACATCTTGACGTCTCTCGCCCTTTCCTACGTCATCCGTTAGGACCTCAACCTTCTCCTTTAGCTCACTCAGGTCTGCCTTCGTCCTATCCGTCTCCATCGCATTCTGATTTATCTCTTCCTTAACTTGGGTTAAACTACTCTCTTCCCCTTTGTTCTCTTCTGGCTTCCTTTCCTTTCCCCCGAGTAGTTGCCTTATCTCCTCTTTAAACTCTTCCCTCTCTCTTCTCCGCTCTTCTCTATCTTCCCTCATTTCGGCCATCATCTGCGTCATCATTCTTATTAAGATTTTAATGTCCCCTTCCTTCTGCGTGTCCTGTTTTTTAAATTGGATGGGACTCTCTCCCGTCTGTTCCCACATGCTTTCATCGGTATTGTCTTCCATTGTTTAATATTTAGTTTATCTTTGGCTATAATACTCCACGACTCGTCACCTACTACTCCGCGGGTCCCCCTGACTGTCTTATCCTATCCTTCGATGCTCATTGCCCTTCAAAATTCCCACAGCTCCTGTCCTTCCTTCAATTTGGTTCCTCACGCTCAGATTATCCCAGGTCCCACTGTTCCCTTCATTTATATACGGTAGCCCTCGGTTATATTCACGGTTATACTTTACTTAACTTTTATATATATATATATTTTTTTTGTGTGGTCATCTACATATCCGTGTTGTTTATACGCAACGTCCCTTTTATTTTTAAGTAACACGAAAACTAACAAGATCCCAGATACAGTTCGTTCCCTTTTTCAAGAATACACTAATATTAAAATGATTTTCCTTTCCTTTTTTTTTTTCGATTAAAATTATTTGCAGTTGTCTTATTAGTATAGAAATTAATTTACGAGTTGCTTCCTTTGATGCACGATATTTCCTCCACGGAATCCCGCTATTCCACAGCTTTCTACAAATATCAGTTATATCCGGCCGCTTGATTATTTTATTAATACTACTAGAACTAAATCCCCTTCCCACTCTCTCAAGCAATATTTAATAGTTTCTTTTTTTTTTTTTTCACGATAATTCCGAAAATTTTCCCCCTGCTTTAGTAGACAATTTGTTCAGTTATTTCGAGCGCCCTCTTTTTAGATTTGCTTTCGTTGTTATTAACGTCAGCTGTACTCACGTCGGTTCTGCCCTTTGAAACAACAGTTTTGCCGCACGTTGACGCGCCAAATGTAACCACCCACGGGACCGTGACATTTCACTACCTACTCTAATCCTTGCTTGACGATTCTTTTTTTTTGTTGGCACCCGCTGTGTTCTTCCGTCCGGGGATTACATGATGTTCTGCGACGATAATTTCTAACACCCATACACGTACGCTTTATTTATTTTATACATGGATTCGAATCGAATCCCAGTAATAGGCGCCAGGAGAACTTTTAGAAGAGTCCGCCACGTATGTGCATAAGCCCACTCAATTATATCACAAAACATGCCCGTGCCTCGCTCCAGTCGGAAACATGAAACGAACACAGCTACAATTACCCTTCACACTACCTCCGTTATTATAATCATAGAAGGGCCCGCCCTACATCCCACAGAACAAATTAATCCAACTTAACTTTAGTCTAAAAAAGCATCACGACATAAGCATAAAATCAATAAAATCCCACCCCCAAAATATCAACTGCATTCATTTCCATACACACAAATTTACGCTAAAGCATTCATTCCGATATATATAAATTTATGTCGAAACTCCAAGCAATTAAATAACAAAAAAAAATTAGCTACATAAATATTTATTTAATCTGTTTAATAATGATTAACGCAGGTATGTGATCGGCAAGCCGAGACAATTAACGGTAAACTTCAAATTACTTTGCACATATTATTTCAGACTGTTGATCAGTCGGCAAATTTATTAGGTAAAAAATTCTCGAACTGTTCATAAATGATTAATATTAATTATACTGTTTTAGATTAATGTCTTTCTAATAGTTCTGGATATTAAAGTTATTTCTTTAAGTGCACAATTGAATATAACAAATTTTACGATAGCTACCTGTGAAATGTAGAACGACTGTAATGGGATCCTGAGCGAAGATTATTCTTTAATGAGGTATTCCGGCGATTTGCGCGGTCTCCAAGCGAGCGTGGTCCTAATATGAGGTTCTCCGGTGGTATGAGCATCTTGATGGCAATCAGCTGGACTGGACGCGGAGGTCCGGCGGTCAAGCCGCGAATTCTATATTCAGCAACGCATGGCAGTTAGAATCATAACGTCTAATAAAAAATCAAGTCTCTTAATAATTTCTCTAAAGAAGAGCACAACTGTCCTCTGAAAACGCTGTTCGGCCTTTTTGATCTTTGCCTTCACGCCCTCACACCTTGAATTTTTCTCCTCCAATCAATCCCATGCACCTGTGAGTCCCTTTATTTGATAAGTCCATCGCGTGTCAGCTCAACTCCGAGATTTCTGGGATTGTTGACATTAGTTTGGAATTTAACCGTTTTTCTTAGGTATTGTTTCTCTGGGGACAGAAATCTGAGTCGTACAATAGCGGTGTACACTTTCTCACACCTCTGTTTCTAATTTTGGCTTGTTTTATCTCGGCGTACCAGCACATATCCTGCCTATTGTTTCAATTTCTAATTTTACATTTACTAATTACGTTTGTACAAATTAATCTGAGATTGCTTGGAATTTCAGAACATATTGCTAATTAATTTAAATTATTTGATAAAAGTTAAACTTGCGTTCAATCATTCTTCTTTAATTAATCAAAAATGAATAAAAAAAACTACAACGACGGATTACAGATTTATTCTTAGCACACACACACAAAATAATAAAATAACAACAATTTTTACTCTTTTTTTCAATAAATCTGACAGGTACTCTTATATAGCTGCGATCGGCTTTTAGAAACGGCTGTTCTTCGCTTATTATTAAAGCAAGACCGCTTTTATAAAAGTTTTGTCCCTGTCAGTTATTTCGTCCATTGATTATAGTTAAATATACCCCCATACGCCTGGGTTTGAATACCATGTAACGCTATTCCGTTACAATTGTGATGACCACATAAAGTCGTCGTCACACGTATATATTTATTAATAAAAATGAGATAAGTTAGCTACAAGAAAGTAATGAAAGTAAATGGATTAGCTACTAAAATTTAAAAAAAAGAAGGAAAAGAAAAAGTTGAAATTCAAATGTTGAAATTACTTTGATGATTTTATAGTAAGAGAAGGGGAGGGGGTGCATAAAGAAATGCATCTCTTTCTCTCTTTTAAAAAAAAAAAACAAGTAAGTCAAATGCTTGAAAGTTATTTCTATTTATTGTGGGAGAGGGGAAGGGGATGCATAAAGAAATGCGTCTTTTCCTCTCTTGTTAAAAACTATATTGTGACAAGTTAAAATGAATTATAAACATAAATGTGAAAAATGAATTGTAAACTTTTAAATAAAAATTAAATGTAATATGTAATATAAAAACAATATGGCCATAGGTGTGAAAGTCTGTTGGACTAATTAAATTCCTCGGACAAAGAAAATGTATAACAAGGAAAAGCTTATAATTACAGCTAAATTAATTAAAACCTACATTCCAGCCACTAATTAAATAAAGAAACATGATGATAAGAATTGGTTGGAAATCTAAATCTTAATTAAAAATTTACAAAAACTATTAACAAAAGAAAGACAGTAAGAGAATTACAATTATTATCTGTTCATTCGGAGTAGAGATTTTGAGGAAGCAACAGTTAAAAGAAAATGAAAGAAGTGCACAGCTAGTGGCATTATAGGGATGTGGGTTTGTATTCAATCCATCTCACCACTAACTCACAATGTATAAGATCTATGCCTGACCTGCTAGAGAGACCGCCACTTCTGTGACTGACCAACTTCAAAATCAACCTAAAGAATCGACAAGAAGTAAAACCGGAACGCGAATAACCAAATTAAAAAAGAGAGAGAAAATCAATCTAGCCGACAGTAAAGGACATACCATCTCTACAAAAAAAGGGATGATCTCCCACTGGATGGTAAAGAGCGCTTGAAAGAAATACCCATGAAAACAACTACTACGAAAACCTAGGTAAAAAGCATGCATGCATTTTAATTTTTAATGTTCGTAAATAAATAAACAAGGAACAATTTTGATAAATTTAGAACTCTATCCAATAGGACTTCAAAATAACTTTTATATTTGATCTGTTTTACTATGTTTTTTTTTTATGTAGCCACGTATTTATATAAGTGTGTGTTTTTTTTATTATTGTTATCATGTATTTTTTTTATATAAAAGTGAGTGTTATTAAACATATTTATTCGTAAATTGCATATACTTGCTTTATTCTCCTATCACCAAGCTACGACAGGGGGGAAACTATAATTTAGTGATTAAAGGGTAAGGCAGATTTTTAAAGGTATTCATGTGCTGCTTGTTCGTGAGAATTTCCCAATTATAAAATAAATAGCAAGCGCTGGACATTCGTTAAATTTCTTGAAATAGTTTGCTTTGTACAGCAGCCGAGGGTTCTTGATCAGGAAAAATAATGCCAAGATAATATGTATGTATTACCTTGGGGTTCAATCAAGAGTATAGATATGAAGAAAATTTGTATCTGTATTAGCTCTCTGCTTGTATTGTAACAGAGTTGGTTAAATAAATAAACAATATCCATTACAGTTGGAGGCTAAGCCGGGATATTTCGTTTAGCAAAACTGATAGTAACAAATAAGAATAAATAATAAACAAAAGGAAAGATAAAATGCTGTAAAAAATAAAATGTATAATAAATAAATGAATGAATGTTATAAAATAATAGAACTAAGAAAATATAATATATAAATCAGCCTCCAAATAACCATTTCCGTTATAATTATATATATATATATAATCTGGTTCAAAGTAGTGCTCTAATTTCTCACTTTATATGATTTTAATGCCCCAAAGTTATAGGTACCCCTTCTCATTTTATCATTTGTCACAGTGAAGGCATTTGGGCCAATTTTTCTACTGATATGATAGAGTCCTTTGTACAGGTTTTGAAATTTTCTATAAATACGTTTGGCCGATTGATTCACCGGATTTAACTTGACCCATACTTTATCCCCTTTCCTAAATTTGTTCATTGTAATTCCTTTGCATCTATAATTTCACTCAGGGTTCCAGTTGGACTCACACTTTTTCCAGTCCACCTCTTCATTGATGTCTTTAAGAATAGTCAGCAGCTTGGTTATGTGTAACTTAGGTGCCAGATGTCTGTGGAAATCTTATGGATTCATTGTACCTAGTTTATATAATTCAATACGTAATGAAGCATCTCCAGCCATTCTGTATAGTCAAAAGACACATATACCCTGAAGAGACAGCTGACTTCTCTCATGGAAAACAGTATATGTTTGAGTTCCATTTTCCTGATCCATTCCTGCCATTCATATGATGTAAACACTGTTCTGTGGTCAGACAAAATAACTTGGGGCTTTCTTACTTTCATAAAGTATTATTTCTGCAGTACACCCACTGTGTTCTGGGGGTTGGCCTGAGACACTGGATACACTGATACCCCCTTGGAAAAATCATCAAAGACCACTAGTAAATACCTCATTTTTCAAAAAGGTGGTAGTGGTCCATAAAAATTTATGGCTATCAACTCTATGAGCTTCTGCAGAATTATGGGACTCAGAGGTCCTTGGTAAGGCTCATTTTCAGGCTTTGTTTTTTGGTAAACCTCACATGTATTCAACATGCTTGCCACCTGCGGTCTACCACATTTTTAATAAGCATTCTACTTTACTGATGTTGTAAAGCCTATACAGACAGACAGTGTGTGTACCTAATAAGCTTCCAGTATGATCATCCTCTATTGTCCCACTTGCACATCTGTCAAATAATGTAAAATTCCTCTTTTTAATTAGTAATGGTTTCTTTCACCATTGCCATTTGTTGAGACTTCATCCCCACTTTCTGACACACCCTCAATCCCTAGACTATCAATAATCCTTTGTTTCATATGGTCTTGCCTTTGTATTCTTCCGAGGTGTTTCAGTTCTTCCACTGATACATCTTCTAATTCAACTGTAGTCAAACATACATCTTCTGTTTGTAGGTGATTCTGTATTCCCAGCTCTGAGTTATGGTTCAGTGCATCTGCATTCACATTCTCACTTCCCTTACAGTATTGTATGGAGTAGTTGAACTCCTACAGAAAAAGACTCCATCAGATTAGTCTACTATTTGTTAAATGGCTGTAGTTGAGGAACTCCAGGCTTTTACGGTCCATTCTAATAATCACTTCTGATCCCATCAAAAACTGATAAAACTTCTGGAATGCCCACCCCACTGCCAAAGCCTCCTTACTCAATGTCAATAGAATTGAACCATATATATGTAAATGGTTCAATATATAGATATTAAATCACTTGAAACATTAAGAAATTTTCAACCATGCCCTCTGTGAAATAAATGTTTAGAGCTTGCATAGCTAATTCAAACAGGTATTGTTATAAAATTATTTTGTTCCAAATTACATATGTACATATACATCAAATCATCTCAAACATTAAGAAATTTTCAGCTATGCCCTCTGTGAAATAAACTTTTAGATCTTGCATAGATAATTCAAAAAGATATTGCTATAAAATTATTTTGTTCCAAATTACATATGCATATACATTAAATCACCTCAAACATTAAATTTTCAGCTATGCCCTCTGTGAAATAAACATTTAGAGCTTGCACAGATGTGGGGCTAAGTGTTTATTTCACAGAGAATGTAGCTGAAATTTTCTTAACGTTTGAGGTAATTTGATATTTATTACAGATAGTAGTATGCACTAAATATATATATATATTAGACAAAATAGTGATATCAGATAGGAATATATGAATATAAAACTTTATTTGAGAGAATCAACTTTAATATTAAAATGGTCTTGCTAAATAATTACTGACATTAAGGTTGAATAGTTTAAACTTTTGGGAATTTGTCATTCACTTAAAATTCCATCTACTCTGCATATTTAAAGCGGATTGGAACACAGACTTTTAAACTTTTTTCAGCTATCCTCTCGATCTTATATAATTAAACTTCCTTCAGCTATCCTCTCTATCTTATATAATGAATACATATGGTCGTATTGGTAATATAAGATGGAGAGGATGGCTGAAGAAGTTTAAAAGTTTAAGTTCAAATCTCCTTAAATTACTTCTTAAAGTTCAGTATTTACAATATACTAGTATTAATTTATTACTCTAAGTAAGAAAAGTTATTATACCAAGTGATTTTTTTAATTATATATATCTATTTAAATAATAAACTTCATTTTGCATAAAGCTAAATGTTTTACAAATGTAAATCTTATGATAGTTATTAAACTTATCAACTCAAGAAATTTTCTATCTATTTTTAAGGCAATTTTTATGATTTCCACTTTTTATTCATATGGGTTGCCTTGATTACAGTTTAAAGATTCATGGTATTGCTAAGCTTAAGCTATTTATTGCGTGATATATATATTTAAAGTGTCATAGCATCGGCCGTCTATGCAAATTTGATTTTAAAAAAAAACTAAAATGATTTTTTATAAAAATGAAGTTTTGGATATAAAAATCAATTTTCTTTTTCCTTTGAGTAGATTGGAATATTAATTCATTCAAAATCCAACATATTATCATGTCTCGTGAATAAAAAGGAATAACACTAAGAGTTAGCTAAATATAATCTGAAACACTTGGATCATATTTTTGAATAACTCCAGCTGGCACAAGGAATTAGCATTTATTTAAATAACAACTATGTATTATCCTCCTAAACCGACTTTTAGTATTTGTCAGAAAGAGAGAAATGACAATTGTATTGTTTTGGGCGAGTCCTATATTTAAAGAGTGATTTAGACTTTGTTTAAATAATCTGAATTTGTAAATAACGCTTGTTACACAGCTATTATTTAAAACAAACTGTTTGTAAAAAAAAAAAAAAAGGAATTTGTAATAACTTCTCTTTATTTGTTAAACTATTTTTATTTTAAAAAAAAATAATTATATCATATATGTATGTCAAGCTTACGAATTTATATTATTAATAGAGAAAAAATAAAAATAATGATAGTCATGTAAATACAGTGCCAACATATAAATTGCCTAAGTCTTAAATAACTTGGTTAACATAAAATTATTTCCATTAGTCTCATTTTTTCGTAGTTAAACTTACATTTGATTACCGAAATTGGATTTTATGCAGATTGAGTTTATATATGCACATTTGTTTGTTAATCTTTAATAGTTTATTGTATATTCCCATTTGCCTGAGTTAAATAATCTGAATTTGTAAATAACGTTTGTTACACAATTTGTTAAAACGTTAGCATCTCTCCATAGAATAGTGTAAACCAAAATAATCAATGATGACCATGGCTGCACTATGTGACACTATTGCATGGGAGAAGACTGAATTGTTCTTATAAAAGTATGCACAAGAATATATGTTGTTATAAGTTAAATAAATATTTCATATGTATTATCTAAGTATTGTAATGGTCAGATTTGTACATTCACATAACAAAATCCAGAGTCCAGGCAAAATTCACCAAAGCTGACTGAAATGAGTTGGTGAGATCCCAAATCTGACCAAACTTCAACTCATTTACCAGTACTCTAAGACTTAACACCTTATGAATGACATTTCTGAGGTTACCCTTGGTCTCAATTTCCATAGCAAGCTGGCTCTGAACAGGGAGAAACATGAGACCCAAGAACAGGCCAACAATTTAACTAAAGGGTAAAATGAACTACACTAGTTAACTTAACTAAAATAATACATATTCAACATATAAAATTATTAAGGAATTGGGGTTGAGACAAAAAACAAGTTTATAATTTAAATAGGTTTATTAAAACAATACATAGATCAAGCAAAAACAAAATGACATTAATTATGTGGGTTAACTATATGTAGGATCAATGAACGTAGGCATTACATAGTGGATAAGACTATTATTATAGCTGTCTCATATTTAACCTTTCTAAATACATATGTGCAGTTAATAAAATCATGCCTATAGTTAATTAAAATGTCAAACCTATTCTTTCACTGATTTGCAAATTTTGCAAGTTAATAAGCTAGCCAAATGTCAAACCTATTCTTTCACTGATTTGCAAATTTTGCAAGTTAATAAGCTAGCCAAGATTAGTACTATATATATATAGTGGCTAAGATGACTGCTATATATGTGTGTGAGAAAGCAAATAAATTGCGTAAACCCATTATAGCTGTTAGTGATTGAGGAAACACTTGTATGAAATGAATTGTCTTCAACTAAGTCTAGAAGTAAATATAAAAAAATAGTGGGAGATCTCTTTCTGTCTGTCTGCAACTTTTAAACCATTTGTGAATAATAAATGTATTTGAAAGTGTGTGCGTAAATGTGTATATTATTAATCAAAATGTCAGAACTTTAGTTTTACATGTTAATGGGTTAAAATTAAAGTATTCTATTTATGTTTGTATACCGATACTTGATGTTTAGCGTATCTTTTAATAAATATTAGTGATAGTGAAACCATGTGTAGAAATCTATTATTGCATTGTTCTTATTTTTTTCTATTGTATTGTTAATAAAAAAAAGAATACTTGTTCCCATTCGCATCTACTCCTGGCCATAATGTCACCCGCCCTGAGCCTGACCTAACTGAGAGTTAAACCTCTCACATTTATTAAAAACGATGGCTGTTTATTAGTAGTCTCTTCTTTCATGTAATTCTTATTTAACATAAGATTGGTGCCACAAATTCTAGTGATGTCCATAAATACCCGTTGGGAAACTGCTACATTAATTTGATGAATAAAACAGAATAATACGTTCACCTCGTAAAGTGATATATATATAGGTGCATGCATATATGGAGAAATATAAGTATATATGGTCTTAAGATAAGAAAGAAGGGGAGGTTTTGTTACAATATATACAGATTCAGTGTATTAATTAGATTCATAATTTAGTTAGCCCTTTTACTGAGCATAATTAACTTATTAGTCTACGAACTATGTTTTAGTTAGCAAATAGAAACTATCTGTTTAGGCACACTTAATTAATTTTTGTATATATATTTGTATTTACTGATGCATTGTGAGTGTGTCTTTTCTAAGCACCCATTAGTGCATTAACGTCTTTTTATGCCTTTCTGACAGGTTTGTGGTGGTGGTCACTCCCATTGACACAGTTTGGGTATGGCATCTTTTGAAACTAGAACATGAGGATCCAGACCATGTTTAAAACTTATCCAATTTCAGTCTTAGGGCACTGAGCATTCAATGCTGACCTTACTCAGTATTCTTTTTAGCACCATAGTATTAAGATGTGACCCTAAAAGTAACCAGTTTTTTTTCTCCTTATAATTAATGTTTCAACATTAGTCTGAAACCATAATCTTGGTTATTAGGTTGAATCTGTACATTGGGCTTATTTATTTGCTCATCTATTAATGTAATTATAACAACCATCTTAATGATGTATACATATTAATAATCTTGGCTAGAGTTTTAACTTATAACATTAGCAAACCAAGCAAAAAATAGTTTGGCATACTAGAATATGATACGCATGATTTATTGACTATACAAATACATATATAAATTCATTTAAATATTAAAGATGAGAATGCTGTATTAATAATAATACCATCTATGTAATGACTGTGTGCATTAATTATACATAGTAACACTGGATACTAATATCATTTGTTTGTTTAATTATTTAATTGTTTTAATAAACTTATTTTAAGTTATAAATTGTTTCATGCCTTGTTACTCACAATTCAACTCCAAGTTATCTAAATTCTTTAATATTTTTATATGTATAATAGGCATTAAATTAGTTAAAATAAGTAGTGTGTAAGTAGCTCATTTAACCCATAGTTAATCTGCTAATTCCTCTGCGTCTCATGTTTCTTCCTGTTCAGAGCCAGCTTGGTGAAGAAATTGAGACTGAGTGTAACCTCAGAAATGTCATTCATATGGTATTAGATCATGAAGTACTGGTAAATGAATTGAAGTTTCATCAAATTCAAGATCTCACCATCTCATCTCGATCAACTTTGGTATATTTTTCCTGGATTCTGGATTTTGTTATGTGAATGTACAAATCTGACCATTATAGTGCATAAACTTTTTGTATTTCAAGACAATGGCAACAGTTCTAGATCAAACTCATTCACTTTTTGTGGTGTGAAAACTATAAACATAATTCTCTATTTAATAATTATTTCAAGGATAAAGTGTCTACAAATGGAGCTTCTGTGCTTTGTACTGTAGGATTCCCTTTTTATTAGGGTTCACTTAAAAAAAGCCTCATATAGTATTTCTTACATAGTAAATTTCTAATAAATAAAGTAAGACCCTATAAACTAAAAGAACAGGCTATTCTAAAATAAATATTACTTAAATATAAAAGTAATTAATTCATAGACAAAATATACTTCAATTTAAATGCAATAACATTTCTTAGTTTATGTGGACATGCAAACATGTATCATATACACATATAGTTTAACATTAGTTTAAATAAATATACTAATTAATATAACATATTAATAATTCTTAATACTTTCTAGAATGTAATGTATGCAACAAATTCAATTTTTGTAAAAAAATAATAATCTATAAGAGTAGTTAATATACCTTCACTCAAACTGATATTTCTTACTTCATTTCAAATTTTGACAACTAAAAAAGAATCGTTTATTTTTTAAAAAAATAATAAATAATATTTTTTCTTTATTCTTAATGGTCGGTCTTTTAGGTGATTTTGACGATTCCTTGCAATTCCTTATATGCAAATACACTGACATCAATAACAGGAATAGTATGTTATCCTTTGGGAAAGGGAAATTGTTGAAATTTATCTTAAATCCCTTAATGAAATATTCATAAGAGAATATCAAATACCTTAACTATTTTCAATAGTTAATGTCATTATTACTTAGAGCTCTATAAACTAAGTTTTTAAATTAAA
The DNA here is from genome assembly GCA_028023455.1 of Epiperipatus broadwayi. Taxonomy (NCBI): domain Eukaryota; kingdom Metazoa; phylum Onychophora; class Udeonychophora; order Euonychophora; family Peripatidae; genus Epiperipatus; species Epiperipatus broadwayi. The sequence goes on from JAQFVV010006243.1 coordinate 538,818, forward strand.
AATTCCAAACAAAATTGAATGCTAAAAGAAATTATCACTTTAATTTCATTTATGAATCCTTTAATTGATTGAGATTCTATTTAGCAATCATGGGTTAATATGATGTTGACTTTAATGAAGTATGGTGATTCTTAGATAATAATTTGCTTACATGTTAATGATGAAGCAAATGATTTTGAAGTTGGAATAAACAAATCATGGCTACCTTTAAATGAAATTCAAATATAACTTTTGGTTTATGTTTTTTATTCTAAAATATATTTTTAAAAAAATTTGCAGACACCTTATAACATTTTCTTATTTATTTAGAACAATTAAAGGGGATTTGAACCCAGACTTTTAAGCTCCCTATAGCCATCCACTCTATCCAGTTTAACTGATACACATGAATACATACATGTGAAAAAGATAAATGATCTCCAGTCTATGTATTTCATGCTGAACCAGCACTCATCAGTTGGTCCATATCATCATCTCTCATACATATATAAAAAAAACAGTACTCAGTTTATATTAAGATAGCAAATCTACACACTTTAATGGACAGACTTCAATCCCCTCTACTCTCCAAGGGATGAGTGCTGGTTCAGCATGAAATTCATATATTGCAGATAATTTATTTTTTTCCCATGTATTTGGTCAATAGAGTTGATGACTGTAGAGAGCTTAAAAATCTGGGTTCAAATTCCCTTTAAATACATCTATGTCAAGTGTAAATACTATACTTGTATTTCAATATTATTTAGAACAAATAAAACCTTCAAATGTATAAATTTTAAATGACAGATATTATCTATCACATATACCAAAACTTAATTGAATTTAAAATAATATTATTTCAATATTATTATTTCTATCTCTCCCTTTCTCTGTATTTATAAAATATTATTGTCTCTTTTTTGAAAAATAAAATAAAATTTTAGCCAAAAATAAAGTTTAACCTTGCATGCACTCTTAACCTGTTATTACTTATATTTTATTAAATCTGAGTCTTATTCTATTTCTTTTGTCATCAAATGATTTGTAGACACATGTTTTCATCTACACAAAAATATAGACAAAATACATTTAAGTAAAGTGGACATTTATAATAAAAAATTTAAGAAATATATATATAATATTAGCAATCACAGATATTTATTTTAGTATGGCAAAAATATTTATATATTATTAAAATAAAATAAACTTAGCAATGAAAGAAATCACTTTTCCGCAGAGGATTTAAAGTTTACCTTATAAGACATTCAAATTATGTTATTTTTAAGATAAGAAATTATATATAATAATAACATTTAATTTTAAACTAAACATTTTTTTCTTTTGTCTATACTTAATAAAAATATAAAAAGCCAAACTACACTTACAATATATATAAAATCCATCTTTATACATGGTCCAAAATATTTATATAGACACTAAAAATTACAAACTTGACCCTATATATAAACATTAAAAGCATAAAGCTAGTCTAGTCAAATTCTTTTAATAATAAGGGTGTATGGGAAGTAAGTGGAATTGTGGGTAATGTTTAGTTTAAATATGTTATTTTGTAATTTTTTCCACTTGAGAAGTCTGTTTGTAGCGGTGAAAGCATTGGTAGTGTTTTAGAGTTTATTTTCTTAATTAGACTGGTTGAGTTATTAATTTGAGGTAATTTTGATTATCGTATATATGAAATAAGGCAATGGAAAAAATGAGTGTCTATATTTATAATTATTTTTTATTGTAATACTTTTTTTAAAAAAATCTATTATTGAAATGTATATATTACATTAAAGTTTACCAATTTATATTAAATATGTAAATATATGAGAAAAAAATCTCAAATAAGTGGATCTGTGACATTGGAATTAATTATGAATTATCACATACAAATATATAAAAGATAAAAAGGGATTAAAAGCACTAAAATTTGGAAATATATAGAATACAAATTCTTAATATCTATATTTTCATCATTTTCTACACTGAACTGAAAATTATCAAGATAATGTCCAATTTTCATATTGTGACAATTATTTTTACATATTAATACATGCTGTTTGCAAGATAGACCATTTGTCATCTATATTCCTCCATCAGATATCAAAAGAAAAATTGCATCATAGAAAATTTTTTTTAAAATCTGTTAAGCAGAACAGACTCTCCAATACCCCAAGATTTATCTCTCATTTAACCAATAATCTTTTCAAATAATAAGAGAATTATGACATAAAAAATGGACTTTGTATAAGTTTACACATTTTTTTCTCAGCTTCATGATAAAGCTAGTTGATATTGAGATTCTTACACATTAGTGGAGTCTCATCAAAATATTAAATCCTGCTCCTGGTTATTGCCTTTATCTGCTTCATGAGCAACATTTAATAATCATTGACTATTATAGATGTGGACTAACCCAAGCCATAAATTGCATGAGTATTTATGGTAATGGGGCAGAATTGAAGGATGTAATAAAGCTATTAGAGAAGACCTAAATAGAATCTATAGTGATTTCTTTATATTACTTTGTTTTTGATTAAGATGATTTAAAATAAGTCTACTAATACATTGTACAGGCTTAACACTTGCATTTATATATGTAATATATGCGGGATTCGAACTCAGACTTTCACACAGCCCACAACTCTCAGTGCCATCTTATATTGCTGACACATCATATGTAATCAGATGGGTCAGCAATATAAGATGGCACTGAGGGTTGTGGGTCATGTGAAAGTCTGAGTTTGAATCCCACATAAGTCTACTAATTAAATGATATATTTTTGTATAATGGGAAACATTAGATATATTTTCTTATAATTTAGATAAAATTATCTACTACAACTTCATTCTATAATGTTGAAGAATATCTAACTGATAAGAATTTATTTGAACTATAGATGCAAATAATATTTAAATGGCTGTCATTTAAATACATTTTTTATTTTTAACATTTTTTTTTAAAAAACATGCTTTAATTAATGAAATTTTATATTTTGAAAATTAAATAATGTTAGATATTTCTGCACATATTTTGAAACATTTAAACTCAATGGGCATTTGAGTAATACATTTTCTGTATCTTTCTCAGGGATTAAAACTTTTTAATATATATGTTAAGTTATGTTTGTTTGTTAGTTAAATGGTGGAAATTCAGGTTGTTCACACTTTGTAAACGTAAAATTAAAAATTGTAAGATTGTATGTCATTTATAAAATTATTTTTCAACCCACGTTTGCCCAACATATGAGAATCTTGACCCCTAATCCTATTGAAGAATTTTTTCGAATTTAATTAAAAAACTAATGTTGTATGTGTCTATATTTAAATCATTAGCATTATAATTTTAGATCTTTGTCTTAATGGGAATTAAAAAAGGGAAATGAGAAACAATAATAATAATAATAATAAAAATTTAAATAGAAAAATTTTGATCTTTATTTTTTTTACAAAATCAAAAATTTTTCACTTATTTTACATAGAAAATCTTGTTTTGTATAAAACAAATGGTGAAGTTTTTCCGATTTTATTGTATTTTAAATTATTTAAATGTTAATAAAAATGGTTGATGACGTACTATTGATTTTTTTTTTTACCTTTATTTCTTACTGAAATAAAACTGCGTCAATACATTAAAAAAGAATAAAAATATATGAAATGAAATATTTAATTTAATATTTTATACAGAGATAAAGATTTTTTTGTGTGTTTTAGAATAAAACTTACTGGAAGCATCGATTTTCTCAATTATTAAAATACCATTTAAATCGAAGATGTACATTGTGTTTTAAACAATTGGAAATAATAATGAGAATATAACATGAAAGGAAAGAAGGTAGTAATGATATAATAGCAGTGATGTACTTGATATTGTAACTATCTAGAATAGTCAGAATATAACGGTTTTTTAAACTTATAAAAAAATGATTTTTTTTAACAAAGTATTTATTTAAAAATGAGTATTAGAATCTAATATTATTAAAAATTTATTTGCTATTACTTTTATTATATAGATCAATTTTAATAAAAACAAAAATTAATGTGTTTAATTTGTCCTGAGTTAATTTGAAATGATTATTGCTTTTAGATTTATAATAGTTTATAAATACTATCCCCTCCCCCCCCTCTCCACTATCCTTTTTGCTTATATTTATATCGTTCATTTTAATATTTGTCTTTCATTTAATTTAGTGGGGGTTTTTTCATTATTGGTGGAAATATATTTTTTTTGTCTATACTGATTTAATTAAGTATTAACATACTATCATTATATATATATAGTATATGTACTTCAGCCAGATGTAAAATTTAAACCCAAATTTTCAAGCTCATGTGTATCGGTTGTATTAGTTAGAGTGAATGACTAAAGAGAGGTTGAAAGTTTGGATTCAAATCCTCTTTAATCATTATTTTTGTTTTTGAGTTTGTATATTTATTGTTTTTACAAGATGAGTTTTAATATTTATACGGTTGGATATTTTATTACACATTTCTTTAATAGTACTTAGGTTATACTAGTGATTGATATGAATGGCAGACTCAGGTACAAAAGATTCCTGAGTCAGTTTTTTAATGAGGAATATATGATAATTTATTAAATGAGTGGAGCTGTTGGGATCTCTCTCTCTCATTAGTGCTTGAGTGTCACATGACCTGAAAAAATGCTTCCTATTAAATTCAGTTATATTATAACTATTAATCAGCATAAAATTTCAGATTACTCCCTCTTATTATGTATGCATTTCACTAACAACCATTCACTCCTTAAGTGAGTTACAACAGTGAACATGTAAATCTTCACACCCAGATCAATATTTTTACATTCATTTTATCACTAGCGTTATACTACCATATGGTTATTTATTTATTTAGACCATTCTTTTTTCTTTGATTTCTTTTCCCATTTAAATCTATTGTATTTTTCCATTTTGTTTCATTGATTTTTGTTTATAGTGACTGGTTGTTTATTTTAGCCAATACATAATTAATTCTTGTTTATTTATTATTAAAGTTTACTTCTTGTTTTATTATATATCTAAATGTATAATTTTAAAATAGAATTCTATTTTATCATATTTCAGTACATTCTAAAAACTACCATTATTGAAACAATGTCATTATTTTCTCAATCCTTATTTTTATTTTATGGTGATAAATTTTATATTTTAGTAGTTTGTTTTGATTAGCAACAAAAAAAAATCTATGTAAATATAGCCTTTTGAAAAGAAAAATAACACTTTTTTGTAAATCATTTGTTAAATAAAAGTAAAATCTTATATAGTAAAATATATAAAATCTTATGAAAAAATTAAAAGATTGAAGTGGAGTTGGTCTGGACATATTGCTAGAAGAGATGATAATAGATGGACAATTGAAACCTTAAACTGGATTCCAAGAAATTGTAAAAGATCCAGAAAGAGACCACACGTGAGATGGATGGATGAAATAAGAAAGTGTGCAGAGGTGATGTGGAGAAGAGAAGCTAAAGATCAGAGAAGATGGATTAAACCTGGAGAGACCTTCATCCTGCAGTGGATTGATAATGGTTGATGATGATGATGATGATGATGATGATTCTGTTAAATTATCCTTTGTTGAACATTTGGAGTGTTTTTAAATTATAGCCTGTTGGGAAAGTGATTTATCCCCTTTGTTTACATATACATTGGGTTATGTTTAATTTGCCATTAAAATGGTAAAGAAAATAAACACAATGCATATAACATAATAAGAAAAGAAAGCAACAAACAAAAAAGTAAAAAAAATAATAATTAAAATAAATTTAAATTAAACAGAAGTGACATTCAAATTTAAAAATATTACAACATTTCTTATAATGTAAATTAAAATAATTAGTATTAGTAAAAATATAATTGAATAAAGGTGATAACCTGAAAATAGAGAAGATTGGAATGCCATGCTTGAATATACAAACAGAAGCAAACCGTGTAACATGCACATAAGAACTAATCATAATAGCTGAAATTATATAAGATAGAACAACTTGTTGATTTATGATTTTGTAAAGAAATGTAAGATTTTTATGTTAGAAGAAAGATAAAGAAGAATTTTGTTTTCCAGAAAAACATATTTGGAAAATTTATTAAACACTGATTATAATAAAGTACATTCGTGTTTAGAATTAACCTTCCAAATAACTGAACAATATTCATTGATGGGTAGAACCAATGACAAAAATAATTTGAATTTTGTATCATCATGGAAATGTTAATCACGCCTAAAAATGGCACTCATGATTTTAAAAGCTTTGCTAACAGTCATTTTTATATGAGAAAGAAAGAATCCATTACTAGAAAATAAGACTCCCAAATCTTTTTGGAATCAACAGGATTAATTTTGTGAAAATTAATAAAATAAAATAAAAATTTAAATCAGATTTCTTAAAATATGAAACAATGAAATATTTACTAAAATTAACTGACATTATTTCATTACCAATATTTTTCTGAAGGAGAGTAAAACCAATAACTGATGTGATTCTTGTAAAGATTTTGCAATCATCCACTTAGCATATAAAATAAGATTTCAGGCAATTCTTAAGGTCATTAATATAAATGATAAAAAGCACAGGTGCTAAAAACTATCCTGATAAACATCTAAATTATATTCAAAAAATTAGATTAAATATTATTATTGAATTTGTGTGTACTGTATGACTCCAAAGAAAGGATTGAAATCAATAAATAATTGTAGTAGAAAATCTCAATTTATATAATTTGTGGAGGAGAATAATGTGGTCTACTTTTTCAAAGGCTTTTGATAAATCAAGATAAATGACTTCAAGTCTCTATTAATCCTCCATTGCATGTGTTATATGATCATATAAATTGTGAGAAATTAGTTTCTTCAGATCTATTAGGAATAAAACCATGTTGTGGAAAAAAAAATGGTTCTACTAATATGATATTTACATTTAGAAAGTGATTTCTAATGTGTGAATGTGGTCTATAAATAAATTCTATTAAGATATGTTTTTGTATAACAATGATTCTTTACATAGTACACAATTCTTGTGAGTTTTTCCAATGTAATCATTAAATAATTTCATTATATATTATGATCTTTGTTCAGTTTGGATTTTGTGTATTCATATCTTAATTTATTTCTAGATCTTAAAAATTATCTATTCAAATAGCATTCTAATATGAAAATAGAAGTTTGTTATTAATGTGTCTGTGCATAAATTTTTTCAGTACAGAAATAAATAAGGAATCAAATAAATGCCTAAATAAAATTGCTAATTATATGCAAAATTGGACAATATTTATTGATTCATATCTGAAAATAAACTCATTTGATAAAGTAATATAGTACATTGAGAAAGTACATTTTGCTGATTGAGAGAAGGGGTTCACTTGTTAGGGGGTCTCTGGAGACCTAAGTCCCAGCACTGAAGAAAAAAGGGGCTGGGAGGAAGTGCTGTGGGGATCGTTTCTAATGCTGACTGTCTCCCTCATTAAAAAGAAAAAAATAATGTTTTTTTTATTGATTTTAAGTACTTATGTTATAAATCAGAGATTTTATTTAACAAAGAAAAACTTTGCTTAGTGCAGCTGAAACTAAGGTGATTTACTCCAAGAGGCTCACTTTATCTAATTTTATGCTTTATTCAGATGTTTTTTTTTTAGTTTTCATTCACCAATACTAATTTGGAGATTCCCTATTAGACTTGTAAAATGCTATTCATATTGGAATTCTAAATTTTCTCATGTATTGATGCAACAGTATATTATGAACAAAATAAAAATCTGACACTTTGATCTCTACAATGATAGATATATAGCACATAATAAAAACATATAATTATTAAGATATATACTAAAGCTCTTGATTCAAAAAGAAATTACTTTGAATATTATGGACAATATAACTATATATATCAACAGCTGCCCTGTGGAACTATGAATCAATGGATAGATAGCACATAATTATAACATGTAACTACCAAGATATATACTAAACTTTTGATTCAAAAAGAAATAATCAACAACCATTTTCTAGAACTGAGCAGTGATCTGTATATTGTAATAGTCATATTTGTACATTCATGCAACAAAATTCAGAGTCATGGCAAATTATACCAAGGCTGATCTAGATGAGGGTTTGAGACCTTGAATCTGACCACACTTCAGCTCCTTCACCAACACTCCATGACTTACTCCCTATGAATGACATATATGAGGCTACACTCAGAATATCTTAGTTTGCATGCTAGCAATAGAAAAGGGTGGAGGAAGAGACTCAGGAAATATTAACCAAATTACTATTAATTTAAACACACACATGCACTTATGGCTGGCTAGATAATGCACGTATTAATAAGTAACACTAAATTTAGGAAACTTAACTATTGTGCCACTTCTTTTTTGTATCTAAAAGATAATACACTGAGTATTAAAAATTTTAATTAAAGCTGGAATCGTTATCATACAAGGGTGCCTCAAGGAAAAGAACCTAGAGCCATGAAATTAAGAGAATCTTATATTTGCGGCTGTTAATTTGTACATGTATGATAGACCCAGCAAAACTCCCCCTTTGCAATTCCATTTTTAATATGTATGGATACGATACGATAATAGGTTTTATTATCACATATAAATGCTAAGGGAACAAACAAGTACACTTTTATAAGTTTCAATTAATAATACACTTTATTATAATTTACTTTTCTTTTATTCAAGACCATTTGTAAAACAAATCAGTAATAATTTCCCCTCAACCTTCCTCCTTTCTATACTCTTAACATAACTAACATAATCGTTCTTTTTCTCTTTTTTTTATATAAATAATAAAAAAAAAACAAAGGTGAAGAGTAATATATGTATTTCTTTCTCAAAGGAACATGCACTTTTACTTATATAAGTGTCCCAAAATGATCCAAATCTAGATCAGTATAGAAACTAAGTGGCTTACTATTAGGAGCCATTTATTACACTAAACTCCTACCTTCTTTTTCAATAATTACTCAACCCTTAAAACTTTTCATTCTTGCTTTCTAAATCATTCTACATTCTATTTCGATAACAATTTCTGGGATTCATTCATGGGGTTATTATTATTTTTACATTCTCCCAATAGTCTTGAAAATTTCGTCAAAATTTAGTTAAAAACCCTTCGTAAAGAAAAATTTAAAAAATACAAATATAAATAAATTACATATTTTAAATAAACTAATTAGATAATGTTGACATAAACATTATAAATATATATAACAAAAACCCCTTCTGTTGTAGCAACTTATAGTTCATGGCTGATTAAATATAATCCTAAATAGATATGTTTTAAGTGCACCAATCTATAGTTCAATCAATAACAAAGTTTCTGTTACCCTGAGTGATCAGTGTATGTCCATATGAGTTTCTCCTTATCCCTTGGGAGTTGATTCTCTGCAGCAAAGGTTGTTCCCTGGCTAGCTTGCTTTATACTATGTGGTTTGGTGTTCCATGAGGGTTTCCCATTTTGATGTAAATCTAGGAATGGAGTAGTGTCCCAGCTGGGGATGGATTCTGTTTCATTTAGCCTTCAATCGTTTTTATTTCCATTTTCTCTATATAAAACTAATAAGCTAATCATTAATACAATAGGTTTTTCTCTCTATTTATAGTCTTTTTTATCCATGTCCTTTTGTTTGATCATGTTCCCGGCCAGTGATTGCATTTCTTTAATTCCTTTTTTATTTTTAACACCTTCCAACTAGAAGTCACGAGAATAGAATTAATTATAATTCTTTTCTCTCTTCCCTCCCTTCAGATTAGAAAATTTAATTAAAAATTGTTTCCAAAAACAAAAAATATTTTTTTAATATCACTTTCAATGTAATCTTTCAATCCATCCAATTAAAAAAAAATAACAAATCTACCATTTTGCCTTTTCTTTTCTTTCTGTTTTTTTTTTTAAATTCCAATAATAAAAAGAAACTAATAAATAATACCAAAAATCTACTATAAAAAAAACTAATAAATAATACCACATCAAAAAAAAAAAACTTTCTATACACACAGCATTTATTTCTTATTTTATACCTAATAGATATATATGTATATACATAATTTACCTACACAGAAAATATAACATGAGCCAATCGAAATTATCGGCATGGTCATTGCATCCCTTCCTGATAAAAAAAAAAATTTAAAAAAACTTTAATTACTCCATGAAGGCATCCCTGTCAATTCTCTCTTTTACAAGGCTTTAAACACCTTACATTATAAGTTCCTTTTCTTCCCCTTTTTCCTAACACTATAAACGCATTAAGTCCACATTTTTGGACAATTTTGTATAGGCCTTCAATCAAAGTGAAAAATTTCTTATATTGCTTCTCACTCATCCAGCTCACTTGCTGAGTTTTGACATAAACCCAGTCTCCTATCTCAAAACTCCTTGTATATACATTCCCCTTTTTTTCTCTGTTCAGCTTTTTTTTTAACTATAGCTTGACATCGATCATTTTCCACATTCATGTAAATAACATACAGCAAGGCATACATGCACTTCCTAAAGACATATTTGCCATGCTAAACATAATAATCATTAATAACTAAAAGCACACAAAATTCTATAGTTTCGTTCCATGAAACTACCATATGCCAGTTCATTAATTAGCATTCTTAAAACATGCTAAGAAGGAATACTTAAAAGTAATCTAATTTTATTAGTAAATCTGCACAGTTTATAATATAGTTTAAAAGGAGGCCAAAGCATATCTGGGTTTAAGAAATATGTATAATATTTCTTGCATTTATTAACTAATTAATTTATTACTTGCTAACCTAATTTCAATAACAATAATAATAAGCTAAATATAATAGCTTAATAAATATATTTAGGTTTTCAGAGCAGACATTTGTGACTGTGTGCTAAAGAGCAACATTACTTAATTAGGAGAGCCTCTAATCATCTCTCACCCTCAAACTTTATTCATAAAATCAATCTCCATTCTGAACTGGGCATAGCATAATTATAAAATAACATACATAAAATCAAATAAAGAAGGCATGACAATAGATTAGAAGATAGGATAATAACTAAATAAATTATTATTAACAAGCATTTAGATTTTTAAAAAGAAATAAGCAAGTTTACAGTTATTAATTTTTAAAAGTTAAATTATAACTTTCAATTATATTTTACAGCTTGTAATTAGTTGATAGTTTATTTAAAACATTATTACAGTTTAGATTTAAAAGTTTGTGCACATTTATTGAAGCAGTCAGATCTGAGTTCGATCCTAGCTTCATGTTATTTACCCTAATACTAACCTTAAATTTCCAATGCAATGGGGCTTTATACGTTCAATCCACGCTAATTTCCATAATGAATAACTTATTTCAAATGCGTAGCAAAATTAATTAGTTTAGTTTAAAATTGACCAATTCTCTAAATAAATTCATGATAAAATATTTATGAATTTATATATATTAAATTGTGTGGATTGTGCGTATATATACTTGTAAATATTAAATATATATAATTGTTCGAAAGTTTCATTGCGTCGGGAATACTTGTTTTTTTTCACCTTTAAATAATTTGTAAAGTTTCGGTGATTAAAAGCTACATTCCTTTGATAAGCTTTAAAATTCTTAAAAACAATAGTAAAACTTTATGAATTGGAAAAAGATAAGGATTCATTTTTCTAATTAAATCATTTTCAGATTTTAAGAATTCATTTTCAATTAGAGAAGGAATTCAAGCTAATTAGTTTGAAAGCCTTATCGAGGGAATGTATTTGAAAACAACTAATTATAAAAAAACACATGGATAATAAAATGAGCGCTAGCCGGAGGCATGAGTGAACAGTATATATAGCCCTGAAAAGTCAGGAAAAAAGGCTAGCTTTGTTGTAGAGTAGTGCAGTGAACTCTGTGCATATTAATTTGTATTTCATCATGATAGAGGGCTAGAACATCAGGAATCTGGCTACGGTTCCTAAAGTCCTGAGAAATCTTCAATGGAGCTGCTGAACCTTTTTCCGGACCAATCATTCTGCTAAAATTATGAAAGCTACTAAAATACTGTTCCAGTAGTCAACCAATGATGCCTACATTTTCAACAACTTGGAGGTGCAACTTAAGGACCAGCGGAAGGGGTAATATATTTTTATAATGAACGTTAAACTTTCTGGCCAGTTCGAACTTTATTTTACTCTCCTCCTATTTAAGAGCTCTTTATTCTTCAATGTAAAAATATTTATAAAATGCTACTGTAAATCTATAGCGTAATTCTTTCAATCTCTAGTCTTTAAACTTTTTCTTTTCTTACCTGGCGGTTCATTTAATATATATATTTGTATGCTTTATTAATGTCGTTTATTTAAAATTATATACCAATAATCTTTCAACTCGATGAGCTCCCCCGTTCTATTTGCCTCATGCAAATATTATAATATTAATTTCAAATAGTAATTCTCACCCATTAGAACTAAATTTATAAGTTCTATCAATCATCGAGTCGAAAGAAAATATTACATGTTTATGATTTTTATAATTGGCTAATAATAAACTATTAGCTCCGTTTTTCACCTATGTCCCCAGCTCCTAAGTTACAAGTGTTTATATATATTCATATAATGTTAAAATGGTATTTTCTTGCTTCACTAACGTTGATTTATTTATCCATATATATATTTAAAATGTTTTTGCAAAAGCGTCGATGAAGGGTTAAATATATTTTAATTCAACTTTTGTTAGTTTGTATTAATATTCAGGAAGTGCACGATAATTAGGGCATAATTAATATAGTTTATAAATGTTTTAAAATAGTTCGATAAAAGCTCGTTTGACTTTAATTAATTGGTCAAGTCATCACGTAGAGCATTCTACATGGGTTTTATTTTTCAACGATGACTATCAAGTCATCATTATCGAACGTTGCTGACGCAGGGCAATCTTCTGCTCCGTTAGGCTGGTCGGTGATCATATTTTCTTATTTAAATTTCTCAAGGAAGAAAGTACTTCCTTTCATATTCATTAGTCAAAGGGCGTAAGACTTGTTAGATGCAAGCCGCCATAGGACTTCGATCATCGACTAGCGATCGTATTTCAAGTTTCCTCTCTGTCTCGTAAGCCGTCAGTACTGTTGCATCTTTGTTCTGGTAAAACCCTCTCCATGCTCATAATTCGTGATGAAGTGATTTAAATTAAAGTTGAACAAATTCTCAAATATATTATTAATTAAATAAGTTTCAAATCAATTTTAAAGTTATGCCCTAAAATTACGTTTTGCTCTTCATGAATAGATTCCCGAATGTGGAATATAAATCTCACATTCCACCGTAATAAAATTAGAGCAATCATTTTCCTTCGTTAATGAATACCTTTATCAGCCTTTATATTTCTTGTTGGGGGCATAGGCAGAGACTTTCAATTTACGTAATACTTGTTGGCATATGATAAGGACCGCCACTCTTATTATAATTGTAAGATATCTTAAAGACTAGAGGTAATTAATGCATTCTTTATTTTATGAAACAAAACAAATTATTTTTATTAAATATTTTCTAACATACTTGGTTGTCTAAGTTCATTATTCTTTTTATAATTATTTAAATGTTAATACCCGCTGTCTGTGTTGGCAACCCGAACATACATATGATTCAATTTATAAAATTATTCAAAGTATATAAATTCTTAGATATTAGTGTTACTCAGGAGTCTCTAGTCCTCACCAACCATTGAGCTAGTTCTTGGCACATAGCACTGTGCTGTCGATTTCTTCTATCTGAGCTGTTGAGTTGGGTTTGAATTCAGTTTTGGTTCAGCTGAGTTTGAATCCGATTTGATGTGCGGTGGTGGTGGGTTTCGACCGGTACATTATAGATTAGCTAGCTTAAATTTTAGAGATTCATTTATAAAGTTCTTAAAGCTATTTTAAAGAGCTCTGCAAGGAAAAAATTGTTACTGTGTCTTCACTGCCGAGACTTCTGTAGTTGATCACCATCATTTTCGGCTGGGCTGATCCATTTCTGATGTTTTCTGGCAGGTTGTGGACTTGAATTCCATCTTGAGCATTGACCATCTCCTGAAAAGGAAGAGAGGCAGTGGTTTTTGTACCCAAAAGTTTGCATGGTAAAATTTTTAATGAATGACACCCATTAGCAAGCTTGAAGTTATTTATACCAGAAAATTTGTAATTTGAGTGATCTGTTTATCACAGTTTACAAAGTTTCATCAGTAATTAAAAATACATAAAAAATGAAACCATTGGTCATTTCTTTGGTCAACAGGTCACTCCTTGTTCTAAGTTTTTATTTTTAAAAGACATTAAAATTTTGACTACAAGTTTGACTAATTACTTGCAGATGGTTTTCTAAGAATTACAAATTTTTATAATAACAGATAACTTTTTTTTAAAAAGGAGTTTAAGTTTGTAAACATTTTAATATATATGTGTGTATGACTACCCTGGAATTGAAATTTATATACGAAAACCTTTAAATAAAAAAATCTTTGAACTAAAATAATGCAACTTTTGATTAATTTAAAAGAGTTGTAATGCTTTTAAATCTATTGCATTATGGCTTCTTTCACATATATATGTAGGTAATTACACCCATATAACAATGTTCATGCACTTAATTTAAATTATATCATATTAATAATTATAAATTTTATTAAATGCTCACTATTATTTCAGTAATAGTTTTAACAAGGCTGTAAACCTTAGCAATGAGTGTCTGAAAAAATCGTCACTAGGGACCTCTGTAGGTCTTTAAAACACATATTAATAATTCTAAATTTATAAATGTGTATATATTATACATACACAAATATTAATATGACTTTTGGATGTCTGTCCCTATACAATTACATGCACATACACATTAATATACACTACTACAATTAAAATCAAACCTCTAAAAGCTGATATACATGAACTGGGATGGGTTTGAATTAGGGAAAAAGATGCTACTATGAAACATAGTAGGTGAAACAGAATGATAGACAAAGAATACTGTTTCAATGTGGAACATAATGCAGGCATGAAATTTTGGGGATATTTACTAAAGACTGATTTAAGATAGAAGGGAAAACTGTATGCCAGCCATTGAAAATCCAGGGACAACTACAGAGAAATAATTGTTTGATTCAGGCTGCTACTAGTTTGTTCGGCTTTTCTGCCTGGAGGTAAGTCTAGTGGTAGTGAGGGTCACCATGGCCTAAGTCCTAGCCCTCCATATTCAGGGGCTGGGGAGGGGCTGTTCTAGGATTGTTACTGATGTAGATCTTTTCTCTGGGTGGTTGAGATGATGCCTGCCATAGCAATTTGAAGTTTTATAGTACAACATGAGACTGTGAGTTCATGCATCCTTACTTCCTAGGGGGAGGGTCAAAGGGCCAGGTGGTCCCCAGGGCCTAATTCATAGGGTTTTGGGAGGATACACTGGGGTGTAGTAAGAGAGGATCAGTTCTGGTGCTGATTTTTCTCCCCCCCTGGAGAGCAGGAATGTTGATGTCCAGGGTGGTTTTAATATCTCTGTTACCATAGATGGATCAACATACACCTAGTAAAATTGTATAACACAAGCATGTAAAGTCAAAGATTTAAACCATGACAATAAAGCTCTTAGAGAAAAAAAAACTCACCTGAAACTCCTATCTGCTTGCATTTTCCAATAGCTAACATTTTAATCCCAATCCAATATTATGCATGGTTTTTACTCCCAATCCAATATTATGCATGTTTTTTACATTTACTTCTTGAGAAAAACCTAGACTTCTACTTATACATCTTAAACTAGAAGGATTTACTTAATTATTATAATTGATTAAGCTATAAGCAAACAAAAGAGAAGCAAGTATTTAAAAAAGAATCGTGTAAGTAAATCTACTGTGTTGAATTAAAAAGAAGTGGTATAAAGATAGAGTAGACTTATGTGATAAATAAAAATATAAACTAATAATATATTCTGTTAATTGTTTATATATGCAGTTGATTAATTAATCTTAATTATAACACTCATTCACAAATATAATATAAATAAAATATTTTTTATATCTAACATAGAATTGGAGAAATTCTATCATTTATTTTTTTTAAAAAGTGCAGCTAAAAATCTCCTTTAATGTAATTAATTTTTTTGTTTTATTGATTTGTTTTATGTATTTCAACACATTCAAAATATGGGTATCTGAAATTTTAATGGCCTTTAGACTATAATCCTATATTCATATCAATAATTTAATTTACTACATAATGGATAGATAAATTGTGTCTTCTGGAGCTAATATCTCATAGTTTTGGTTTAAAACTGGGATAGATTGTTGAACCAAAATTATTTCTTTCACATGTATATAAATATGTTTCCTGATTAATTCAACTCCAACTAAAGTATTTAGTATTGAGAATACAAGATTTATATAAGTTTGAATTTTAATAATATCTCTGTGCTTTGATGAATGGTAGAATGGCCGTCTCTGAAGTTTAAAGTCCATGTATTGTGTTCAGATCTGTCAATTCTGACTCTCAAAACTTCTTAAGGACTCCCAAGAGCACTAAATCTGTCAATTAATTTTGTTTTTATAAAAAATAATCTAGCCTTTGAATTTTGAACAGACTATGCACCTTAAATGAAAAACTATATATAATTTTTTTAAAAGTAATGGTAGTTTGAGAATATTCTGCAAGAAAAAAACATATTTTCCTTCCATGTATCATTCAAAATCTTTTCACTGAAACTGAAAAAAGAAAAGATTATAACTATCTTATTAACAAAGATAAATAACAAATAATGGTTAATCAGAATCAGTACATTGAAGAAGAAATCAAAATAATAAGTACAGTTTAACACAGTGATAAAGTGATGGACACAAGTATCTGATATTCAATCTAATATTTTATTGCTCAAACATCACATGACTTTTCAAACAGCCTATTATTCAGTTTTATGTACAGAATGGTGACACTTAATGAATTGAAGAATTTACGTCACTCTTTTCTGTTGACTATTTTTCATATTTTAATTTATGAAGTCATTAGTTCTATTAAAAGAATTCAAATAAAAATACTATGATTTTCATGGGTTTTTTTAAGTTTCTCATGAACCACCCTTATTCATCAGTTAAGATATAGGTATCACATACCTTAATATTTATGCACATGGTGACAAATGATAACAAGTCTATACCTTATAAGAGAGTGATGTTATAGGGAAATATCAAGCTAAGTTATTTATTGTTCATCTGATGAGTAAATATTGTCTGTGAAATACAGACATAGAGAAAAAATGTGATGTGAATTTCTGCATTGATGTTTGTTGATATGGTGGAGATGTGGTGAGGGTTACACTGAAAAAAAAGTCAACAAAATGTAAAAATAACATAAATTAGTCAAAATAATTTAATTTTTTTCATTTATCAGTATTACTGATAGATAGATAGATAGATAGATAGATAGATAGATAGATAGATAGATAGATAGATAGATAGATAGATAGATAGATAGATAGATAGATAGATAGATAGATAGATAGATAGATAGATAGATAGATAGATAGATAGATAGATAGATAGATAGATAGATAGATAGATAGATAGATAGATAGATAGATAGATAGATAGATAGATAGATAGATAGATAGATAGATAGATAGATAGATAGATAGATAGATAGATAGATAGATAGATAGATAGATAGATAGATAGATAGATAGATAGATAGATAGATAGATAGATAGATAGATAGATAGATAGATAGATAGATAGATAGATAGATAGATAGATAGATAGATAGATAGATAGATAGATAGATAGATAGATAGATAGATAGATAGATAGATAGATAGATAGATAGATAGATAGATAGATAGATAGATAGATAGATAGATAGATAGATAGATAGATAGATAGATAGATAGATAGATAGATAGATAGATAGATAGATAGATAGATAGATAGATAGATAGATAGATAGATAGATAGATAGATAGATAGATAGATAGATAGATAGATAGATAGATAGATAGATAGATAGATAGATAGATAGATAGATAAGTTGGTCAGACGGATGGATGGTCGGTAAGTAGGTAATTAGGTAGGTATTTTAATGGAGTATATGATGAAAATACATTGAGAAAAGAACATTGTCTACACTTTATTTAAATTGTCTATCAAAACTTTGTGTAATTCATTAAACAATTTCATATCAGTAATAAGATAATGTCAGAAATAAATGAGTTCAAAAATCAATAGAGACTCTATTTCAAAATCTGATTTAAATAAATGTTTATTAACAAAAATAAGGATAGAGACATGGGATAACTTAAACATGAGAATTTTCTATCGGAACTATCTGCTTTAAAATTAAACTACAAACATAGCAATTAAATTTTGCATATGTTACCTAGCCTAAATACATAGAATGCCGAAACAATAAGAATAATTAATTTAGTTTAAAATAAAATTATTTGACGTTTAAGTTAAAAATATGATCATTTATTCATTTTTATTCAATCATTTTTTATTATGCTTAGAATTTTAAAGAGAAATAATTTTTATTTCAATAAAATAATGAGAACATTGATAACCATATGTATTAATGGTGCACAGATCCATAATAAGACTTATTGACAAACTTTGACATTTTTTGTTTCCTTTTTATTATCAAATTCAATATATGGTATTTAGTATATTTTTTTTATGTCCTAAAATTTTATTTCTCAACCTGGATCAACTTCAAATTTGCACAATTTTTTTTTTTTTTAATTTTTATAATAATTTTCTCATCGCCATGGAGAAAAAAGAGATGGTAATAATAAATTTATATATTACCATTCCCTCTCTTATGCAAATAGATCATAGAGAGTATAGAATTTTTTATAATTCTATCAACAAAATTAATATATATATATATATGTGTGTGTGTAAAAATATATTTTCCAAGAATGTGTAGACAATATAAATACAGCATGTGAGTTTGCTAAATTTATCGTAATCTTGCTTTGATGAAAATATTCTGAAAGCCTAGCTTAGCAAAAAGAACCAATTAGTTTTATTGCCATATTAGTATTGTCTAAACACTTTTGTAGAATATATATAAATATAATATAACAATTCGTCAATTGTTAAAACAGAGTTTCTTTAATATAAATAAATAAAATAATAACTAAATAATATTTCCAAGTGCTTTCAACTCTTACGAGTCCTTATCAAGGCAATGTAAAAAATTCTATTTTCTCCTAGGTGATGAATTTAACATTTCATTGTATTGGCCAGGAACAACTAATCGAAAATCTGGTTAATTTCAAATTCATAGCACAAGATGAATTTTATATAAGATACGATTCTTTAATCTTGCATTTTTTATCATGTATTTCATACATTAATATTGTAAAATCATTTGGACTACATATATGGCCTGTACTATTTTGGTGAGCATAAAAAGTTAAATAAACTGCATCATCTTCTCTTGCTCTATTATATGTATATTTATGTTGTTGAAGGCAATATTGAATATTTGTTTTAGTTTCTCCAACATATATTGCACTAAAATTTATTTGTGGGCATCTAATAGAGTATACAACACTGTTTTTATCCTCCTAAAAGGTGTTTGCTGGAGAGTTGCATTAGATATTAAGATCTAATTGCAGTGCTCTCAGATCCAAAGCTCCTCGCTGATGAAAGCCACAAGCTGAAAACTAGTCTGGAGATGTTGGATAAGTATGCACTAGATAGTGATTTTATGCACAAAAAACATTTTGCATCCATTGATTACTCTGGCTTGCACTGGTGGAGCTACTGTATGAAGAGTTTAGCCTCTGTGCATTGAGTCATTCAACTGGGAAAACTCTTTAAGTTAATGGAATAGCCATGAGAATTCAAAAAGCACTTGTATGACACAAGCACACACTAAAATAAGATACCAGGTTTAAATCACATTAAAAAGAGAAAATTTTTTTAAATAGGCAGTTGACTAAATTTTCAAGTAAAAATAAAAATATATAAATGAAGAAATAATTCATATCAATTTCCAATGATATAGTTTTTATAATAATGTTATTCATATGGTAAATAGAAAATCCTATACTACTAATAATAATTATTATCTGGACAAAATTGTTTCATTCCATATTTGACACTAGGAAGTAAAATAAAGAAAGAACTTATAGTTTGCATCCACATATGGATTACTATATGTACTCTAATATTTAAATATTGCGTAAGGATTCTTATGTTTTATTTAAAAATATATAAAAATACAAATATATATATATTCTATATATTCATCATCATTATTATTATTGTAATTATAATCATAACTACAAGTCAAAATATAGAACCATTTACTATATTAAAAAATAATATTTACTAAGGCTGCAACCTCAAGAATGTGCATGTAAAATGCGATAGTAGGGACTTCTACAGGTCTTAACCACAAGCTTACTGTAAAAGAAAATTGCATTTTCTTTAATTTATATTGCTTCTTAATTAATCAGCATTCTCTTATAATATCCATTGGATTAGAATTCTAATATAAGTAGCCACCATTTAAATATTGATTTTAATAAGTTCATTTGTGTACTTTTATTTCTGTATTTAAGTTGAAGCATTATTTATTTCTTCAACCACCTCTTATGAGGCATCTCGTCGACATCTGACATCACTCTAACTCTGCTAGTTCTTATGCTAAAATATTTGTTTGACAGGTATTGATTAGGTTTTTAAAAGTTCTGTAAGATGGTGCCCTCTTCTGAATTATTTTACAAGTAAAAAATAAAAAAAAACGCATTTTAAACTAAACAAAGAAAGAACCTTGTCAGTGATTCACTGTCAGCCAACTCTCAGCCAAAAAAGACATTCTGATTGGCTGGAAAGAACAAAGAAACCGCCTGATCAAAGAAAATAAAGAAAAACGCTGAGATTTTCATTTCGAATGCAAGAATTTAAGTATTAAAAAAATATAATTTGAGAAATTAAACTAGTTTTTTAAAAAATATACCAAAAAAACAAAATTATTTTCAAAAAATATTGAAGATTTTAGTAAAAATATTTAAGATTTAGCAAAAAGAAATCTTTACTTTTCCAGAACGTAAAATTGAAAAAAAGCGTTTGCGACAGCACTTTTTTGTTTAGACATTCGCTTTATATTTGCCGAAATTGAATATATTTTATAATAAATAAATAGCAATATATTTTTGAAAGAACTTTCGTTCTCTTTCATAACCTGAAAAATTAGTAATATACTTTTTATAAACGTATCTGAGTTGAATTTAATATTATAGGCAAATATGTTTTAACAATAGGCTTTGTCTTCAGTTTGTGAGTTGGCCAATTAAAAGATTTGATTTTTACCTCATACAACCAATAATATAATTAGCGGTTTAAGGGTTATATATCTAATTAATAGTTTGGATTTAAATTTTTGGCATTCTGTTATTTTCCTTAAATTCAATGTAAGCTTTCTTGGCTAATTTTTTTTTTCATTGCAGACTAGGTGGCAACTAATTTAGATTATGTTATTTTGAATGTAAATGTATTGGCACATTTTCCTTTTTAAATCCATTCAATTAATTGTATTTTGTTAGTATTCCTTTTATAATGATGTTTATTATCCAACTATACATTCATATGTAGTATTATCTTATTTTTGAATGAATTCTTATTTTAACTTAAGAAAAATACCTAATGCATATTTCTAGCTGAAAATCCAATATGAAATGTCAAATCGTCCTTCCAAATGCTATATTTTTCCAGAAACATGACTCCATTATTAAAATTGTCTGAATTTCAAGCAACGGCAAATAGATAATGACTGCTTGCTACAGTGTTATTAAGAATATTGAACACAGACTCATTCAAACAAAGGACATGAAATTTAAATTAGCATTTATCTTAAATTGCTCATAAATAAACATGTTTAATTTATGTATTCAAAAAAGACTAATTCATTAGTCATTCTAAACTTTGCAATTCCAAGATATATATATATAAAATATTCAGTACATGTCATTAGCTGAATTATTATTTATGGGGTGGAGTCACTGGAAAAATATAGCACTTGGTAAAGTCATTTGACATTTTATATTTGAATTTTCAGCAATTTGCACTAGGATTTTTTTTATATGTTTATGTTTGAGAGATAAAGTTTAAAATGACTAAAGCATTAGTCTTTTTTTTTTGTATATATAAATTAAACATGTTTGTTTATGAACAATTTAAGATCATTCGTAATTTAAATTTTATGCTCCTTGTTTGAATAAGTATGTATATATTTAACAATATTGCAGCAAATAATCAAAAGATTACCTTTTGGTTGTGCTGCCTGAAATTAAGACAATCTTTATTCACAGTTTGGCATAACTGGAAAAACATTATTTGGGATGGTGATTTAATATTTTATTTTAACATAAATATTTCTTGTGAAGTTTTTTTTAAGAATGGCAATAATGGATTCTCTTCCTGCAAGATTCTTTGTTATTTATTTTTATCTATAATAATTATCCTAGTAGATACATTCATAAAGTGATACAATTTAGAAAATTTAACCTATTCAGACCAAATGATATTATATTGAATTTTAAAGAATTGATTTAATACACAATTTTTCATAATAACTTCAGTTTTATCAATAGTAGAACAAAGTATTATATGCCACCAGAAAATAGAAATATCAAGAAAAGAAATCAGGCTAAAAAGTAGTGATTATTATTTAAAAAGCTAAGAAAAAAAATTTCATCAATTTGTTACTTGCCCATAATTTATAATTTATGATAAGTATTTAATTTATTTTAATTGATAAGTTCATTATATTCCTTAAAAAATTCTGATTAAAAACATATATAATACTACTTGTTTTATTACTTCAATACTTACAAAACAGCAATGTGAGAATATTTTATTTTTATTGGTATTTAGAAGTTAAAAAGTCTCAAGGCATCCATAAGAAAAATGTTTCTCCCCTAATAAAAGATAAAAATAATAATAATAATCAAATTACTATAAATACAAATTTTTAATTTTACAATCCTATTTGATAGATTTGTGATTGTTTGATTATTAGCTATTCAGATTTTAAAATTAAACTCCAATCAACAAAATTTATTAACTGTACCATTTATTCATGTGACATTCCAACACCTGAGAAATTAAAAATTCAATTTCCATATGTGACTCTTTATTGGGTTAGTTTTTTTTGCCAAATTTTTTTGGACCATTGAATTTGACTTTTTTTTTTCCAATATTTGAATTTCAAAATCAATTTTAAAATGTCAGGATAATTGACAATGCAGAATATTCAAAGCATGCAAAATTTCACAGTGATGTGTTTCCTTTGTATTAAACAATTCAAAACAACGCAAAACTCTCCATACAGTAGTGCCATCTTGTGCTAAACAAGAGCAATCAATTATGTGCTAGTATGAGATAGTGAACCTTTATATTATTGAGGATCTTGAACTATGCAATAATACTTTGAGAAAATATTATGAATGACTAAAAATTTAATTTGGGGTGGGGGGAGTTTATGGTTATTTTTACACAATAATTGTATAATAATTATTAGAAATCAAGAATTATTACATATTTATTTTCTACAGAATTGTTTTATTTTTAAATATAAAAGGTTTTATTTTTCTGAGTAACATTACCATGGTAATTATAGTGGTGGCAAATGCAATTTATTAGAATTCATTATCACTAAACATCACATGATCACCATCTGTTTTTGCTGGCATCCATTGATTACTCTAGTTGGAACAGGGTGGCACTACTGTATGGAGAGTTTTGCCTATTTAAGAACCCATCATCACTAACAGTCTGTTAATAAATTTAGCAATATCTTAAAAATTGACTAAAAAATGCAAACTTTTAAAGCATAAATTGATAGCTTTACCAAATATTGATAATTATTCATTCATATTTTAAATACAAACATGAAGCAAAAAAAATTTCATTTATTTTACAAATTCAATCTGCTTCTTCCAACAGTTGAATGAAGAAACAGAGCTTTGCTTTGATTAAAAATCTAAATTTTAAAATAATTGTAAAAGTCAAGTGTGATTTTTTTTTATTTAATTTTTAAACAAAAATATCTATCAAATAAATCAAATTTATTATATTCTGATGTATAATAATGATTTAATAACTACAATAAAAGTTGAAAGCCTACAGCAAGTGAAAACAAAGAAAACTCTCAAAATACAGGAGCTAATGTACTTTTTCTTGATTTAGCATAATTGATCAATAGGAAAAAAATAAAAAAAAGTTGCTGTTATTATTATGTAATTCAATGTAATTATGTTATTAATATTTTTTAATAGTTGGAAAGTTAAAAAAATCATATATTTTTCTCATGTGTCATAGCATCAGCCGGGAAGCAAACCCGCTAACCTGGGACAACTGCTTCTAAATCAGCCATCGCTGACCTCTTGACCACCAATGCTTGACAAAAAATCATATTTGAACCCGTCAAATATTACAAAAATATTAATATTATTACATTAAATTAAATAATAACAATGACTTTTTACATTTTTTTTAGAATATTTTTTATTTGTAAATTTATATTTCTAAAAAATCAAGTCAAATTTACTGAATTTTATTATGGAATAAAGATTTTAAAAATAAAATAAAATTTGAACTTTTGTCTCAAGTTGGGAAAACTAATTGCAATGCAGAGTAGTTAAGAATAAATAATAATTAAAAGGCAGATAAATTTTAATAGAAAATGATTTCTATATAAATTATAAAATAAACATTTCTTACTGTTTAATAGTGATGACATTATTAGTAGAATTAAAATATAATTATTTTTAAAAAAAATTAAATGAAAATATTACTTAAATTTTAATAAGAACTAATATTGCAAAAATTTGTCAATAATAAATGATACTTTGGATTATTCCTGCTATGATATACTACTCTGGTGATATTTTTAACTGATAATATTTATTCAGTTTCTATTTATGATGTCATGGAACTAAGCATCCTAACATAACTAATCCATATCAAATAAACCGATCCTTTCCTTTCCATTTTAGAAGATATTAAATGGTTCATATCACCATAATAACCCCCCTCATCACATAATATAATACATCTCTTACATCATTTGTAACTAATAGGGATTTATATTTAAAAATATACTTATTCTATATATTTGTATTTTCTCTTTTTTTGTAAAAACTTTGTTGTTGTTGATTTAATATTTAAAATATAATGTTAAACTTGCAACAAATGTATCACATTATTTACAAGCAATTTTTGTTTATTTAAAAATAGAGTGGTAGAAGTTGCCATATTTGTGTTTGCATTGTTTTTTGTTAAACTTTATGTACACTTACAATAAAAAGTTGTTATATTTGTGTGTATTTTTTTGAAAAAGATAATTAAAACATAAGATAAAACTTACAGTTCATCATTTTTAGATAAAGGTACAACTTTATCTTATAGTTTTCCATTTTGTTTTGTTTTTTAAGGACAAAAAAATAACTGGACTTTTCTTTAGATAATGGCAATTATTTGAATCACTAAAATATTTACTAAATTTACCTCCCTCTGATTCTTAAACAATAAGTCTAGCAAATTTAAGAAAGATAGAGTATTACAAAAGTCAATCTTTCTTAATATGTACAATTAATTAAGTGTGCATTAAGAAACTATTTAAATATTGAATAAGACATTAAATAAACATATAGAATGATTAATATATAATTATTTAAAGCAAAGAAAGAGAATATTAGAGACACTTTTATTGTTTAAAATTTATAATTACATTAAATTAGTATTAGATAGGGATTTTATGCACAAGCCTTCTGGCATCCATTGATTACTCTGGTTAGCACAGGGTGGCACTACTATATGGAGAGTTTTGCCTTTGTTTATCTTTGAAGAATGTTGGAAAACTAATAAAATTGGCTGGTCACTCCATGATATTATATATTGGGGGTTTCCCTTTTGACGGTGATGGCATAGCATGTCAGCAACATGGATGGTCAAATGTAGACCAGCATTCTATAGTATGAGTGAAACTCCATACTCAGATGCACTGGAGCTGGACAGAGAAATTGTGGTGATCTACTCACTAGTAGTCATAGTGTTACATAATTTAACAGCTTTAAAATGAAAACTTTTCAAAACACTGCAAGAAATGTACAGTAATTAAACTCCACAAGAAGTCTACTCTTTCTGAGGTTTACAGTAGTAACTAACTAATCCCCTTTTCTTTTGCCTCTCTCTATATATAGCTCAAAACAAAGGCCCACTGTTCTCTAAACTAATTAATTAATTAAACTTCAAGTAAAATTATTTTCTTTATTATCTATTGATTAGAATCTTAATGCAATTTGACTTTGAAATTTTATTAATTGCATTTTTTAATTAAATTCCATCTTTGATTTTATCTGATTCTACAATAAATATATGTTTTGGCACTTTTTTCCTAAATAATTATAAAATTAGAATTTAATTTATACATTAAAATTTTTTTAACATTTTCAGCTTAATAGGAAATATATTATAACGGTCGGATATGTTCCAGAGAGTCATTCCAGTCTTACCATATCTACACTACAGAGTGCCACTAGGCTACTTGAACCTAGAAAATTTATAGAGTAGGCAGATGCATGCTGTTAAGGATCCAACTTTTACACATATATTTTATTCTGACCATCATCCCAATGCCACTAGCTCATGGAGACACAGAGATTTATGAAATATAAATTCTTAAACTATTTTTTTCAATATTAACAAAAATAAAAGAAGCCACTGCCAGTAATAACTCACACAAACATTTATTAAACATATATATAAAATTTAGCATTATTATTTTAGTATGTTTTCTTTAGCATTTAATTACATTTTTAACTTTTATTTTTGAATTTAATTCACGTTTAAACTTTTATTTTTTAAGTTCACACAGATGAATTTAATATTTTATTAAAATGTTGAGTATGAATAGACTACATAGATTTGCATTTGAAAAGAAATATTCTATCCCTTATTTAACCTTAGGCCAAAAGTCTGCAGTTAAACCAACGTCAATCCATCCGATACATCGATGTATTCAATGTAGCATGAATACGACAGCACAAATACCATACTGTCAGTAATGTACATCAGAACAGCATGGTTATAGAAGACATTGACTCTCATCCAGACAGGAATACTACATCTGTCTGATGAGAAGAGCAATAAAAAAAACTCCATAGGAAGGGACTGCGTTTTCCATCTTAATATCCCATTCCATAGGCAAAAAGGGGGTGTGCGGCATATAATTCGATCCTGCATGTAGTGGACCTCATACTACATTTACTAATTACACCGATATATCCAATCCATTGACCCAATTTAACTATGAAACAAATAACCTAAGATTTACCCTCCCTTAAACTAACATAACTTTACGAATCTAATGCAGCCAGTCATGCCCGACATGAATTTAGCACTTTATTAAATTAGTTTAACAAAAAAACAAAAATCATAATAAAAATTAAAAGAACAAAAAAAAATTAAATGGAAATGATTTAAAATATATATATATATTGTAACGTTTTTCGTATTACTAGGCCACTATACGCCTCAAATTTATATTTGAGCGTGAGTTGATCAAGCTGTATCAAAAGAAAAAAGAAAGTTGTATTTCTATTCTCAACACAGCTATTTTTCCTGATCAACTTCGGCCTAGAACTATTACTGAGTACAATTGTGAGCAGAACCAGTTTTTAATTTCTACTTGAGGGCGCCAGAGTCGTTAGACCCACTGAGACTGCGTCAAACATATTGTAGCCCGTAAGGTAATAATTATACGATCTAAGTTAAATAACTAAAGGTAAAACTTAAATAGAATAGCATTAATTTTATACACGTACAATGAAAGTGAAGTTAATAATAAAGATTTATTCTAACTCGTCAAGCATTCAATATTTATGATTAAGACAAAATTATAATGTTGGAAAAGATTGTGCATATGAATTCAATAATTTGATTCAAATATTGGAGTAACAATTATTTAGTCTTATTTTCTGTAGTAACAGTTTGGTTCATTTCTCAGTTTGCAAATCTTCTGATCCAAGAAAAATTTATGGGATAACATTTCCATTCAACTCACTATTCATAAAGCTTTATGTAAAAAAAAATTTTGGCCATTTACTTACCGGTAAGTTGACATTAAGTAGGTCATCGATCTTCCCAATGTACAATTCAGTTAGTGGGTAGTCCGCAGTAGTTGTTTTTCTTTTAGTTTTATTTCCGAATCTCCGATCTAATTTAGGTAGCCAGATGACGATCTAGGTGACTTTTTTCGAGAGAAAGTGTCGGCAAACGATAGAGCTCTACTCACTCATGGCGAGCGATTTCAGTTCGTATCTAAGTGGACACATTTTATTAAAAAAATACGAGGCACTTCAAATTGCTCAGCACTATTGGAACAATAAGAGAAAAAAGACCCCTTTTCAAATCTGTCGGCTCCTTTTATACTCCTAGATTCTTTTTAGAAGCTCTGCGCACGTTCTTTTTTTTTCTTTGTTCTACTTTATAAACTTCTACATTATTCTCCTTTTCTTATTACAAAGTCTGTTTTTCCGTTAAGAATTTCTGCCATTTTTAATTACTATCAGAAAGTTGTTTCTGATAGCAATCTTTCACCTTTTGAAATTTCCTTTCACTATTTGAATCAATGATTCAATATGCACTTTCCAACATTGAATTTATTTTAGTTAACTTATTTCTAAAAAAAAAAAGAAAAATTAAACTTTCACTGTACGTTTTTTTTTTTTAAAATTATGTTACAAAAAAAAAATAAAGATCGTGTTCGCTCTCCTTTCTTTTTTTTATAATACCTAATATTAAAAAGTAATTTGTACTTTATATATAAATAAATGGTACAATACCACCGGGACAGGGGAATGAGAATAAAATATAGGTTTAAACTAATTTTATTCTTAATAATTGTTTATGCCCATATTCATGTGTTTTGTTTTATTAGCGCGCTGATATATTGTGTAGACTCATTCAACAAGCGACGTTCGGCGGGAATGCAAAATATTTCCACATTCATCTGCGTCCTCTCCGCTTAATCGTAATAGTAATGCTAAGGATCCCAAGTTATAAGCACAAACGAGCGTTGCTCATCGTTTTGAGTCTTACAGGCTCGTGGCAACCTGGTCCGTCCTCCCCAATATCGGGATCTCTGCTAGAAATAGACTGATGAGCGTTTAAAGATGGTCTTATGTTACATACTGCGTACTAGGACTTGGGGTTATGCTTTTTCCCCTCTTCAGTAACCACCTACCCGGTCAAATACTTGTGACTTACGTTTACACCAGCCGCGATTGTGTTTCTTTTTCTATAAATTAATATCTATATATTTTAATATTCTAGTTGTACGTTTCCATATCATTATTTTTTTTCATTTTTTCCGAGGCATATCCGAGATCTGCAGGGTGTCATCCGGCCCACTTTATCTCTCAATGTTATCTATCACTATAACTGGTTGATGGCGGAGGTGATAGGGATCGAACCCCCTCTCTGTATTGCTCGCACCAGTCTCTCCATTTTATGTCAAGGTCTTCTCTCTTGTATTTATTTTCACTCCTAAACTTTTCGTCTAGTGCTGGAGGTCTTGCATGGATTCCCTTTCCTTTATTTTTAGTTGGGGACCCCTTATCTTTCCTTTGATTTCCAGCACTATTAGTCAACACTATAGTGTTCGGTTGTATTCGACCCTTCTGGTTCGGTAATTTGTTGAAGTGTTTAGGACTCGTCTCTTCTCCAGTGTTGTCATTCTCGAAAGCACTAAGCAATTCTGCCATTCTCTCTACTGTCTCACATCCGGTACTTATCAACAGATGCCCTACTGGATCGGGAAAATTTTTCCGCGTAATCTTGATAATCTGCTTTTCTGTTAATTTGCACTCAGTCAGCGCTCGTAGTTGCGCCACTTGTTTCCAAAAAAATGGTACATAATGCCCTTCTGTTCTGCATTTCTCTTGTGCCACTCTATTCTTAATTCATTCTTGGTGGTCCTCGTTCCAATAGCATTTGATTAATATTTGACCATACTACGTAAAGTTATTCGGTTTCTTAAACAAGGATTCCCACCAAGCTTGCGCTGTCCCTTGTAAATGATTAACTGCCAGCGTTAGTTTAACTTCTTCTGACATGGGGTTTACTGCGAAGTACCCCTGCAGGCTATTTAAGTGTTCCATCGGTGATTCTCCATCTTGTCCATAGAAAATTTTTAATTTCAAAAAGGGGTTTACTGCACTCGGCACGTTTTCTCTATTTTCTATGAATTTTATCTCTTGGCTTTCTTGTTTATCGGATCTCAATTCTATCACTTCTGTGCTCTGTGACCCTTTAGCTATTTTCTCATCTACTACCTTTATTAACTCTTCTTTCATTTCTTTAATCTTTACCCTTATTTCTTCTTTCAATTCTCTGACCATCTCTGCCATTTCTTTTTTTATCTCTTCTTTGAATTCTGTCATGCATTCGTATAATAGTTTTTTTATTAAGGGTTCCAAGCTCTCTTTTAATTCTTCCGCACCTTCTGCCATATTTTGTATATTTTTATTACTTCTCAATTTCATATATGGCCGTGTTGTTTATTTTTGCTACAGTAAACAAAATCTTAACGCTATCAATTGTTACGATATAAATACAATATTTTATTTTGCTTTGCTAATAAATTCGTTCACCGACACCCCTCTCTTTTATCACCCTATAATCTCCCGTCCCCCTCTACCTTTACCGTCATTTCTTACCTTTGATCAGTTTTATTTATTATTTAATAATTTATAAGCTATTATTTTCTTTCAATATAGCCTTATTTAAAATCCTACTCTAAAAAAAACTTTTGTAATCGTACGCAATAACTTTTTAGACTTGCGCACTATTTGTGGTCATATTTATTTTCCGGCTACGGACATTAAATTCTCAATTTTATGCCGTTTTTAAATTTTCTCAGGTCGTGGTTTTTTTTTCTTTTCGTAAGCCTCGAGTTGGGCAAGCCATTGTAACATTTTTCGTATTACTAGGCCACTATATGCCTCAAATTTATATTTGAGCGTGAGTTGATCAAGCTGTATCAAAAGAAAAAAGAAAGTTGTATTTCTATTCTCAACACAGCTATTTTTCCTGATCAACTTCAGCCTAGAATTATTACCGAGTACAATCATGAGCAGAACCAGTTTTTAATTTCTACTTGAGGGCACCAGAGTCATTAGACCCACTGAGACTGCATCAAACATATTGTAGCCCGTAAGGTAATAATTATACGATCTAAGTTAAATAACTAAAGGTAAAACTTAAATAGAATAGCATTAATTTTATACACGTACAATGAAAGTGAAGTTAATAATAAAGATTTATTCTAACTCGTCAAGCATTCAATATTTATGATTAAGACAAAATTATAATGTTGGAAAAGATTGTGCATATGAATTCAATAATTTGATTCAAATATTGGAGTAACAATTATTTAGTCTTATTTTCTGTAGTAACAGTTTGGTTCATTTCTCAGTTCGCAAATCTTCTGATCCAAGAAAAATTTATGGGATAACATTTCCATTCAACTCACTATTCATAAAGCTTTATGTAAAAAAAAATTTTGGCCATTTACTTACTGGTAAGTTGACATTAAGTAGGTCATTGATCTTCCCAACATACAATTCAGTTAGTGGGTAGTCCACAGTAGTTGTTTTTCTTTTAGTTTTATTTCCGAATCTCCGATCTAATTTAGGTAGCCAGATGACGATCTAGGTGACTTTTTTCGAAAGAAAGTGTCGGCAAACGATAGAGCTCTACTCACTCATGGCGAGCGATTTCAGTTCGTATCTAAGTGGACACATTTTATTAAAAAAATATGAGGCACTTCAAATTGCTCAGCACTATTGGAACAATAAGAGAAAAAAGACCCCTTTTCAAATCTGTCGGCTCCTTTTATACTCCTAGATTCTTTTTAGAAGCTCTGCGCATGTTCTTTTTTTTTTCTTTGTTCTACTTTATAAACTTCTACATTATTCTCCTTTTCTTATTACAAAGTCTGTTTTTCCGTTAAGAATTTCTGCCATTTTTAATTACTATCAGAAAGTTGTTTCTGATAGCAATCTTTCACCTTTTGAAATTTCCTTTCACTATTTGAAACAATGATTCAATATGCACTTTCCAACATTGAATTTATTTTAGTTAACTTATTTCTAAAAAAAAAAGAAAAATTAAACTTTCACTGTACGTTTTTTTTTTTTTTAAAACTATGTTACAAAAAAAAAATAAAGATCGTGTTCGCTCTCCTTTCTTTTTTTTATAATACCTAATATTACAAAGTAATTTGTACTTTATATATATATATAAATGGTACAATATATATATATATAACATTACTAATATTAATTTATGTTGGTCAGATAGAATTCTATTTGTATTATTTACTGAGAGGTTTAGAATTTAGAGTTATTGTTTTGAAAACGTTCATAAAGTTCTTACGGTTTTTAAAAAGTTCATCTTTATCCATTGCTTGCCATTTGGGATCCAGCGTTAATTCCCCCAATATTCTGTGGTCTGCAATATAGAAAATGATTGGTCATTTCTCTTTCTTTTTTTTCAAGCAAAACTGAAGGGATTGAAGAGTGTGTCTTTCCAATCGCTTCTCCTTCAACCCTAGCACACCTCTGCTTTCACATCTCTATCTCCTCTAACCTTTCTTCATTCACTTATGCTAACTTCTTAGATTCATCTGAACTTGCTTGTTCTCAGTTCTAATTATTTTCTTAAATGATATGGATATAAACTTCAAGATGTTTTCCAGTTAGACAATTCATATTAGTGCGGTAGAGAACTGTGTTTGCAGGAAAGTTTGGAACTCAAAGTCAAAGAATCGTTACCAGTGCTTTACAAAACAAAAAGAAAACCAAAGAAGAAATTTATAATTAAATCTCAAGCACAAATGTACTCGTGTCAGTGAAATGATCATGGGGTAGGAACCACCAGTCAGCATGCCTGCCCAGCTCTGCACCTGCCATCAGCATGGCCTTCTGAATCCAGCCATCAATGGATGATGAAAGCAGCCAAATGATGCTGTGTTAAAGAGAAGTCCCTGCTGTCCTGGATGAACAAATACTTGGCCTACTCAGAACTCCTAGATATACGATAGAGACTTTATGTTGTACCCTTCTTAATGTTATTATTGTTTTTTTTATTTATTTATTCTTGTAATATCAGTGTAATAAGTTTTTTTTAATATATTTCTCTCATTGAGATATTTTACTTACCATTCAGGGTTTACGAAATGTATTCATGTGCGAGTTATGAAACCTCAGACCACTTTTTCACTAATTGATTCTTTTCTTTTTGTGCTTTAATATTATATTTCTTAAGCAAGATAACTATAATATTTTCATATACATTTTTTTACATTCTTTATTATGCATTGGGGCTTGTTATTATTTTATTTATCTTGGGAATTGGTGAAGGGATTCAATAAACATTTATTTAATATCTATTAAAAAAAAATATCCCGTCTATACCAGTTCATCCCTACCCTGGTAAGGTGAGCATGCACACACATTGAACATGAAACAAATGTGGCGGCATGCCAGGATATGAAGTAATTTCAAATCTTTTTTATGATTGGTTTGATACAGTCATCGGACGTTTATAAAGTATTGACTTTTACATACCTTTGAAAGATTTCTTTAATTTAAATCCTTCGTGCCACTCCCAGAAAAAAAAAAGATTAATTCTCCCTCCTGAAAGGATATGTAAGGCCAGTAATAACATGAAATAAAATGAATCAAACTAAATCTAATAGAAATAAACACCCGATGACCAAAGATTTAAATCCCAATAAGAGAGTATCCCATATGCTAGCTCATCATTCTCTTTATCTCAGGTAAAGAAATGGGAAACTAAAACTCATGCAATTATCTAAGTGTCTTATTATTTTAGAAAAAGAAATATGAATAAATTCTCAAAGTGGTAAAATAGTTTTATCAATATTAAATAAATGTTTATTGAATCCCTTCACCAATTCCCAAGATAAATATAATAATAACAAACCCCAATGCATAATAAATAATGTAAAAAAAATGTATATGAGAATATTATAGTCATCTTGCTTAAGAAATATAATATTAAAGCATAAAAAAGAAAAGAATCGATTAGTGAGAAAATGGTCTGAGGTTCATACACTCGCACACGAATGCATTTTGTAAACCCTGAATGGTAAGTAAAATATCTCAATGA
Source organism: Epiperipatus broadwayi (assembly GCA_028023455.1). Classification (NCBI taxonomy): domain Eukaryota; kingdom Metazoa; phylum Onychophora; class Udeonychophora; order Euonychophora; family Peripatidae; genus Epiperipatus; species Epiperipatus broadwayi. Next base: position 572,993 of record JAQFVV010006243.1, read on the forward strand.
GAGAAATACATTAATAAAAAAACTATTACACTGATATCACAAGACTAAATAAATAAAAAAACAATAATAACATTAAGAAGGGTACCACATAAAGTCTATATCGTACATCTAGGAGTTCTGAGTAGGCCAAGTATTTGTTCATCCAGGACAGCAGGGACTTCTTTTTAACACATCATCATTTGGATGCTTTCATCATCCTTTGATGGCTGGATTCAGGAGATCTTGCTGATGGCATGAGCAGAGCTGGGCAGGAGCACTGACTGGGGGTTCTTACCCCATGATCATTTCACTGACACGAGTACATTTGTGCTTGAGATTTAATTATAAATTTCTTCTTTGGTTTTTTTTTTTGGTAACGATTCTTTGACTTTGAGTTCCAACACCTTCCTACAAACCACACTAATATGAATTGTCTAACTGGAAAACATCTTGAAGTTTATATCCGTATCATTTAAGAAAATAATTAGAACTGAGAACAAGCAAGTTCAGATGAATCTAAAAAGTTAGCATAAGTCAGTGAATGATTGACTTAATGACTGATTGACTTAGTGACTGCTTGATTTCTTGTGCCCGATTGAATGCCTGTGTCCAACTGATTGCCACTAAACTGGTGAACAGCATTTAGCCCTCCTCATTAGAATCTCAATCTCGTTACCCCTCTGAAACACATTTAATTAATTTATTTTGACCTTTGTTAGTGGATTCATACAATGCATGAAGCATTCCTATGAAATCCACTAACTAATCTCAAAAATTTATTTATTTTTAATTCAATTGATTATCTAAGTTATTTTCTGATAATCAGATTCCATTTAAAAACATATTTTTAATTAAATTAGATATCTTTCCCCACCCGCATTAACAGAAATTTTAAGAACTCTTTTGTTGAGTTGAAATATTTGATAATTAAAACAAAAAAAAAAAAAGATAACAAAATTACATATTTATTAAAATGAACTTGCCTTTAGGCTTTTCTTAAATTTAAAATAATGGATTTGTAGAGAAAGATATCTAGTACAATTTTTGATTTAAAATTACCTATATGTTAGATTTTAACAAACAAAAAAAAATTATACAAATTACGCATACATCTTTGCGTTTATAAAAAAAAAAAATGAACATAAAATAATAAAAATAAATTATAAGCATATAGCTAATATGCTAATACTTCAAATTATAAGCCTTAACTATTGGCTTTTCTTGTGTGTGTGAGTATATGACATATCCACAGACATCTCTCACTTATTTTATAATTTGACTCATTTAAAATTTATATAGATGGCATACACACACGTTTAATGGCTTTATTACATATTTTAGGCCATTTTTATTATTTAATGCCATCTTATGCATGGCCATACGAAGTGTGCCTGTCATAATATAAAGCCCATATTTATATGATTGCTTCATTACCATATACAAGTACAATAAACACGTAAAGCAAATTTGAAATAGCTTATTGTAAAACAAATACATCTCAAGCAAATTTATACATAAAAATAGTGTAGAAAAAGATACTATTTACCAGGATAATCAATTGTAAATAGTGAAGAGTTTAATGAATTTCCTTGTTTTACTCTCTAAGAATAATTAGACGCCCTGTGCAGTTTAGTATAATAATAAAGTATCAGATTTTGGAATGTTCAATCCTAGAACCAATTCTGACCCTAGCATTAGTGTTCAAACTTCTTGAGAACTCTCAAGCAGTGAAGCCATTTGAATACTTTACTGGATATTCTTTTTCTGACCAATAATTGGGTGATTAGATAGAATGGCTATGGATCAGATATTTGAAACACAAAAACCTAAGCTTGAATAAAACTTGAAAAAAAACTTTTCAAGGTAAATGTCTTAGTCTCCTTGATATGAGACCATTCATATATATATCAGGCATTTATATATATTCAAAGTTTACCTACCCTTAAATAAATTAAAATGGCAAGATGATTGTTTGCTTCTGCTTTTCAAAACATAACCTTCACTAACCCAGTTCAATGTATAATTTAAATCCATTTAAGCATAATCAACAACATTTACAATGTAACCAAAATTTGAATTAAATTTTTATGTATATATGCACAAACACATACATCAAACAATTATGTACTTTACATATGGGAATGTCATTAACTGTTTATATTTTTAAATTGTTTAAAAGGAAGAAAATGTAAAATTATAAACATTATCAGTTTTCGAGTACTGAACAAATTAATAAATATTCTGGTCTAGACACCTATCATCAGCAATATAATTTACAAATTTCTTACTTCCTGAAAAGGCTAGTTTTCCTTTTGATAAATATCTTTAATCCTTTTCTGATTACTAGGTAAGAAAGTCTAATACAGTCACGTAATGTTTTTTCCTTCTGTTATGAATAAAGAGACATCATTATTATTATGTTACTATTATATTTTTGTTACTCAAATAATAATAATAATTATATCTGTAATTTTAAAATAAATTATTAAATTTTAATTTGCGATGCTATTCGTAAAATGTTATTAAATTAAAAATGAAATATTAAGTTTGCGTGTTAGAATTAATTAATTGTTTAACTCGATAATTTTTATTGTTCTTAATGAAATATCGTGATTCTGAAAAAGATAATTGAATTACTCGGTTTATATACATTTGCGTGTTTCACCAAACATTAATTACGGTTATTATGACGCTAAAATTTGTAAAAAGAAAAAGATAAGCTCTTTTGATATATCTAGAAAAGACTGTGATTTGTTATGTAACTAATTATAATATTGAAACATAAATACAATGTATATACTTAACGTAGCTTAATTAAGAATGATATGAACACAGACTTTCAAACTACTCGCAGTCATCCACTCTATCCAATACTAAACTTATAAGCACACAAATATATGTAATATTTAAATGCATGTACATTGTCCATACTAGCCTCACTGTAATTATAAGGGACTTAAACTCAGACCTTCAAACTCCCCACAGCTATCAAATCTATCTTGTACAATTGATAAGAAATACGTATATTGCAGATCATTTATCTTTTTCACATGTATGTGGTCATGTGTATCAGTTATATAACATGGATTGGATAGCTGTGGGGAGTTTGAAAGTCTGAATACAAATATATATATATATATAGCAATCACTAAGCAGTTACTCATAAACGAGTGTGATAATTCCAACTCCAATAAAAAAGAAAAAAATGCTTTAGGAATGAGTTTTGCAATAATTATACAAATCAATCTGTAAACGACAAGTACAACCCTATATAGACTATGGTGATCCATTTTTCTCTTGTTTCATATTTTGCAATGCAATATTTTAATTTCTTCTGCAAGATACTTTTTTTTTAAATACTTCAACAAAATTCTAAATGTAAATCTCTTATTGTATTTTATTCTGTGCCATATCTTCTCAATAGAAACAATCAATAGTGCACGTTTTAGAATATCTTTGAGATAATCCTTTTAATATAGACAGGTCTATCCTTCCCACCAAAACCAATCTTGCTATAAAACACTCTTTTAGGAAGTTTTTAGTTGTTTTTTATATTAAATATTCAATCCAGCAAAGGTATGATTTAACAATAATGGACTCTATAGTCTGTAGTATTACATCTAGCAAGGTGACAAACATAATGATTTGGTTTACCATCTTGACAATGTATTTTTAAAATTTTACAGAACATCCTTAAATGAAACTTTTCTAATGCCTTTATATTGCATAGATAGTGTCCAATTCTCACTTCCATACAATAAATTGCATAAAATAACATCTTTATATATGGCTATATTGGTTTCAGTAGTTATTTCCCTATGATGAAATACTCCACCTTTTAACTCTTTAAAAGCAGTGCACCACATTAGACTCTGTGTTATATCTCAACATCTAAGTGTTCTCTTCATACTTATAAAATTACTAAGATATTTGAATCGGTTTACTTTTTCAAGTTGATAACTATAAAAGCTTCTGAGAAATATTCTTCAGTCGCTAGTTGATGGAGTTGAGCTTTTTTAACATTGATTATTACATCCCAATATTTTGATGTTACCTTCCAAAATTAAATACATTGTTTAAATTATTTTTTGAATGGTCAAAAACGACATAATCATCAAAATATTGTATGGCCAGAATCCAAGTTCTTACTTTTGCTTTTGTTGTGTTTGGTTAAATTTACAGATTCGGTCCAAACCAACAGACAAAATGACGACACTACTCAACAATTAATATGTATAATTTATTAGTGACAAAAAATATACATACATGTTAGTTAATAAAACATATAAAAATGGTCTATACAATTTAATGCTGAGATAGTCATGCTGAGTAATAGAACTCACTTCCAGCTGTATAAGTAGCCTGCCTCACAAGTTCAAGTATGACTCTTCTGGCTATGCAGTATATCTTGCCTTATGTTGGCTCTAGTTCAGACTCTTCTGGCTGTGCAGGACAGCTTTCCTTGAGTCAGCTGCAGATTTAGCAGTTTCCAGTCCCTATGTGGACTTGCCTCACTGTATGGACATCATGATAATAACTAGAGAAAATACCTACTGCTGATGGCAGAGGGTTTATTGGAGAGATCTTCAATCATTCAGGTTGACAAAAGTAATTGCTCTCTGCCTTGCCTCCAAAAAGACTGACTATTTAATGGCAGATCCCCTACTCTACTGGAACCATTTGGATTATGTGTGTGAACCCCAACAAAGGATTTATCCCCATTGGATAGGGACTGGGTGCTACCTAATCAGACAAGAAATCTGGAATAGTCTACTTCTAAAGGTAAAGTCAGATATGATAGCTTGTAATCTACTTAAAATTAAAAAATTGCACTATCAAGCTTATATTACATCTTGATTTCTGTTTCATTGAGTTGCCTATAAACAGTTCTAAAGATAACTAGCATAAACATCAAAATGAAATTGGAACAAGTACATATTCTTGTTTAACACCAGTTTTCATTTCAAATATCTCAATTTTTTTACTTCATTGGTAACACTGCTTATCCATCAAATTGTATTCCTATTGTACATCTTCCATACAATGAAAAGAGAAATAACTAATTCCAAAAAATCCCCAAAATATGTTTGATTAACAGAATCAATTGCCTCAGTCATATTAATGAAAGTAATGTATAAATACTCTTTTGTTCCTGACATTTTTTTTGCAATTGTCTGCCAATAAAAATTATGTCTATAGGGATTTAATTTTCTAAAACCACATTTAGTCTCCGGTATTCATTCTTCTATGACTACAAACAACCTATTGAATAAAATCTTTGAAAATACCATTGTTGTTAAGATCAGATGGCATAACCTTATGGTTCTATATATTCCTAAGAGTTCCAATATTTTTGAAGCTAGCATATCATTACTATTCATCAGGATCTACAGTATTTTCATTTTTAAGACTACAAAGGGTTGTCCTAAGTTTACTAGGTTGGATATATTTGTCCAAATGTAAATGAATAGATTGAATAAATGGTTAAAAATTCCTCATCCAACTTTTGTATTATTTTGTAAAAATGATCAGAATATTTTTTCCATCTTTCCAAATATTATTACCATGATATGACAGAGTGTCATTGCTATGTAATAAAAATTTGAAGTCTCTGCTTGGCAGATATTTTAAACTTAACATTTCTTATTCAATTGCCATATGGAAAGACCAATTCTGCAACAAACAAATTAGTTTGCTTTTTGATCAATGAACAATGGATAAAATCATATATTGAAAAAGGTAGTTTGAAAAGATATATATATGAAATTAGAATAATTTTTATCAAAAATTAAGAATCATTTATAATGTATTGTAAGTAATATTCATTAAGGCAATAAACCTTTAAGCATGTGCGCTTGAAAATACGAAGGTAGGGACCTCTACAGGTCTTAACCATAAGCTTGGTATAATTATCACAGAAATTAAAAGAAGAAAAAATATGATGGCAGAGAGCAATAAAAACTGCATTTTTCAACCCCTGTATCACCTTAAATACCTCAATTTGATGTCTTAAATTGGATCCTAGGAGAATGTAAAAAATCTACACAGAGACCACATGTGAGATGTATAGGAACGTTGCTGGCATAATGGTATAAAGAAACACAATTAAACATAGAAAGACTTTCAACCTGAAATAAATCAATAATGGCCGAAAACGAAGGTACTAATATATATTATCATATGTGTACGTTTATTTTTATTAAATGTTGTTGGGTTTTTTATTAAAAAAAACATTCAGTTGCAAAATCATAAAGTAATCATGCAATAAATAAATTTGGTTATTAACGTATTGCTTTATATTGTATAACGTTTTAAGAATTAACTTTATAAAAATGCTGCGCTATTAGTAGTTTTCAATATGTGACGCCCTTTACTGCTAATTAAGCAAATTGTTTCGCCGGCTAATATCTTTTTTTAATATTTCTTGCAAAATTTATGTTGATAAAATCAAAATTTTTATTCCAGTGAAAAATAATGTTCTTTATATGTTAAAGAAACTTCTCTTGTAAAGTTTTTTTCTTCTTGTTTGTTCTCATGACATTTGTTTATACTCCAGATCTTTTTTCTTTTAAGTGCCCATTGAATTTCCAATGTATGGGTTTTCAGTATATGATTTTTCTCACATAATCCACAGTGATTATGTATATAATGTTGCATTTTTACTTTTAATTGAATATATCTTTAGTATTTCTTCTTAGTTTGGGCAAACTATGAATGTTACTTTAACGTGTTGTGAATGCTTTGATTTTTGTCTCAGTGTTATAATATTATTATTACTATTATTTGCATTTGCAAAATAATTTTTAATATTTATATGTCGATTTTGATATTTTAGTCTTAAATTCCACTGTAGAATTTTATAATTTTTTATGTTATATTTTTTTCATTGTTATTCTGTGTAAGAAACTTTTACCTCTGCTATTTTATGTACAAATGAGTCTATATATATATAGGATGGATAAATCTTCATTTTATAATTGTTTTTATGCATATTTTGTAATCTATTTTTTATTTGGGTTATACCTTTTTTTATAAATTATATCAAATTATATAATTAATTTAATATTTCTTAAATAATTCTGAACTAAATCGGAATTCATCATTTTTACTGTTCAAATGTCAAATGACCTCAAAAGCAATGATCCATACGATTATTACTTATATATTCAGTTCATTTATCTATCATTGTTGTTTATAAATATTAACTACATGTGTGCATAAATGAGAGATACTTTTGCATGTTCATTTGCTGATGTATGCAATTCAATATTTAAAAATATCTATCTTTAATTAACATTATCTCTCTGAAAAATATTTTTTTTAATATTGTCCTTATTTATCTTTTTCAAATATTTTATCACATTTATTACACTCACATCAGTACTTTATTTAATTATTTTGGACAAGAAAGTGATGATTCAAATACTTAATGCTTAAAATTGCCTAAATCTTCAGCATTACATACTAATTAAGTAAATAAAATATTTTTAATTATACACTTCATTTAAGTAATATTTAATATACTCAAACGTCTAAGAAAATTTTTTTATCTTCAAGAAAATATAATTTTATAAATTAAATTTATACTAATGTTGTCTTTATTTTTTAGTATTTCATTGTGTATCAGTGACCAATCATCAGCTAACAATATTCATACTTTAAAAAAGTATTTTTGCTTAATTATTTAAAATATCATCCATAGATTGTTTGCCATAAATCCAAACATTTATTATACAAAAGCTTCTATTATTCAAACAAAATTTCAAAGGTGATATTTTATCTATTACAATAAATAAATTATTGAAATACAAATATAATGTATATATTTAACCTAGATGAAACTGAGCACTGATTATATATATATATATGTGTGTATGTGTTGAAGATAATAATCTGGACCAACTGATGTGTGCTGGTTCAGCATTAAATACATATATTGGAGATTATTTATCTCATTCACACATATGTGGTCATGTTTACCAGTTATATTGGATAGAGTGGAGGACTGTAGGGAGCTTGAATGTCTGGGTTCAAATCCCTATTAATAAATAAATTAGTTTATTACCAATTTACAAACAAATGTTTAAAAAAACCATTCAGTAATTACTTATAAATTAATGTCTAATTGCAATGATTGCCTGTTTTTTTCTATCTTCACAAAAATTTCTTCTTGAAGACGGAAAATTCACAAATCCAAAAATCCTTGCCACTATTTAGACTAGTAGTTGATCTTAATAAATGTGTATAAATGCTTTAACTCTCTCAGTTGTTTTTTCCATTTTCATGTTCAATACTGAATTAAGATTAAATCATTCTTACTTATCAGAAAATAATAAATTTGACTTTATTAGATAGATGTTTTTGTTTATAAATGAAATGAATTTTAAATATTCATATTTTATTTTTAAAAATATTTTTAAAAATGTGATTGTAATTGAAACAAAAAGCTTTGCATCATCACTTCTGAAAAGATTAATTTCATTTTCCAAAATCAACCAAATCTTCATTATATGACATTTGTTTTTTAAAATGTGAACAAATAAATATTTATTTCTCTTAAATCTAAAAAATTATGCTATAAAAGTTTGAATTTTTTTTATATTTTTATAATATTACAATATTATCAGACTTGTCTTTACTAATTGCACTAATTAGGTAGTAACTAAGCTTATAAATACCTTCAAGGTAAATTTGCATCATCCAAAAATATAATATTCTAATTTTAAAAATAAAATATTAACATTCAAAATAAATTATTAATAATTTATATTTTGATTTGTAATAAATATTGTAAAATTATAATATCAAAGGAATCTTGAATTGGAATAAATTCACAAATAAACACATTTTTAGTTATTGGAATTATTTTCTCCAATGTCATAAAAATTAATGACATCAGAAAATGTTGGAATACAAAAGTGTGACTTGTCAAGGCAAAACTAAAGCTCTCTTATATTGCCAAGGCTGCAGAAAGGAGTTTGCTATTAACTGAAAGGAAACCCTTTGATTCCTCTTGGAGGTCTTAAAGGAACCAAGCAGGGCAAATTCCTAATGTTCACTCCATACATTCTTGTCATTGCAGCTGTTATTACTATGTGATTATTCATATAGTATACGAACATGGATGGGCTGCTCACCAACATGCATTAGCCAGCGTGGTGAGTTTATTGGCTTTTTACCTCTTAGTTTAAGATTGAAAAACACCATGGTCTTTCTTCTCAGTGCCTGATAAGGCAGAATGAATGTTTGTGTAAATGATAAATATTTTTCCAATACATATATACAATTATGACAGACAAAAATAAAGCATGGCCCTTATTCCCAGGAGGCTGTGAAGTCACTAACCAAGGCAGTGGTTGGTGGCCGAAGGCAGAGGGTGCTAAAAATCCCCTGATTGTGGACCCAGGCTGCCATTTGATGATGACTTTTTATTTAGGTACTTACAACTGCAGATCACTTTCAAGTGAAGGAAAATTGCAAGAATTAGAAGAAGAACTCTCTTATATTAAATGGGACATTATTGGACTTTGTGAAGTTAGAAGAAAAGGTGAAGAGACAATTGATTTAAAAAGTGGACATATACTCTATTATAAAGGCACAAATATTGAAAATACAAGTGGAATAGGATTCATTATAAATAAAAAGTGGAAGAACAATATTGTGGAGATTGATGGTGTATCGGACAGAGTGGCAAGATTAGTTATACAACTTAATAGCAGATACCAAATGCAGATAATTCAGGTTTATGCCCCAACAAGTTCTCATAGTGATGAAGTAGTAGAAGATTTTTATATGGATGTACAAAAGGCTTTTGATAAGAGTAAACAACATTTTAAAATTGTTATGGGAGACTTTAATGCTAGAATTGGTAAACAAATGAAAGATGAAAGTGCTGTAGGTAATTTTGGTTATGGTAATAAAAATGAGAGAGGACATAGACTTGTGGAGTTTGCAGAAAAGGAAAAACTTTATATTATGAATTCTTTTTTTGAGAAAAATGTTAAAAGGAAATGGACATGGAAGCATCCAAATGAAGGTACAGCAGAATTGGATTATATTTTGACTAACAGGAAATACATATTTCAAGATTGTAATGTTCTTAATAAATTTAACACAGGAAGTGATCATTGATTAGTAAGGTGTAAGATATGAGTTAATGTGAAACTAGAGAGACAAAAATTATTAAGAAAAACAATATTTACAGTTGATATTCCTTATCTTCAGAAACATTCTAATGAATTTAAATTAGAACTTACAAATCGGTTTCAAGTATTAGTAGATTTTGAACATGATTCAGATTTGAATGAAATTAATATGAAAATAACTGATACACTTTTAAAAACTGCAACAAAAATAGGTGGTAGAAAAAAGCAGCAATTGGCCAATAAAATTTCTACTGAGACTAGAGAATTTATGAAGAAAAGAAGGAATATGAAGATATACAAAAATGATGCATTAAAAAGAATTGAATATCTCGAATTTTGTAAAATGGTGCGGAAAAGAGTTGAAAATGATATAAGAAAGTATAACTGTGAACTAGCAAGAAAAGCTGTAGAAGATAATAAAAGTCTTAAGAATGTAAAACAACATATTGGTATTGGTAGGAAATTTATATCTGCAATAAGAAAAAAAGAGGGAATTGTTACTAAAAAGAGAGATGACATCATGAAATTGGTAGAAGATTTTTATCAAGAATTATATAGTAATAAAGAACAAGTACCTCCTATATCTATTACATCTTCCGAATTGCCCAGAATTTTAAATGAAGAAGTGAGATATGCAATTAAATGTATGAAGAAAGGAAAGGCTCCAGGTAATGATGGAATTATAATTGATATATTAAAAGAAGCAGGTGAAGAAATAGAAAAATTTTTAGCAAAGTTATATACCAAATGTCTAAATGATAAAGATGTACCGGATGATTGGAAGAATGCAGTAATAATATTAATATTTAAAAAAGATGATAAAGAAGATATTATAAATTACAGACCTATCAGCCTTTAATCAGTTTTATATAAAATTTTTACCAAGATAATTACAACTCGTCTACAGAGAACATTGGATTTCCACCAACCAAGAGAACAAGCTGGATTTAAAAGTGGTTTTAGTACAGTAGATCATATCCAGGTGTTGAGAAAAGTTTTAGAAAAGACGAATGAATATGAGTTGTCATTATATTTTGGATTTGTAGATTATGAAAAGGCATCTGATTCTATAAACATTTCTACAGTGATTAAAGCATTGGATCATCAAGGTATAGATCCAGGATATTGTCATATTTTGAAGAATATTTATAAAAATGCAACAGCAACAATTAGATTACATAATGATACTGGGAAAGTCAACATTGAGAAAGGTGTAAGACAAGGTGACTCCATATCTCCAAAACTTTTTACAGCAGTGCTGCAAGAAGTATTTTGTGGATTAAAATGGGAAACTAAAGGAGTGAAAGTAAATGGAGATTATTTAAGTCATTTAGATTTCGCAGATAATGTAGTTGTTTTTGAAAATAATGCTTCAGAGCTGCAGGAAATGTTGCAGGAGTTATCAGATGAAAGTAGGAAAGTAGGACTAAAGATAAATGTTAAAAAGACTAAAGTAATGTTTAATCGATTTGCTCAAAATATGAAAATAAAGATTGATTATGAAGAATTAGAAGAAATTAACAGTTACAAATACCTTGGTCAGATTATTAATACATATGGAAACATAATGGAAGAAATTAATCATAGAATTAAACTGGGTTGGAGTGCTTTTGGTAGAAATAACTTGATACTAAAAGGAAATATGCCTATCTGTTTGAAAAGGAAGTTTTTTAACAAATGTGTTTATCAGTTCTTACTTATGGATCTGAGACTTGGACACTTAATAGAAGAGCAATACAGAGACTTCAGACCATTCAAAGAAGTGTGGAGAGATGCATGTTGGGAGTAACAAGAAGAGATCGAAAACGCAATGTATGGGTAAGAGAACAAACAGGTGTTACTGACCTCATTGAAAAAATTAAAAGATTGAAGTGGAGTTGGGCTGGACATATTGCTAGAAGAGATGATAATAGATGGACAATTGAAATTTTAAACTCGATTCCAAGAGATTGTAAAAGACCCAGAAAGAGACCACATGTGAGATGGATGGATGAAATAAGAAAGTGTGCAGGGGTGATGTGGAGAAGAGAAGCTAAAGATCAGAAAAGATGGATTAAACTTGGAGAGACCTTCATCCTTCAGTGGATTGATAATGGTTGATGATGATGATGATGATGATGTTGCCAAATTTTCATTTTCTGGCCATCTATGGAATTTTTTCTCAGCTAAAATTTTACATTTAATTATATATATACATATTTAAAAATAAATATTGTGAAAATTCTCAGTAGATGACAAATAAATCTAAAAATTCAAAACTAAATTTGGACTGATAGAAAGATTAATTATTTCCATTAGTGAAAGGTCAAGTAAATGTCAGACTTCAATTTCATCAATTTAACCATTATTCTTTATTATATTTTTAACAATTTTGAATTATTCCTTAGATATATATTACAAATGAAAATAATAATTAAAATTATATTTTAATTTTTTAAAGATGAAAACAATATTAAACTAAAATATATCTAATGACGTCGATGTTTCCTTTATTTGACAATTAGTTATATCATTGTAACAAAATTGAATTTTATAAATCAAAATTATTTAAAATTAGTTTGCAATGCCAAAATATAATAAAGTATAATCTAAAAGTTCAAATTTTATTTATAATTTTTTAAATATAACAAAAGGAATTATCCTGTAATAAACAAAAATTATGTTTCTATCCAATTATAAATTGCAGCCATATATTATTACATTATTACTCTAAATAAATAAATATTACAGGAATATTTTGTGAAAAAAAATAATAAATGTGTAAAGAAATTATAGATAATATATATTTTATTTTCAAAATTGAAACAAAAGAAAAAAATGTTCAAACCATTCCAGAAAGGCTCTTAATTAAATGGCAAAAGCAAGAAAATTGTCAATCACTAACATGAAAATCCAAGATCTGAATTCTTTGACATAGCTTTAAATTAAAATCTTGCCATCTCTTGATTTATTTGGTAACTAAAATCTGAATATTTTTTAATTTAAAATTTTGCTGTTCAATTAGGACTAAAATTGGTGGGAAAAAATTAAAAATAGCAGCAGGATGGTGTTTTAAAGTGGAAACAATGAACAGGAAAGCACAAAAAATAGTCTTTATGACACCTGATCAGGAAAATCATTACTAAGAGTTAATGTCAGAAATACAGTGTAATTAATTAATGTAAAAAAACTTTAATTAAAAAAGATTTCGAGCTAAATAAGATACCTTGATGAAAGCAACTGTCAGCAGTTCAAGACAATAAAAATAAAATATTGTACTCATTGTTGAGTAGATAATACATTTTTATGTTTATGCAACATAGACTTTTATTGATGTTGTAATAAAAGAGTAATAAGTTTATGCATTATTTATTTACTTGTTCATTATTTTACATAATTTATTAAATTTGTGTTTTTTAGTAAATATATTATGTTGATTTTTAATATTTCAAAGAATATTTTTATTATTTGAACTTATACAGATTTAATGGAGTTTTTTTTTCATTAAATATATTTTCAACTTAAAAGTTGTTTTGATTACTTATTTCTATTTATTTCTATTTATTATTCTTTTATTTGCAAAGGTGATATTTTTTGAACCTATGATTTTAATGAAATTTGTTTAAAATGGAAATATTTAATAAAAAAAATAGGTTTTTAACTGAAGGAAAAGCACACACACAAGAAAACCAATTTAGTCTCAAGAATATCTTCACAGACAATCAATTAAATGTAAAGATGTATTAGAAGTCTATCTTTTTTGATGAAAGATTTTCTAGAAATTACATCTTTCTAAATGCTAGTTTAGATTTATCATCAATTATATTAGTTTTTTAAAGTTTATTATAATTATATTTTATCATAAATTTTATTTAAGTGCAGTTTACAGTATAATTTTTGACTACCAATCTAACAATCACTTTTCTTGATTTTATTAAAACCATGTGATAATGTTATTATTATTAGTTTTGTTTCACTTATTTATCATAATGACATCTTCAGACTTTTTTTGAAGTATGCACTTTACTTCTTTGTTATTTTTATATTTTAAAAATATTTTTTAAATAGATGTCTATATTTTATTCTATTTAATTCTTGGTCTAGTATCATTTTTATTTATCTGGTAATTTTAAAACTACTTTTTCAAAATTTAAATATAAATAACATTAATAAGTTTTTATTTTTATTTGGATATATGTATATTTAAGTTGTTGACTTTTTTTCATTTATTTTTCTGAAAAACTTTTTTTGTTTGGAAAAATTTTGTAGTTATAAATTATCAATTTAAAATGATTATTACATTATGATGTGTACAAAACCCTTTGGATTTCATAATCCCTCTATATTCATAATGTTCTAAGTATAAAACCATCAAAACATGACATCTCCATTTCATATGCTTACACATGCTGTTAATAAGAATATCTTCATACAGTTACCCAAATAGATAAAGATGGCTGCTGGAGAGCTGCATTAAATCCTAAGATCTAGATGCAATGCTCTCAAATCCAAGGCTGGCCACTGATGAAAGCCACAAGCTATAAACTAGTCTGGAAATTTTGGGTGAACATGCACTAGATAGGGATTTTATGAACAAATTTGTCTTTATCCATTGGTTATGAAGGCTTGCACTTGGTGGCACTACTGTATGGAGATGTTGGTGCTCTTATTAATCTTCTAAGTCTCAGTTCATGTTTAAATTGCTAAGCAAACAAAAATGATATCACTTTTATCTGAAACATAAGTTGTTATTTAAGAAGTAAATTATTACATATATTTCTGTGAAATTTATAACATTATTAATATAATGGCAGTATGAGAAATGTATATTCTGAATATATTATATAATATTTAACACAATAAATTTATAAATTTGCATATTGGGGATATCATAAATCGTTTACAAGGTAATTAAAAATGAGTACTAGTTGGTTCTCCTTTGAAAATATTGAGTCAATTTAAAGTAGGAATTGAATACATATATTTTTGATATGAAAAGTGTTTTATAAATAATTATTTAAATTAAGTTTGCACTTTTATATATAGGTCAAATAATGTAGAACACATTCACATTACTTCTTTAATTCCCATGTTTAATAAAACGCCAAATAATATTTATTATTCATAAAAATTCATTTTTTTAGTTTGTTTTTTGTTGTTGTTGTTGTTGTTGTTGTTGTTTTGTTGTTTATGATATTGTCACAATCATTATAATTTTAAATTTTCTTTATGTAATTTTAGTTTGTGTTTTTAAAAATTCAATACTTGCTAGCATTTTTTTTATAAAATTTTCAACTTTGTTTTTTGTTCATATTATAATATTGAAAGATATAAAATTATTTAAAAAAAGAAGACTACACACACACCAAAACTGATACTTTAAATTCCAATAAAATCAATAATAACATTTTTTACATTTATCAATATATCAATATTTATTTAAATAATGCAGTCGTTCTTTTTATTAATCTTAAAAATATATATACATATATTTTATGTGTAACTATAGAGAAATTGAACTTAGATTTTCAAGCACCCTTCAACTATCCACACTATCTCATACAACTGATACACATGACCACACACATGTAGAAAAGATTAATAATCACCAATATCCGTATTTCATGCTAAACCAGCACTCATCAGTTGGTCCAGACTATCATCTCTCACACATATATATATAATCAATGCTCAGTTTATATTAAGATAGCAAATCTTCATACTTTAATGGACAGGCTTCAATCCTGTACAACCTCCAATTTTTCAGCCAGCCATATCATTGAAAATCTGATGATGAAAACTCAAATCCCATGCTGATGCTAATATTATCGCCATGCCCATGTTGACCTGAAGTCACTCTGACCCCTCATGTATAGGACAGTATCCATTAAATACATATAAGAGGGATAGACAGGATACAAGCTTAATATGTAAATATTTGAAACCAGGCACTCTTCACAAACCTGGGAGCTTAATTGTAAGTATAGAGGATTTGAACTCAGATTTTCAAGCACCCTTCAACTATCCACACTATCTCATACAACTGATACACATGACCACACACATGTAGAAAAGATTAATAATCACCAATATACGTATTTCATGCTAAACCAGCACTCATCAGTTGGTCCAGACTATCATCTCTAACACACATATATATAATCAATGCTCAATTTATATTAAGATAGCAAATCTTCATACTTTAATGGACAGGCTTCAATCCTCTACAACCTCCAACTTTTCAGCCAGCCATATCATTGAAAATCTGATGATGAAAACTCAACATGGGCATGGCAATAATATTAGCATCAGCATGGGATTTGAGTTTTCATCATCAGATTTTCAATGATATGGCTAGCTGAAAAGTTGGAGGTTGTAGAGTATTGAAGCCTGTCCATTAAAGTATGGAGATTTGCTACCTTAATATAAACTGAGCATTGATTATATATATATATATATATATGTGTGAGAGATGATAGTCTGGACCAACTGATGAGTGCTGGTTTAGCACGAAATACGTATATTGGTGATTATTAATCTTTTCTACATGTGTGTGGTCATGTGTATCAGTTGTATGAGATAGTGTGGATAATTGAAGGGTGCTTGAAAATCTGAGTTCAAATCCTCTATACTTGCAATTAAGCTCCCAGGTTTGTGAAGAGTGCCTGGTTTCAAATATTTATATATTTTATATGTATGTGTGCTTGTCTTGATATGATATTGTTGGTGCTAATACTAATAGCTTATCTGTTTTTGAATATGTATAGAATTTAATAATAAAAAAAATGTTGAACCTTTTCATTGCTAACTATCACATAAAAAAAGGACTTATATAGTTATATGTATTTATGTATTAGATGATAAATAGACAGATATAGATAACATGCATTAAGAAATTATAGGCATAAATATATGTAGTAGTATCAGTATTATAAGCAAATATTCTGTCAAAAATGTTTTAAAAAAAAAATTGGAATGTGGTTTTGATCTTATTTTCTATCACAATTACTTTTCACATTTATTTACACAATTTTATATTTTAAAATAAGTATATGAACAACTTGTAATATTTTATAAATCTATATATTTGCAGTTTCCTATATTTTGGTCATAAATATTTTTACATTGATAGTTACAAAAAAGAATCCATATATAAAATAAAAATTTATAAAATTTTATTTACAATATTATATTACTTATTTTAACATAAGAAATTGCATTAAATAATTGACAATACAAAGCTTACTAACAAAGATATTTACTTTTACTATCTATTTAATGCAATATAGTTTTATTTATACTGATTGCAATCACCAATATATTTAAATAATTGTTAATCTTATACTTTTCAAAATTTTAGTGCTAGTGTTTTAATATTTTTATTTAACAAAACATGATATCTTCAATAACATTAACCCTCTTGTATTCTGACAGATTTCTTTGTTCTCACTTACTTTAAGAGTTCAACTTTCACTTTAATATCAAACCATTATTATTTATCAGAATACAATAAATTTGACCTCAGTTGACAGATATTTTTCTTTAGAAATTACATAAATTTTTAAAAATCACATTTATTTTTAGAATTATTTTAAAAATTAGATTTTAATCAAAACAAAGCATTTTTACATCACCATATTTTAGGTGGAACAGATTCAATTTGCAAAGTGAATAAAATATTCTTTGAGAGATGTCTGTTTTAAAAATCTGAAAAAAATATTTTTAATATCTAGCAAGTCTATCAATTTATGCGTTAAAAGTTTAAAATTTTGTAATTTTTACGATATCATTAATGTTATAACAGACTGTTTAGTGACAACATTTCTAGACAGTTGTATTTCCAGCGACCATAATCTCTATGGTAACATTATTCAGAAGAATATATTTTTTTATATTTAAAAATAAAGCATTTATATAAAAAACAAATATGTAATAATATATTTTTGAGTTCCAATAATTATTACACAATTACTATACAAAAATAACCATAAACTTTCCAAAAAATCAAGTTTTTACACCATTGTAATATTTTCTCAAAGTAATCTTGCAAAGTTTGAAATCACCAAATACATAATAGACACCCATCTTTGAGAAATTGAAGAAAGTTTGAAGACCTATTTATTTGATTATCCTGACATCTTTTGAATTTTTTTGAAATTAAAATATTAGAACAAAAATATATTGTAATGAAAACAGAAATTAATATTTCAACAATAAACATTATATATTAGTTTCATCAAATTAATTAGGATGATTGAACAGATTATCTTATCAAGTTTAGACCTACCCCCTACAGATTAAATTGAATAAATTCATATTATAGAATAAATAAAATGAAATTTCTTTTGTAACATCATCATCATCATAATAATAATAATAATAATAATAATTTTATTTATTTATTATGAAACAAACAATAAATGTATAATACAGTGAGATAAATTCAATACAAGAAAAATCTTGAGTGAGGAATTTAAATGTAACAACTAAAAACATTAATAAAATACAAAAAAAAAGTATAAATATAACATAAATTATTAAAATTATACAGATATTACATTTGGCAATTCAATCATAGTAGTAAATAATTACAATATAACATACAGTATAAACAAACAAAAAATAAAAATAAAATAAAACAAAATAAAATAAAACTAATGCTTAGTATAATATAACCAATGCCATAAATGTTTTTTTTTTTTAAATCAAATAACTAGTGTTCATTAAATACACAGAACAATCTCTTATAAACATATTAAATAATTTAGGACCATTATAACTAAATTGCTTCCTATTGGAAGTTTTAAGAAAATTAGGTAAAGCTAGTTGATATTTAGTAGATAAACGAGTATTTAATAAAAACACTAATAAAATACAAAAAAAAATATAAATATAACATAAAATATTAAAATTATACAGATATTACATTTGGCAATTTAATCACAGTAGTAAATAATTACAACATAACATACAGTATAAACAAAAATAAAATAAACAAACAAAATAAAACTAATGCTTAGCATAATATAACCAGTGCCATAAATGCTTTTTAAAAATCAAATAACTAGTGTTCATTAAATACACAGAACAATCTCTTATAAACATATTAAATAATTTTGGAGCATTATAACTAAATTACTTGCTACTAAATGTTTTAAGAAAATTAGGTAAAGCTAGCTGATATTTAGTAGATAAACAAGTATTTACAACAGAAGATTTAGTATCCAAATGAAGTTTCCTACAATAAATATCAAGAATCACTCTATATTTATACAAATGGAAAACATCTAATATATTAAATGTGGCATAAATATCTTTAACAGATGTGTTACATGATCTACCAAAAATGATACACATTGGAAAATTCTGTAAAACAGACAAAGTAGTCATTGCAAAAGTAGAACAGTTCCTCCAAACTGATATATTATAACATAATAAGCTTTGATAAGAAGAAATATATAAAGTAATCAAAGCTGACCAAGGAAAAAATTTAGATAAGTAGAAAAACATATAATTTAATTTACGAAAAGGAAAACAAAGAAAGTCAATATGGTTTGACCAAGATAGTCTGGAGTCAATAAAAACACCTAGATAGCATATATTATCAACAAATGAAATGTTATCACAACAAGTGCTATTACGATGCCAAAAATACTTAATAATAATAATAATAATAATGATGATGATGATGATGATGATGATGATGATAATAATAATAATAATAATGGATTCATTTATTGTTTGGAAGTTTATAAAAAGGTTGAGTATAGGAAGTGATTGCTGCAAACCATATCCCTAAACTCCAGAATCTGCTGTTTTATTATTGCACTGAATTTTTCAGGGTTTTACATAATGCATTTGGTTTCTTTTATATGCTATGAAAAAAAACTGAATTTTATAGTTAAACCGATGAATAATTAAACATTTCTAAGCTAAATATGCTGTCTTTAATTAAATAATGAGCTAATAGCAATAGTTAAATGCTCTTCTCATAATATCATAAATATTAGCATATAGATGTACAATAATCTACTTATTATATATTAATAAAAAGAGATTATAGATAAAATTACTTAATATATATTCAGGTATTTATGCACTATCGATTTTTTTAAAGTAATTAGTTTTTTTTATATGTCATAGCATCGGCCGGGACGCGAACCCACAACCGTGTGCAACCAACTACTTGCTTGCATGGCTGCTGCGATACCTCTCGGCTAACAACGCAAGATGTTAAAAATGTGACATTAGCGGATAATAGGAAATTTAATGTCGGTCAAAGTAAGCATGCCATGGTGTTCCTTCATTCACAGTGATGTTTTTGGATAGTGCAGTTTTAGAGCTTTTTAGAGTGAATCATTTGTATAATTTAAATTTAGAAATACTATCTTTTTTTGTAAAATGGCAGCCCATATTTTTGATAAATGTTCAGAAGATGTGTTAGTTAATAAATTGATTATTAAATTGGAAAAAAGAATAAATGATGATAAATTTCAATTCCGCTTGCTCTTCTCAAAAGTATGCATTGATGACCACAAAATGAATCAAATATAAATATTGTGTTTATTAATTTTTTCATTTTTCTGTTAATAATAAAAAAAAAAACTATAAATATTGTAATAAAAAATAAAAACTTGTCGAGCGTTGATGGCCTAGTGGTTAGCATAGATGCCTTCCAAGCAGCTGGCCCATGTTCGCGTCCTGGTCGCTGGCCCAGGTTTGCGTCCCGGTCAACGCATTTGACATATACAAAAAAAACTTATAAGTACTCTTTTTTTAAAGGGAGTGGGGTATTAGTTTCTATCAGCAAAAAAACCTGTTAAATAAGATAAATCACTCGACTCTTTAATCAGTGATGACCAGAAGATAATGCCTTTAAATTTTTCTATTTCTTTACTTTTTTCTTTTAATATATCATTTTATAATTCCATCATTTCTAGAGCTTTTCCATTCTTCATAGATTTAGTTGCATGTCTCATTTATTTATTTAAAATGTATTAAATAATCTTCACACCATCACACAACAAAAGAAAAATGCTGTGCAATTCAGAAGACCTAATAAATGTAGAGAACACTTTGTTTTCTTGTTCTTCACTATTGTATAATTTTTTTGGCAGAACTTTTCCCCATATCTTTTTTTATCACAGAAATAATTTTCTTTTCAATACCAAAGTGTTGTTTTACACTTAAAATTTTTTATTTCTTCTGTAGTTTTCCTTGCCAATTCTCAATTAAATGTTCTTATATCGTTATTAACTCTTCCTATAATTTTCCAAAACTCTACATATTCATTTCTTCTTAATGGAACTTATATATATATATATTATTACACACATTGTATTATCTCAATAGAAAATTAACTGTTAAATTGCCACTTATCTGTAGATCTTGATAAGGTATCAGTTATTTTATTGATTTCATTCAAATCTGAACCATCTTTAAAAATCTTAACTAATTTGTAGTTCTAATTTAAATTCATCTGAATGTTTCTAATTGTTAGAAATATCTTCTGTTGTTAATATTATTTTTCTTAATAATTTTTGTCTCTTTAGTTTTGCATTAACATGTATTTTACATTCTTACTAATCTGTGATCATTTTCTGTGATAAATGTATTCAGAATATCTGTTAATCAAAGTATAATTTAATTCTGCTCTATCTTCATTTGAATGATTCCATGTCTATTTTCATTTAGTATTTTCTTCACAATAAGAATTTTTAATATAGTTTTTCTTTTTCTGTGAACTCCATAGTATATGCCCCTCTCATTTTTATCACTAATAACTATATTTTCCCACAATACTTTCATCTTTCAATTGTTTATTAATTCCAGCATTCAAATTTACCATAACATCTTTAAATTATTGTTTGCTCTGATCAAAAGCACTTTGTACACCAATGTAAAAATTCTTAATTATGATATATCATTAATAACTCGGAACATTGGAATGTTCTTAAATTTTTTATTTATAATGAATCCTACTCCATGTATACTTCCAATATATTTGCCTTTGTAGTTAATACTTGTCCAATTTTTAAATCAATTTTCTCTTCACTTTTATTCTAAGTTCATAATATCCAAACAATGCCCCATTTAATATTATACAGTTCTTTCTCCATTTCATTCAACATTTCATACATAAAAAAGTATGAAATGGAAAGTATTTAAATAAATGATTATTCTTGAATGGCAGTTTTCATCGACATTCAGGAGATTATTAACATCTTCCACTTTCACTGACTGACCATCACCTTGGCTAATAACTTTGGGGCCTCCTGGGAATAAAGGCTATAATTTGCCTGTCATAATTGTAAATATCTATTTTGAAAAAGTTAACTCAACAACATTCATCTTGCTTTCAAGAAAACTTATTAATATCTCAGTTAAATGCTGTCAAGCAATTGAGAAGAAAGTTCATAATGTTTTTGTTTTTTTTTTTTGGTTTTAAACTCAGAGGTAAAAATTTCCATAAATTCACCTTGTTGGTTGATCCATATTTGTGAATAATTATGTAGTCATAACAGCTGCAATAATAAGAACAAAAACGTGTGCTCTGCTCAGTTTCTTTAGAGCCTAAAAGATTAACCAATGATCTCATTTCAATTAACAACAAATTCCTTTTTGCAATCATATTTAAAATGATCTTTATTATATAAATGAAATAATAAAAAAAATTCCAATTTCTTTATACAATCCTGTATTAGAAAATCTGTTATTTTTTCATTCATTTCTCAAGCTCAAGCCAATAAAGATATGTCTTTATGCTTTTACATTCAGTATTATTATCTTCTGGCAGCTCAACAGCAAATGGATCACTCTATTTATAATCTCGAAAGATATTTTTAATGCCTTTTTGTTATATCTATATATGATCTTTAACTTATTTTCATATAATTAACTTTCAACTAATTAATTTGAATCAGTTCTATCATTTTGATAAAGTATGCTGTCTTTTTACTAATTAAATACAGTAACAAATAAATAAGTCTATTTATAAATTTTCATAATATTTTCTAAATATTAAAAGTATCCTTAATACAAATTCCATTGACTTTATATTATTTATATAAGATTTGTGAATCATTTTATAGAATTAACTTTTAACTAATTCATGTATACCATTTTTGGTAATTTAAAAAATATTGTCTTTCAATTAATTAAATGCATAAGTAATCTGCAATCTGTGTTGTACTTTAAGTTTATTTTTTTTACTTTAAACAACTACTTATGATATTTAAACGAAGTGATATTTTTAAATTGACAATCATTCATTCTAAATTTACTAGAGGGGGAGGGGGGTTAGATTGAAGAAATTCCTAATTCTTTTTTTTTTTAATTTGAATTATTAAATTAATATCTGCACTCAAAACATTGGTAGCATTATGTAGTAAATTATCATGAATAGATCATTTATCAGCATAATGCAAGTTTAGTGGCTAAGAAGATGAGATTCATAGGAGATGAGATACTTTACTTTTGATCTGTTCTAGTTTCCAAATCTTTCAAAGATTTACCATATAAAAATGAGATAACAAAGTTGAAATTAGTTTTATATTTCTGCTTAACATCAGTTTTTACTTCAAATTTTCTAGATGATCCATGTCAGTAATAATGTTGATTTTTTCAATAATTTTATATAGCAACCCTATGGCTATTTTTTTTTTTTTTTGGCCATAAATCTTCTCAATTTATTTAACTACATAGATAGAAACAATATGTTACATATTCGCGTACACACTGTTTTGCATTTATTTGACAACAAAAAATATATTTATATAGTTTTGTGTTTAAACCATATTTGGTTCTCCGGTAAACTGTCATTTGTAACTGTAATCAATCTATTCAAAAAGGTATAAAAAGCACATACTGGTGAAAATATACATGGATAAATGATAGATTACCTAAGAACTTCTCAGCACAATAACCCAAAAGCATGTGAAAAATATTTTTGTGATGAGAGTCGCGTGCAGTATATATATATTAAACTTTATATAGAAAAACTAATTTGTTATTTTCAAACTAAAGTTGTAGATTAATGTTAATAGATTATTTGTAATAAGTTGACTTAATTAACATAAAAGTAGAAAAAATTTAATTATTAAACGAATACTGTATTTGCCAATAATTGTTATTTGTCATTTGTATATATATTGAACAATGATAAAGATATGTGTAAGAGATTGTAGTCTGGGCTAACTGATGAGGGCTGGTTCCACACAAAATATGCATCTTGGGAATCATAGATCTGTTTTACATGTTTTTGGTCATATGTCCATAATTACAACCTTCCACAAGGGGTTAAGAGTGGATAGAAATCAGTCCCTCCATTGTGTGAGAGTGGGATAGTAAAAATTACACTACAGAAATATTATTCATTACTGTCTATACCGTATTTATATAACCGTCTTCAACACTTCATTGACCATAAACAAATCTTAAATGAAAAGTCCTGAAAAATATTTATTCTGCAATAGTTGATTTTATATGCATATTCACATATATATTCTTGTCATTTATTTTTGTGTCCTTATAATGAAATCATTTTTGTTATTAATGATTTAATATATGTGTTCACTTGCTTGTAAAACTGGAAACGACTACGGTTTTAGTTATTTAAAACGTGACTGAAATCTATCTATTTATTATTCTGAAAAGGAAAAAAGATTTTATCAGGATTTTTAAGAATTTTCTGGAAGGCTATTAACCTTAGGCCTATTGTTAATAAGTATATATATGTACAGTATAGGTCTTGTGGATTAATGTGCTTATGGCAGAGAATTCGGCATTTATATATGTCAGTAAACAGTTTTTGTTGTTGTTGTAGCTTAATCTTTTGAAATCGTCATTAATAATTTATAAGGGTCAAAATTTGAGCTGAATCTTTTTGACATGCCTCTTGATTGGAGACACTAAATGGAAAAAAGAAATAATAAATTTGTTTTAATACTAACAGATGGCTTGAACAGAACCGCTATTTATTTTCCATATATAATTTTCTGTAAAATATTAATATTGAACTTATATAATAAAGCTTTTTATTTTTATTTTTGCAAAATACTCGTTTGTTTTTTGTTTTTAGAAAATAGTTCTGTCCTTGTTTTTATTTATATGATGTTGATATTACATTATCAAATATGATAATAAATATTTATGTAGCTGTTGGATTTTTAAAAAAATTGCTGAGATTGGAAATTTTACACATATTTTTTTAATCTTCAAAGTAGATTTAGAATCTAAATTATTTATTAGAAATTTTAATGGTGTCTTTTATCATTTCAGAATATCGAGTTCATTTATATAAGAATCTTGATATTTTCATCTCATTAATTACATAGTGGTGACATATCGATCAACCATTACATGATATTGGTTGGAACCCAAGCTAGATATATTTTAAAACTTTTTAACTTTAAATAAGATTTATCTTTCTTGATAATTGATCCATATACAACTTAGCTAACACACCCAGTATTAGACAATAAATGGGGATTTAATTCTTCTTAACTAGTCAATATAATATGAATGAAAATCACTGAAATTTTTAATGCTCCATACCTGACAAATCTAATGGTTAATGCTCTGTGAATTGTTAGTGAATATGCCTTTGCTCTGGAATGGTCTATTTTACCTTATCTCAGTTTGTTACAAGTTTAAAGCTTTTCTTAACTGTTTTTAACTTTCAATATATTAAATTGATTTTTTTGTAAATTGAATAAGCAGAAAGAGTTCATAGAATTGTGGCTAGCATATCCATTTGCCCTACATATTATGTAGTGCATAACTATGAGTGTGATTTTTAAAAATGTTTTTCAAGCAGCTTATAGTCCTAAAACTTTTTTCATATATCTGAGCAATGGTTAACATAAGTAATCAATCAGTACTAATCAGTAAAGTGTTATTAATTGGTTAGTAGGTAAAGAATAAAAATTGTATATAATAAATAATGTGCAAATATAAAAGCTATAAAGATACAGATTACAAATGAAGCATATAAGGTTGATTAATATTTAAAATAAATATAATTAAATTAGTGTTTTGTATTTATAATAGGATCTAAATTTTAAAAATCTATTTTTTTCTTTTTTGTATGTTTAATTTGTGATGATAGAATGTTTATATATATATTGTGTACATTATATTTCTGAAGAAAACTGTTGGATAATCAAAACTGTCAACTATTTTTGGAAGTGGAAAATAATAAAATATTGTATTTTCATTGTATACAATACATAAGAGTGTGTTATTGTTATTTATTTATATAGGCTGCTCTTGTCTTTTAAAGTCGTTAATCTTGTGTTAAGATTTGTAGAGGTCCCTACTGTCACATCTAGGCACATAGTCTTAAGGCTATAGCATTAATATATATTAATTAGTATATTATATTAATGTGGTTTATCAGACAAATATCTGCACTTGATTATAAAAACAAAAAAAAATTATTGTTAATATATGTTTTTTTAAAATTTGATGATAAAGAAGTCCTACTTCTAGCATTGAGCCCATGATTTGTCTTTTAACTATAAGCACGATAATATACATAAATGTTCACTGCCTTTTGCATAAACTTTATCCTAAATATATACAACAACTTAGGTACTTATGTATTAGACATGCTTCCCATGTTTATGATGGCAGAATGCCATAACTTTCCCCAGTGAGAAAGGGGGCTGTTTATGTTGGCAGAATGCCATATTAAATAGTCACAACTACCTATTTTATTTAATATTATAATGTGTTTATTATTTTTGTTTACAAATGTATACTTTTCATATTGTTAAAAATTTGACTTTTTAATAAAACATTTTATCATTGCAAACATACATACACACACACATGTGCATACACTGGCAAAAAGAACAGCATTCTAGTATTGCAAGCCTTGCAGCAAGCCTATTACATACATATAAAAACTTCTTATATTTTATGTACAGTTAGATTGCTGTTGCTATTCTTAATTAGCATAATGACTGTTCTAATTTTTAAAAATATTAATTGGTTTTATTACTCAAAACTCTAGAAAGGTGAGACAGAAATGACAGAGTTGGAGCCAGAAACCATTGCTCTTGAGCTTCAGAGTTATCCATTTTATTATTACAATCCATTATGTGGATTATCCTGAGAGGTGATGGTTACATTATGGTCAATAGCATACAAGAATATCATATGATGTGACTTTCAACTCTGATGATAAAAATTGTCATATTGATGGTATTAAGTCCATGATTTTGTATTTAAACTGCACATGAGAGATTCACAATCATTGCCATAAAAGTTAGTAGAAGTTAATGCAAAATCTTATGGTTTGTATTCACTAGGTTACTTTTGTTATTTTTATCCAGCATAGTGATTATCCTAATAAGAATAGTAACAATGATAATTGGTTTTATAGCTCAGGGATCATAAGAAATTTAATCATAGAAGTGACACAACTGTAATCATAATTCACAGATCTTCAGTTCAAGTTCCCCACTGCACTAAACCTTGCAGAACATTATCTTGAGTGTTAAGGATTAAATTAAATTACAGTCCAATAGCATAGAGAATGTCAACTATTTCTAATCTTAATGAAATAGTTAAGATTTTACTTCATTAGCGTTTGAAATAAATTAATATATATATATGCTCTGCGCACAGATAATGAAGCTATTAATTGTATGTGAAATTATCAAAATATACTGCCAAGCACTTTCGGGACAGTTTATAGTCCCATATTCATGGCGACTTGTATTTGATTAATAACTATAATATTAATGCAAATTTTATGCAAATTCATATGCAGATCAACAGAAGAGAGACCTGCTTTTCTCTATCTCGAAAATGGTCCACATAACATCTGCATATGAATTTGCATAAAATTTTGCATTAATATTATAGTTATTAATCAAATGCAAGTCGCTATGAATATGGGACTATAAACTGTCCCGAAAGTGCTTGGCAGTATATTTTGATAATTTCACATACAATTAATAGCTTCATTATCTGTGCACAGAGCATATATATATATTAATCTTAATGAATAAAATCTTAATTAAGACTGCTTATATTTAAATATTTATTATCTAATGCAAAATTTTATAGTTGATCAAATTAAAATTTTCATACTGTTTTTTTTTGTTTTGTTTGTTTGTTTGTTTGTTTTATTTTGTTTTAAAAGAAAAGCGTCATTTTTGTAAACAAATGAAGAAAATTATAAGTTTCCAAACTCATTTCAGTTTCAAATATTAATAAGTATTAAAAGTCTTGTTAACAACTGATTGTTATAATTATACATGTATGTGTAGAGCAATACTAGATTATTTTTTAAAAAAATTTAACCGACAGAGATTTTTTTCCATATATAATCAATTCATTTAGCCATCTAGCTAAAGAATAAAACAAGGATAAAAACCAACCCAATTTTTATCACAGGTAAGTGGCAAGTTTGGTCACTACCATTTTTTATTTCATTGTTCTTCTAATAGAGGCTTCTGAAAAGCTTTTATTCTCAAATGTGCTACGTAAAGGCTATTTTGCCTTTACCTATACATATATGTAAGCATGTGTATAAAGACATCTAAGAAAAAAAAATCCAATGATGTGTTTTTGATTGAACCAGCATTTTTCATTTATTTCATATTACTACCTCTATAGATTTTTATTTTTGTTCAATATTTACCAATATCAAATTACTACAGTTTGTTTTGCACTTACTAAATTTAATGATTAAAACATAATATAACCATCATTTCTTATGTGTACATTCTATTAAAACAATAGCAACTTTCTCTATACAATAGTGTTAATTAATGTAAACCATAATAATCAATAGATTCTAGAAGATTTACACCAAAATTTTTATCTAGTGCTATTCATTCAATATCCCCAGAATGGTTTACAATTTATAGTGTGTTGCACTCAAATCCAAGGCTCCAAACGGATGAAAAGCATGAGCTAAAAATGAGACTGTGGATGCTGGATGAGTAGGCACTAGATAAAAATTTTAATGTACAAATTTTATAGGATCTATTGATTATTATAGCTTGCATTAGATGACACTATTGTGTAAAAATTGCTACTGCAATAATTAAAAAAATTATTGCACTCACACATTTGACAATATATTACTAACAAATTACTTCTCTAACAAAAGTTAAATTACACCAGCCAGTAAATAACCATGTAAGAAATTCCTGTTAACTAAGATACAACATCAAATTATTATCCAAGCAACTGCTCAGATGATCATTTTGTAGCAAATATTATGGTGAAATAACAAATTTTATTTTAGAACACAAGTTCTAAAATAATTCCCTGTTGTTATGCCATTACTTTGTTTAGATATTCAACTAAGATTCTTAAGTTTCCATCAAGTAGAATTTCTTTATGTGGACTTTTATAATTATGACATCATTATTTGCTAGAATACATAGAACATTGCTGAAGATTGCTTTCTTCTATGATGAACAAATGTATTTAAAAGGAAGATAAAAAAAAATATATTATTTTAAATGTCATTGATAATCATTTGCCAACAAATTTATATCTCCATTCTGTTGTTTAATAATATCGTATCATTTGTTGCTAGGGCTATACACAATCTCATGATCTTTTTTTATAAAATTCTTATTAAGCAATTTATTATTGTTAAACATTTAATACACTTATATATAACAGATTTATAATAAGAATAATGTAAATTAATAAATGTATAAGTTGAATAGATTTATGAATGTGCCTAGAAATATATATGTGTGTAGATGATGGCGTCAATTTCTGATTAATGTAATGAGGTATTTTAATGCATATATATAAGTATGAACAGTGTCTGATACTATTTGGTTTTGGAGGGGTCTACTTTTAGGGTACATATCTTTTCACCAACAAAAAAGAGACTTTTTTTTTTAAATAATAATGATTTTTGTTAAGCTGAGATTAAAATATTAGTGTAGAAGGCCTCTATATATTTTTTTTTGATTTTAACCATTAAATGCTAACTGGTGTTGGCTTTTGCTGTAATTTGAGGTCCTTATCTAACCTTGGGTTCCTCATTATTTTATTTAACTATACATGCAAAACTTTTATATCTCTACCCCAAAACTATACAAAACATTTATTTTAGTGACTCAAATTATATTGAAATGGGTTGGTTCATGACAATAAAAGAAAATCTTTACAATGATTACTATTAATATTAAAATGAACTAATGAAGGTAAATCATCTTCAATAGTTAACTAGATATATGTGTAACAGACAAAATATAATATATTATAGCTAAACTTACTTCTAAGATCAAAGAAAAATGAACACAAGTTAATTTCTTGAGGGATGTTGTAACTATATCATAAGTTAAG
This sequence comes from Epiperipatus broadwayi, assembly GCA_028023455.1. NCBI lineage: Eukaryota > Metazoa > Onychophora > Udeonychophora > Euonychophora > Peripatidae > Epiperipatus > Epiperipatus broadwayi. The sequence goes on from JAQFVV010006243.1 coordinate 603,427, forward strand.
TTGTGCAGAGAATGGTTGCTAACCAGGGACTTTTGGTTTGGATAGCCTTAGGGGATGCAGGAAATCTCTACTGCACATTCTTCTATAAAGTCAAAATTTGGCAATACATTATTTTACCTGGATTCTTCTCTACCAGCTGCTTTATAGTGAACCTTTGACTGGTGCTTCCCTACTAACACATCTAAATTTTTGGAGTACAACCCACATTTGTAATCAACTGATTCCTCTAAAAACAGACTCACTTATACAACTGTGCTAATTTATAATGTGAACATATATCTTCCATACTATATCCCTACCTAAAAATATCTACTCACTATCAATGATACCATTGTAGCCTTATCATTATCTATAGGATCTATTTGATCATTAACAGATTTTTTTGTTATCTGACAATATTTAAAGTATCAATCAAATAAGTTTCACAGAAACACACTTGGATACAGTTGGATTTACCAACAAAGAAAATATGTCCTTTCACCTGTCTGATTGAAGTGATATTATCTTATCCCAATCTACAATAATTGTAGCATTCCAATACTAAGCATAATAAATATAATAATGGGAATAACAACAGTACCAAAATGATTTAGTGGTACTAGAATTTTAATAATTTAATCCTTTGAAATGCAAAGAAAAATACACCCACTTTTTTAATGACCAGTATAACAAAATTTTAATATATAAAATACACTAACAAGAACTTTAATTTTTGAGCCAAAGAGAATGTCATGGGCTGTATGTATCTGTCAAATTCATCTAATTAGTTTACCTATTACCTCTGAACAAGATTTATTCCCATACTGAGATTAGACTTGTTTATTTTTAAAAAACATCTTTCGAGTAGTGTTTTATGATTATCATAGGTATAGAGAAAATGATAATAGCGTATTTCATGAGCCATAATATTCACAATTCTATTTATTTTACGATTCTTTTTCTCTTATATGTACCTTTATAAAATGATTGCTTAATTTTCTGGCAACCATCTTGTTCTTTGATATACTTCTTGCATGTGTACATTTTATGAAATTTTAAAGATTTCTTAAACTTTGTCTTATGGTTACATTTATCATTAGCTAACCAGCATAAATGTTGATTAGTGACTGCTTTTGCCTCTGACTCATAGTCATACTTATCATAGTAAGATTCCTCATTTCTAAAATAATCTATGCCATGTTGCATTAGACAATTCTCATTTTCTATTGTCAATGTATGCTTGGGATAATTAACTTTTCTGTCACCATGGATTACCTGACAGTTTATGAAATATCTTACATGAGTTATACCTTCTTTATCAGCTTCACATTTTAACTCATTAATTACTATGTCTTGTGCTTTGTTCTGGCTATTGTTTAAGCCTTCTACAAATTTTGTTCTATAGCTATCTTCAAAGCATTGTAGGTCAAAACCTATGTCACATGGTTTAAATGTCCTTTTTAATGATTTTAATATTTTTAAAAATATTATTATAGATTATTCCTCCATCTTTACACAAAATTGTGTGCCACTTAGTCTTACAACTATGACAAGAATGTTTAGAAAATTTTCCATGAGAGTGTTCCGATTTATGTTCAATAAAAAAATATTCTTTACTGTTGCTTGAGCTATTCTTATGCATGATGAATATTTTCATTTTACATTTATGACAATAATTATCACTGAAAAGTAATTTTTAAGAGATATGGGCTTTTGATTCCCAATTCTGTAGTCATCCTTCCATTAACTTTGATGGAACTTCAACCTTATCATTTTATGCCTCCTATTTAAAATTTTGTTAAAATTTATCTTATATGATGATTTTCTTAATGATTAAGTCATTGTTCATCCCATCTTCAATCCCATTTCTAACTGTAATTATTTCACCTCTATTATCTCTAAATAAAGCTCTTATGTTGGTTAGTAAATAATGTTGCACATTGCATTCATATCTAATTTCTTTATTCATAAACAGCGAATCATATTATTCTTCAGAACATTTAGAATTCTCACTTGGCTTCTCTAATTTTCTCCTATTATGTTCTTTAATATTCTCTAAGTCAGTGAAACTATGATGACAATTGGAGCATTCAAATTTTGGCTTTTCATGAACTTTTGTGTGGGCTGTATTTGAAGGAAATTTTCAAATATTTCATTACAGTTTTTACAAATAAAGCATTGGTTCTTAGAATGCAACTTTTGACAATATGAGGCAAAAGTAGCTAGGTAATTTGTCCTAAATCCACAAATAATAGTTATACATGTAGATATCAAATCTCTTATTCTCTCCTATTTTACTACCATGCCTTCATCCAGATTCTTTCAGTTTAATATTTAGAATGTTCCTAATTTCTCCCAACTTTGAATTAGGTGCATCAAGTTTATCATTGTTTTCATTTTTTAATTCTCTATACTCTTCCATCTCCACAAATTTTATTTAAATCCTTAGATTTGGGAAGAGTTACACGAATTGAAAAACTGGGCAATGAACAGAATGGAGTGGACAGATGGATAAATTGGTGATGTGACTACTCTCTGAACCTGTCCATGAGACACAATACTATTGATGATGATTAGAATCAATAATAAATTATGTCTCATGATTTTTAATGATTCAACTTATTCATAAAAGAATAACTATATTCTGAATATGTATTTGTTGTATGAAGTTGTGTGTAACAGTGCTTTGGCATAAGAAGCTATCATATTTTTTTCCATTTGTTTGAAAATAAACTTGTAGCAGAGAATCATAAGTTTTTCTTTTGGATATCCTCACTGAAGAGACCCATAGGTCGAAACCGGTCTGGGTATGGGGACAATCCAAGATAAAAATGATTTGAATGCCTTCTCTTGTAGTAGCATTTATCATAAATAAATAAAAAAGCTTGTTTAGAGCTATTAGCACGCTCTTAATTTTACACAATTTATATATTATTGTTCATAAAATGTGCTATATATATACTGTTTGATCAAAGTATTTTGCTTTTTTATGTAGTCTGATACAATAGTAACTGATTAGAAGATTTCTGCCATATTTTTGTAATCTTATTTGTTTTGAAAATGAATTGTAATATAGAATTATATATATATATGTATATGTATTAAGGATATTCCCATAGTATAAGGGTAAACACTTTTTAGCCTGCTTTTTTTTACAATTCGATTTTTCATTGATGTATAATATACAATAGTAATTATCAACTTCGTGCATATCTTGACGCTGGTCTAAAAATGTTTAAAAAGAAGGCTTCAAACCGTTGTACTTTAGAAAAATAATAGTCCATATTTAGTAAATTTTTAATTTACTTTCTTTTTTCTTGCATAATGATAAATACAGACATACACTATTTTATTTTTAAAGCATAAATAATGGATGGGGGGAGAGGTAGTATATTGCAGTATATAATCACTAATAAATAAATTGTATCCTAAGTTACTGGGAGAGTTATATCAGTTTTGAGCACCACTATGATAAACAAAACCAATTCATTGGGATCTCTTTTTTTGTTTCATTTGAAATAATTCAATAATTTCTAACTCTTGAATTTATTAGTCATTACAGTTTAATCTAGAGTTTTTAAAATTGTATGTGTTCATGTATATATATCTTAATACAATTTGACTTACAAGTATCAAAGCTCCTGCATTCACATCTTTGACACTATCTATTTTAGATAAATACATTTATGATTATTATAAACTCAATTAAGCATTAATATATCTTTTTTGTTACTATTTATAACGACATAGTTTCATGAATCAATTTTATCTTTTTTCCCTCATATATATTATTATTATTAGGTAACTTAAAACTTCCATTCCATATGTATAATAATAATTAAAACAAACAGCTATATTAATCATTAACTGAATTTAAAGTATATATATCCAATCTAGGAATGTTATGATAATATCTAGTCTAATAAATGATTGACAATAATCACTAATGTATTTGCCCACAGTGAATGGTATTATAGATATAAATGCAGGCAGTTTGTATTTCTATTTCAAAGTGTAGTAACTTGATATCAATATATACTAAATAAACAATGACATATGTAAGGAATTATAATCTGAACTGAGGAGAGCTAATTTAGCAAAAAGTGCATCTTGGGGCCACTTGTATTTTTCAAATGTGCTTCATGAATGTTTAGTGTAAGTTTTAAGTATATATAATATATTGTAATGGTGCAGGGTGTGCAATGCAAAGTTCATCTTATTCAATATGCTCTGTGAATTACAGTGCTGAATTGTAAGTAGAATGAATGAGAGAGTGGTTTTATTATAGCTTAAAGATTAAAGTATATTAACTTATAAATGACAGAATGTATAAAAGGTTCTCTTTAAATCTCCACAGATGTAAACGGCAAATTATAATGGTACAAAAGTCTGCAGAGTCTTGTTTAACAGATATGCCCCATGAATAAAAGTGCCAAATTGTAATGGTATGAAAGAGCCAAAGATTCTAATTTTATAATGCCCAAATTGTAATAATATGAAAGTAGGACGCCAACACTTCAAATTGTGTAAATATGTAATTGGGGGTGAGAGAAAATGAGTAAATTGGTTCTTTAAATGATACGTATAAAGATTCCTTATTCAAATGCCCTCTAAGTTCCATATACCTAGATCATAATCATATAAAAGGTCGCCATTTAATTAAATAGTAAGGAAACAAAGAACAAGAAGCTCTCTCAGTCATGCATCAAACTCTACTGGTAATTGATACAGTAATGGGCTAGCTTTTAAAATAATATTTTATAACTAAACAAATCAAACTCTTAATATAAATTAAAAAATGTATCCAACTTTATTATATCTCTAAACTTTACTTGCATACTTTCAGGGGTTTAGCATTAATAGTCATTAATGAGACCTAATTACTTGCAAAATATAAAGAAGAAACAAAGGGGATATTTTATTGAATCTAAATTATATTTACAACCAGCTAAATATAAAGAATTTATTTAATATTTTTAAATTATTAATGTAGTTGTTTATTAATGTCTGCTCAAGTAATCATTAGCATTTTAATAATCACAGGGTAAAATAATTAAGTTATCAAAATCAAGTATTGCACTGTGACCCAAGTATACAGCTAAGTGATGAGATTCAAAAACAATTACTTTAAATAAAACAAGTGATTTATTTATGATATGTGTTTTTTTTTCTTTCTAGAATGATAGCAATAACAAAATAACAAAGCATTATAACCATTTTATTTCATAGGTTTTTTAAATGAATTTTATGAAATTCATGTTGAGCAACGTTTGGTAATGATATATTTATTTCATTTGTGTTTGGATGAAGACAATTTATTTCCTAAAAATAAATAATAATAATAATGATGATGATGATGATGATGATGATGATGATGATGATGATGATGATGATGATGATAGTAGTAGTAGCAGTAGTAGTAGTAGTAGCAGCAGTAATAGTAGCAGTAGCAGCAGTATTTGCTAACATCAAATAGTTTAAGATCAGAGATTTGTTGTTTAATGTAAAATTATACTAACTTTGTATTCAAAATAAGTACTAAGATTCACTTTGGACTGCACTAAATATATGTATATATTCTTCTAATTACATTTGCCTCTTTTGGAATTCACAAATACAGACCTCTTAAAATAATCTCTTTTCTTTTGCAAATGGGTCTCAAATATGGCAAATTTATTGATACCTTTATCTGTATCACATTTAATTTCTAAAAATCCAGTAAGAGTTTTTATCCCCAAATTATAGTGGTTCTGATAAGTGCCTTCTTATAATAAGCACTCATAAATACTATAGGGATTCTAATGTTTATGCATATAGGCATCAAATATAAAACAGTATTACAGCAGATCTACTCTTCAAATGTATGTCATGATTACTACTTGGCTGTAAATTATTTGCCAAAAAAAATAATATTATGTATGTTGTATTTTTACATTGGACTATTTTCATCAATTATAACAGTTCAATGTATTTGAAATATTTAAATAAAATTAAATTTTTCTAAAAACATTCAACACTCATATTAGATGATGGCAATAGTCCAATATAAAAATATAACTAAAACACCATCATCACAAACCTTCAGGAAACATTAATATTATATATATTTCAATAATAATGACATCAAAATGTTATTTCTTAAAATAGTCTTCACATGCACAAATGCTGACAAAAATTCATTTAAGACATTTATTTGAAACTATATACATATGTTGTATACATTAGGTATAAGTACATTTACTATGGCAAAAAAATAAATAATCATAATATCTGGGAAAACTCCAATCTGTCATAACATACTAAAGAAAAAAAATGTGACAAAATAACAAACATGTATACATTTCAATTCTTTTTTAAAACATTAATTTATCTGATTGACTTTTTATATCTTTCTTTTTTTTTAATAAAATAAAAAATTGTTTGAAAGGTTTATGTTTAACCTGGTGTTGATTCTATTAATATAGTAGATAGTCTTTATTGATGAATGCATAAGTTTTGAATAGTTGAAGTTGTTTTTTAAGTATCTTTTCTGCATATGAATCTGAAATAACTGATAGAAGTAATGGAATTATTTGAGATCCTTCTACTATCACATTTTATTTCCATTCTCTAGGCAGGAATCACTAGTCAATTGAAACAATTTCTTTCTCATTTCAGATCCATGCTTGTTGATGATTTTTCCCCTTTTTGAGAAAATCTGGGGAGTAGGAAAAAATGAATTAATTTCATCTAGCTGATTTCCTTTACCCATTTATACTTTGATACATATTTAGTTCAAATAAAGTTTGTTTAATTTTTTGCAGATAGATAAAAAAATTCTAGCAAGAACAAAGTTTATTATTCTGCAGACAAAACAGTAAGTTAAAAAACAGCTAAAACACACCCTCCATATCTTCTTTTATTGCTATTGGTCACTATTACAGTTCAGTTTTAAATTCTCATGAGAAATATTTATTCAAATTCTATTGTTAATTCATGTGTCTGACAATTTTTTTACTTTTTCTTTTTAACATTTTACAATTGTTTTAAAAAAAATAAACAACATAGATAATTAAAATAGATATAAACAGTTCAAGATACAGAAGAAAAAATATGTATTTGAAAATCATGAATCTCTTTTTTTACAAGTAAATTAATTTTCTTGTACATGTTTTAACCTTTTGGTTATTAGGATTCTTCTAAAATAATTTTCATATAGTTCTTTATCTTGTTTGTACATGTCATTATAATTGTCAAATTAATAATCATATGTAAACAAATAAATAAATTCCATGGAAATGAGAAAAAGACAGTAAAGATAACAAAAAAAATTGAATGAAAATAATAAAAAAATTTGAAACATTTTCTATCCCTATCTTAAAATATATTATGATGTGTATTAAATAATTAACTCTATAAAGAAATATATATATATGGAACTAATAAAAATACCCATCATCTTTTACTAATAAATACTTACAACTTTATGCATAATAAAAAAATCACTGCTTTCTTTTATCACTTCTTTTAGTATTTTTAACATATATATACCAATATCATAATCAGCTGTAACGATTGATCTTTCCAATCCTTACAATATATATAATTTTATTTCCATTTTGTTATTTATTTATAATAACTTTGCTTATATATGTCATTGTTTTAGACTTATTTGTTTATTTTTCATTATTTAAAGATAAGATCAAAATAGAAAATTGGAAAAAAACTATCAAAAGAAATGTTTTGAATTTTCATTATAAATAGTTTTATTTCTGTAATAAGAATAAATTATTTATAATTTTATTTTTAACTACATTTGTTTATTTATTTTTTAGGCACACTGTTGGTATTGAACGCAGTGATGCAACGGTGGTGATTTCTCTTATATCTCATTGGTTATGTTATGCCAACAGTGCTGTTAATCCGATCATCTATAATTTCATGAGTGGTAAATATTTGTATTTATCTTATCTTCTTTGTAATTAATTATTAATAATAATAATTTTCTAAAGATACACATAATATAATTTTTATGTAAGCCCACAATATATGAAAATTGTTATTTATGAAAGCAAAAATTAAATATTATAAATTACATTTATTAAGTCTGTATTCTAGTTATCCATTAAAAAATTAAAAAAAGATGCAGTCAATTGTAATCGTTTAATTTTGTTCTAAATTCAAACCTTCATCAGTTAGTTCAAATATCTATGTTTTTTTTTATTTTTTAACTGGTGTATTAACTTGGTAGTGTTGTTGCTGTTGTTGTTATTATTATTATTATTGTTATTATCATTGTTGTTGTTGTTATTATTACTATTATTATTATTATTATTGGCATTGTTGTTATTATTATTGTTGTTGTTATTGTTATTGTTATTATTATTATTATTATTATGATATCATTATTATTATGATGATGATGATGATGTATCAACAATATACTTTATTGATCAAAAGATGTATTCATAGGTTTTACAAATGTTTTACAAGAATTTTTCCAGAGTTACAAAGGTATTTCAAGTATAAAATTGTCCGTTATTATATAAATTTGATTAACATTGCTGATTACAGTATAATTATCTGAACATTGGTATTTGTACATGCTTGTTTTTAGTGATACTTTTTATATAACATAGTATTGGATGTATAAAAAAGAAAATGTTTCATAACCTCTGAATTAAAGCTCATTTTCCTTGAGCTTGCCTGGTCCAGTTAGATAACCTTCTGTAGTATGTACTATGATAATGAGTGCCTGGAACATTTTTTCATGTAGCTTGTTGCATTAAGAAGACAATAAAGTGTCCAAAATGATTGTTAGTACTGCCAACTGTAGTTGTGGCCACTTACAGGTTGAACTGCTCTTAATGAGTGATCAGGTCACTGCAAAAATATTTTAGGAAGTTATGTTCTTATCTTGTGCTTTTATCTGGCATAATTTATTGATAAATATGGATGGGTGCCTCCTGTTGGTGTTGCCTAACAATAAAAAACAATGGGTACACCAGAAAACACATAGAGGAAATATGGCTACACATGTAGCAGGAATGTTTAATCTTTGGAAAGACTGAGTTATGGGGTAGAGTTTAATGCTCAGCAGTCATTGAGAAGATGTTGTTTAGTCTTCTCAGTATTGTAGCATAGCCCACAGAATGGGCTAATATTTTTGCATAGATAATGATACCATAGAAAAAAGGATGCTGGAAATGTATGCAAGTTGGGTCTGTTTAGGAAATCAAAAAACTTTGGTTCTAGCACACATTTTTTAAATTGACAAAGATGATGGTTATTTATACCAAGCATTGGGAGTGTGAAATCATTGCTAGGATCTGGATAAAACAGATATGTTTGCCAATAAGTCCACTTGGAATTGTGGGAGAAACTGATATGGCTGATGATACCTAGGATTGAATAAATAAGATCTATGAGATATGATGTTGAAAGAGGAATTTTATCTGTAGAGATTATTTTCAGCAGGCACTAGTGGTTTTGGAACCAGTTTATAATAACTGCTATTAAGTTAATGGCTTTTTGGATGTAGAACTCCCAAATACTTTGCAAACCTAGACTATTGTACAAGGGTTTGTGGTCGAGCCATTTTATAGATATTGATATGATCTTGCAGCCCCAGACCAATTTAATGCCCATGGAATTGATGACAGAAATGAACACCTTTGAAAATTTGATAATAAATGAACAATATGTGATTTTAGTCATAGCAAGAATATTGAACAGGTGTATCTTGGAGTAAATTGATAAATGTGCCTTAGAAATTGAGTTAGTAATTTGCATTATAGAATCCTGTAACTTGGTTTGTGTTGTGAGTCTCGTACCAATAGTGCCTTTGTATAAGAGAACACCTAAGAATGGAATGGATTTTCCTTGAAAAACTTGGGAACATGATTTCTTTGTGAATAGAGTATATGTAGCAGTTTTTTGGGATTAAAGTGCAGTGTTATGCTGCTGTGTATCATTAAAAATGGTTTGCAATATGGAAGTTGTTTTTGAGAGGGCAGAAGCCAGTGATTTTATCCATGTAGAATATGCATGAAATGTACTGCTGGATGTGTGGAATTTGGATTCTGGTAATTTTATTTGGTATTTATTGTAAAAATAGATCATATAATGTAAAAACAATTGGGCTTAGGGGTGATCCTTGTGAGAGTGACTGTATGGGACGGAAGTATGGAGAATTTTTACCATTAAGAGAAATGTGCAACTCATAATTTAGGAGGTTGGTGATTAGGTCTAACAGAGTAAGTGGGATAGTGCTTCTAGTAAATATTTGAATAGTAGATTAATTAAGATGGAATCAAAAGCCATTTATATGTTAAGCTGGTCTGCAATAGGACTGTGATTTTTTATTTCTTTGAACTGAGTTTAGAATTGTCTACTATTATTATTCATCATCATCATCATTACAAATATGACTACTGCTGCTGCTATTGTTATTATTATTATTGTTGTTATTGTTATTATTATTGTTGTTGTTTTGTTGTTATTATTATTGTGGTTGTTGTTGTTATTACTATTATTATCATCATCATCATTATTATTATGTTCAATGATAACCTTTAATTTATCTTTAGAAAGTTACAAGGGTTTTACATAGCTTGGATTGCTATGTTTTCATGGGCAATCTGCAGTTGTAGGTTTACATATATAAAAGGTGCTTTATTAGTTCATACATAAATTTTTGCATTCTGTGGATTATTTACAAGGATGTTACATAGCTTTGGCTGCTGTGGTCTACATGAACAATCTGCAATTGTAGGCGTACATAAGGAAAAGTTGATTTACATGAGATTACAAAATTTTTTATATGCTGTGGATTAGTTGCAATGGTTTTACATAGCTTATATTGCTGTGGTTTCATAGACAATCCATAGCTGTAGGTTTATGTATGTAAATGTTGATTTATTGATTACACAAGATTACAATAATTTTTTATATGCTCAGGATTCATTACAAGGGTTTTACATAGCTTGGATTATTTTGGTTACAGAGGCAATCCATAGTTGTGGATTTACATATACAAAAGTTGATTTATTGATTTATCAGGACTGGAGGAATTTTGATAAGCAATGGATTAGTTACAAGAGTTTTACATAGTTTGGAATGCTGTAGTTACATGGGCAATCTGTAGATATAGTTTTATGTATGTATAAGTTGATTTATTGATTTACACAAGATTACATGAATTTTACATGCTCTGGGTTGCTGTATTTACACATGAAAACCAGGTTTAATTTTATGTATGGTTGGGTAGTTTGGGTAACATAGATGAGGGATCAGTAATTTTCATGGGAGTGTGGCATTGACTATGAGGTCTGCAGATAGTGGTATTAAATCAATGTCAGTTATTTTTACTTTTTAGGGTACCATATTTTCTTTGGGTGATCAATTTTTTTCTTGGTTTTATTGGAGTTGTGGTTTGAAGGTGCATTGTTATGGGTACAAGGCATGGTGGGATTGATTTCATAGTTGGTGAAGAGGTTTTATTAACTATGTTATGCCTGTTTTCTGATGCATTTAAAGAGATGAATATCCCAGAGAGGGTGGTGATACAGCTATGTTAGAATTTGTTGCAATTATTGATTTGGAGAGGTTGGTTATGGATCTGGTGGTGTGTTAAATATGGAGGCTGATTAAGGTTTTTTGAGAGGTTTAAGTATGAGATCCATGGGTAGAGGGTCCATATTTCCAGAGGAGAGTGGTCAGACAGCTATGCTAGAATTTGCTTGCAGTTGATGAGTTGGAATTTGTGGCAGGATGGCCATACTCTGGTTTTGAGACTTGTTAGATTCATAGATAGAGGGTCCAGACATATGAAGATATGGAGAAAGCTGGGTAGGTAGTTAGGTTTGGCATTAATAGTATTTAATTGGGTTATAAGGTATAACAGTTAGAAACAACCTCATAACCCTATCTGTCATGCCACTAAGCTATTTAAATCTAAAAAAATTTATAAAAGTGGCACATACATACAGATGAAGTTCATTTTTTATCTGACGTATTGAAAATGTCGTATGTTTTTTTTTTTTTTAATTACTGTTAGTAAATTGATTTCAATTGAAAATTTGAATGAAAAATATAACACAAAATTGGAAATAAGCTACCAGTTGATTGGAAATTGACAAAGGTATATAACGTTAGTTAGTTTTTCTAACCTTGTTATCCTAAGATTTTGAGTACTTTATAAGCATAAAAAAATGAGTTTGTTAACTTGCTTATGAGCAAGTGAACTAATTGCTGGGAAACTTTGAGATCGATTTTTTATTACTAAAGAAAGATCAATGTTTACTACTATAATAACATTTAAAATAAGCACATGCTTGACTGACTTTTGGACTTTGAAACTTTGTGCTGGTATTACTGTCGACAGACACTGGTCATGTGATGGTTTTCATTTTTAAAATTATCGTTAAATAACTAGATTTTAATTGAAAATTTGACTGAAAAATGTACTAAAACTAGAGTAAATAAAATTAAAAGCGTGTGAAGCGCTTGATATTTTTGGACTCTTTATAGCTTGTCTTTCAAGCGCTTTACAGCTTTTAATTTTATTTATTAGAATATTAAGAGAGAAGTTTAAAATTCTTAATAAAACTAGAAGTAAATTATCAGCTGATTGGAAATTGAAAAAGGTGTGTGTATGAAGATAGTTTTTTTTCTTCCATGAGAGTAAGATTTTGAATATTTTTAAGTATAAAAATCCCAAGCTTCTTAACTTTGTTTATAAGAAAGCAAACTGTTTCTAGGGGAACTTGAAACTGAATTTTCCCTTTTTTTTTATTTCTAAACAAAAATCAGAATTTGCTACCACAAAATTAAAAATAAGTGTATGTTTGACTGAACTTTGGACTTTGAACTGATAATATTAGCGACAGGTTTTTTTCTGGTCATGCGATGACTCGTAGTCATATTGTTTTCTACATTATCGTTGGGCAATGATTTTAATTAAAATTTTGAATGAAAAATATAACACTATGGTTTTTACCTTGTCAGGGTTATAGGTTTTGAGTACTTTGGAGCATGAAAAACTAGAGCTTGTTAACATAGTTGTTGTTATTGTATTATTATCATCATCATCATTATTATTATTATTTGTACATGATTGTTGTTAATGGGTTTTTTTTATATAACATTGTATTGGATGTACAAAAAAGAAATTTTCATAACTTTTGAATTAAAGTTCATTTGCCTTGAACTTGATTGGTTCAGTTAGATAGCCTTTTATAGTATTGAACTATTATAATGAGCTGGAACATGGTTTTTCATGTAACTAGTTGTATTATAAAGCAAATGAAATGTCAAAGAAAAGTTATTAGTTCTGCCTACTGTGAATTGTGGCCACATAGATTGGATTGCTTTCTAATGAATGACCAGAAGACCTAAAAAATGTCTGGGGGGCTATGTTATTATCCCATGCTTTTAGTTGGTATAATTCATTGATAAATGTGAATGGAAGCTTTCTGGTGTTGTTGCCTAACAAGAAGTTTCAATGGGTACACCAGAAGGTAAGCAGAATAAATATTGCTACATGCACTGCAGAAATGTGATGTATGGAAGTAGTGGCTGCCTGTATGCATTTAACATAATTTTCTATGTGGAGTTTAGTGCTCAGCAGTTATTGAGAAGATGGTTTCATGGCATACCAAGGAAATGATCAATATTTTTGTACAGATGATAATACCGCAGGAAAAAAGTTGTTGGAAGTGCATGCAGATTGAGATTAATTAGGAAGTCAAAAAACTTCAGTTCTAGTGTCCATTTTTAAATTTGTGGAGGGACAGTTATTTATTCCAAGCACAGGAAAGGAATAATCATTACTAGGGTCTGAATAAAGCAGATTATATGTCTGCCAGGGTGTGCTTGGAATTGTGGGATTTTATTATTATTATTATTATTATTGTTGTTGTTGTTGTTACTGTAATGTTCTTCACATTTTGCTTGTTCTGGTAGGCCTTTTTTTTATGCACTATGAAGTAAAAGTTAATCAAGCTATGGATAAAAAAATATCTTGTTCATATTTTTAAAAATATAGCTATATTTCCTGATTAACTGGCCTACTAATTATTGTGACTGGAGTTGCCAACGAAGTTAGTTTTAATTTATAAGAGGGTGCCATCCATAGTCAATAGACTTCATTTAAGGAGAAATTACAGTATATCACATCATCACTTCCTCGCATCCCATGATTTTTGATGCAAGTAACTAAAAAGATCAGGTTTATAATGTCCTGTAACTTTATTTTTTTAGAGAATATTATTCCTTTAGCTTAGTCATCAAATATTGGCAAAAGTAAATTATATACTCGAATCCTAATAAACTAACATTAATAAATTTAATAACTATCATTAATAATGCACAATGAATAGTTGATATTAGAAATAAGTATTTTTATTCTAACAAATTAAAATATTAAAAACATGTTACTAATTAATTGGAAAGACTACATGCACATTAATCCAGATATTAAATCAACTAACTAAAACAGTTTAATAATTAAAGTTTACTTAAGTTTCTTCCAGAAAGTTCTTTGAATGATAATTCTGCAAATGTCTCTATTAGTAGTAATAATATAAGCTTATAGGAAGGATTGTTTGCCAATGCTTAATTTAGCCACAATCGGGATATGAATAATTTTACTGGTAAGTTTTATAGAAAAGCTCATTGAAGTTAACTAGTTTCCCTCTATCAGCATTTCTGTAGGTTCTTGGTCTGTCCTAATGGCTAGACTCCATGTTTTTTCTGAGTGACCTATATGATGAAAGGTATCTATAAATGCATCGGTTCCACTCTGCATGATGATCCACTTCCACATATGAGTAGTTTGGGATAGGATATTTTCTCTATCCTGGATCTAATGGAAGCTACTAGTTAAGGAAAAGATAAAGACCCAGTTTTAAGTTTCTCTGACCTTTTATAGTTGCATTCCATTTTTAGACTTTTCTGCACATTTATTTTTTTTTTTTTTTGTCCTTTTATCAGCATACAAGATAATAATCTTGTACACTCTTTCTTAAATTTAAGTTACAAAGTCTTTTTTTTTTTCAGCATAATTCTGCCATCTTTAATTAGCTTCCAAAAAAAAGTTTTAATGATTGTAATCTTTTACTTCCGAATTTTTCTTTTTATTTGTTTGGTTTAGTAATCTGCATGTCTTTTATTTTTTCCAATTTTAACTTTTATTTTTAATTACATATGAACGAAAAATTTAACTTTCATTTTACGTTTTAAAAAAAAATAAATTACACAAACTAAAAAAAAATTTAAATGCATCAATTTAGAAAATCTTTAAATTTACTTCTTTTTTTTTTTAGCTTTTAAATATTTTAAATGCCAATATCTTTGGACCAGCTACTTGTAGACAGTGCAATTACATATTAGTTCTGTCTTAGCACTATTAGATATTAATTTTATTTTTCCCAAGAAAAGTCAAAAGCAAAGACAAATAAATAACAAATGTAAACATGTTCACCACCCTATTTATTCATACAAAAATGTCTACTTTCTTCTTAGATATGTCCTCTTTATTCCATTCTAACACCATTCACTGTAAATTTGGTATAAAATGGATATCAAATGGTACAATACTATGGTATTTATATCCTAAGCCTGCTGTTGATTTTTGGTTTTATCACTGATGACTTAGGATTCAAAGTTGAAAACATGCAATATTTCAATTAAAAGTTTGAAATTCAAAAACATTTTAAAATGTTGAACCCAAGCCACCTTGCATACATATTTTTTCAAATCTGATATAAGAATAATTACTATAAATTTTAGAGATCTGTTTTATACAAATTGTATATCAAAATTAAGACAGATAATTTTTTGAGTCTGAGAATTTGTTAAAATTGCTGTTCCCAAAGAAAAAGCATTTTCATTTCTATTTTTTCCATGCTCGCAAATCTTTTATTTCATTTCTTAATACTATTTTGGCAGAATTATAGGCAAAAATTTAATAGTAAAATAAGTTCTTAAGTAATAGAGGAATCATTATAAACTATATGATTAATTCAAGTCTACTTGTAAAATAATAAAAGATATATTAGATGCTATCTTTGAGATTAAAATAATAATGTGTTGCAGTTCTGAAAATAAACAAAAACAAACTAGAACAATAATCCTTAAATTGATGTTAAATTGTAGTTCTGCATAAAATTAACAAGTTAATTCTTTAAGAAGCAATAAAGGAGTAATATTCTAATGGCTGGTGTTTATCTCATACATTAGCAGCAGTGGTTTGATGATCCATTAATTTAAGCAAGTGGAACTTTTTCAGCTATAGTTCGTGTCATCTTATTAACTTATATAATCGAGTAAAGAATAAATAATCCCTTGATTTGAGTTACTTTCACCAATCTTCATTAAGATTTTAAACAGCTTTTATATATGAACAATTATATGTTAAATGCCAATTCATAATTTGTACAAAGTTTTAAAACATTCAATAAATCCATAGGGAGAGTCAGTCAATATTATTTCAAGCAAATTATTTCAATTTCAGAGAAAAGATGAATGCTTTTTTAAATATTTATTTGTACTAGCATTTCATAAACAATTTTATAAATTCCATTAGTGACTTAAAACTTCTAAGTTTGATTTTCTTTTTAATAATATTGGGTGATAACTCTTATTGTTGTTGCAATTTATCCATTTAGGCTGATGGGAAGATACATTTTACCAGCTAAGCAAAATGCTTAATAGATTCTTTTACTCTTCCATGTTAATGAAGACAAACGAAATGGCTAGTTTTAAAATTTAATTGGATATAGTTCTTAATGCATTATAATTTTGTAAAAACTACTTAAATTTTGACAGGGTGTGATATTTATAGCTTGTTATTGTGAGTCTATGATATTCATTTATGCCAATTGGATGGCCAGATGTCAAAACAAGTTCACCATTCCTCATCCCAAGCCTGAAGACGTATTTATTTCTAAGATGAAGGAACTTCACCATGAGGACATTATTATCTCATCCAGATTTTTATTTGACAACACATGGAGCCTGATTAAACTAGATTAAACAACACCAATAGTACATCAGACAATCTGTTTGCCCGAGCAACATGGATTACTTTTATTTTATTTACAATTGTATCATTCTTACATATGTATTTCAATAAAGTTATTTATATATATTATCTAATATTACTCAGAGTCCTTTGCTTTTCAAAATTTTGTGGGAAATTTTTGTTTTGTTGCTATGGTAACAATTGATAGCAAATAAACTGGAGGATCTAGGGATTTTAAAAGCATGAATTTGAGATATCATTTTTAAAATAAACTTAAATATTAAAATTTAAAGTTACATCTTAATTTAGATAAGTACTGTACAATTAACAAATATAATTGTTTATCTGGCATATAAATAATTTATAACTTCAGCATATTATACAATACTAATTAATTTGATTATATTTTAAAGTTCTCAAATATTAGCTGAATTTTAATAACCAATAAAACAACTTCCATTTCATTACTTTACAGTGGTAACTTTTTTATTTAACTATATATTTTATCATAGAAAAGTTTATGTAAGCACCCATATATATTCAAAAGGAATATTAATCTTTATTGTTCTAGTTAAGTGTAATATTGTTTGTTAAATGGGGATTTAATGCATTCTATCTTATATTTTTTCTATACTATCAATTTTGGGTTTTTTTGTTTGCACATATAAAAAAAATCAACTATCCTTTTTGAAAAGGGAAAAATTGAGATGCACATATTTTTGCTATACTTTGGTTAATAAAATCTGTTTCACATTTTGTTTAACTTTCTACCACCCTATTATAATGAGTCTTTTTAAATTCACTTTTAATTTGATCGCCTATCACTTTTCCAATAATAGTGATTGATTTACTTAATTTAATATGAAAAGAAATCCAATACAATTTTTCACACATTTTGGCAAAAAGGATTTGAACTCAGACTTTCAAGTTTCCTATAGCTATTCACTGTATCTTATGCAATTGATACACATGACCATGCACATGTGAAAAAGTTTATTTCCAATATACATATTTCATGCTTAGCCAGCACTCATCAATTAGTCCAGATCATCATCTCCCTCACATATATATAATCAATGCTCAGTTTATATTAAGATAGCAAATATTCAAACTTTAATGGACAGGCTTCATCTTCTCCACTCTCCAACTCTTCAACCATCCACATCATTGAAAATCTGATAATGGAATGCTCAAAGCCTCTGTTGATACCAATATTATTGTCATGCCCATTGACTTTTAGTCACTCTGATCTGTATAGAACATTAAAATGTTCATTAATCATTAATTAAAAATTAAAAAATGTAAAGCCTATGAAGATGCATTATAATTTAATTACAAGCTAATTAGTAATTTTAAAGATTCATACATCAGAAAATAGAATTTAAGGGCATAATATATCCTGATTGTGGAATTAAAATCAAATTTTTGAAATTGACTACCCTTGAACTTTTTTTAGTTTAATACTCAAGATAACATAGTGTGGTGTAAAATGATTTCTTATATGAAATCAGTGTGCATAGATCATTTGCTTAGATACATTATTATTTACTTATACATTCAATCCCTTTGAAATTTTTCTACATTAGGTTAAAATCATTCTTTCTTCTTATTAATTTTTTTTCAATTTACAATCCTTGGATCACTTTCTCTGCACTGATGCATTTTCTCTTTACTTTTTTATCCCATTTAATAAAGCTATTGTGTTAGTTCCTAAATTCTATTCTCTTATTCTTCTTTTTATTATAAAGATCTAAACAAAAAAAAAAAATCATCGACTTTTTCTTTCCTTTCAACTTTATGTTTCTCTCACTCTACAGAAAAATTTTAATCTTCTTTTACTCTAAAAAGTAAATATTTACCATTTTTTATAATAAAAAAAATAGATTTGAAATCCATATTATCAATTTTTATACCTTTTCCAGACATTTGATGCTTCAACAAATAACAATAAATTAAACATCTAGTATATATTTTAGTATATGAATTTTTTAGTCAATTTAATTATTAACAAAATATGATAAAAGAACCTACATAAATTCCATACACAAGATAGATTCATTAGTAGCTTTATTAACAATATGGTTCAGGGTTTGTGTTTGTCCACATTATGATAAATTCTGTATATGATGTAGTGAGCATAATAAATCATGAGTTGTTCTGAATCTATTGAGAGACTCCAATTTCATCTATCAACATCAGACCAACTGAGAATCTGGGGAAAATTTTTTTTTTAAATCTTATAAGATTTCTTTTCTTTTTTTTTTTTTTTACAACATAATTCTTTTATTGTAGATTCTCAATTAAATATCCAGAGAGGAATTTTGATATGAGTTGAGTTTTAGATTATAAAATTATAACTTGAGATATTGGCAATTCTGATTGGCTTAACAAATTTTTACATATTTCCTGTGAGGCAACCTCTTCTTATATTTTGGGGGAAATATGTAAAAAGTAACTGCAAAGGACCTGAGTTTTCCAGCAATATTTTTTTATTTATGGCAATATTTAATCAAATATTCAAAAGTTTAGCAGGAGGAACTTTTTATCTATTCAGCAATAAAAAATGCTAGTGTTAAGGAAGCTATCCATAAAATATTTGCATCACAACCTCAAGTAGAGTTAGTCAGCTTCTAAAAAAAGTTATTCCTAGAACTTAATTTTGACTTAATCTTAGGTAAGTGAAAAAAAGAAGTTGGGATTACAATACAATATTAGTCCTAAATAGCATGGCATTGTGTTTTGGTCTATAATTGTGAAAGATTATATTCAAATCACCATTATTTAAATAAACAATTGAATATATGATCTTCATTGAATTAGGAATAATATTATAGTTGTTGAAAAAAAATCCTTTTTATATTCTTATTGGGAGGAAAAGATGTCTTTTGAAAAGTCACAGCAATATTCTCATCATAGATAGATTTACTGATTCTATTTCTGAAAAATCACTGGTGAATTTATTAAATAAAGTAGTTGACATAATTGATTCTTAGAATAGACATTTAATGTCATTTAGAAGTTTTATATTAGGGAGCATTTTGTTTCTGCATTTAAGAATTTTTACATTTTTTGAAGATCATTTTTCTAAATGGAATCAAAAACTGAGATTTAATTAGTAAAAGCAGCATTAGTTTTTAATTTATTTTGAAAGCCCCATTTTAATGTGAGATGTTAAAAATAAAACTTTTTATAACAGTTTTTTTCTAACCTAATCCCAGCCTAATCTATAGGCAGATGGTTCTTAATTATTGCCAAAACTTTTACTAATATAATTTTTTGAAAAAAGTTTGTAGACAATACATAATAATGATCTGTGGCAACAATTTTTTGAATGCTGAGTTTAACTTGATTTTAAGATTGTCATAGTTTTTTTTACTCCAAATGATACTAATAAAATACTTTTTCCAATCTTTAGGTCCAATTTTTTTAAAAAATTCTGGGAATATATTATTTGTTTCTCTATCTTTTTCTGTTTTAAGACAATTAAGAGCCAATTCAAATTCACCATATTGTGAAAGATAAGCTTGCAATTTTGCTTTAATGATGCTTTTTTTTAATTCTGTCAATCTTGGATTTAGAAACTTGATGTGTGAAATTGATTAAAAGTTATAACTGAAACTTTTTTAAGAATACTTTTAACGCTATCAAGCTTTTATAAAAGTAAATGGATTTTATGATTAGATCTTGTAATATTTTCCCCCATGATTTTCATTTTTTTATATAATATTATTTAATGATATTACTAGTGAATCCGCAATTTTTGAATTTCAAAATTGGCTATAAAAATCGTTAGTTTTGTTCCAATCTAGAATGAATTGATTTTTATATCCACAAGGAATGGATTCTCTAACTGCTACTATTATAATTAGTTTAAATCTATTATATCGAAATGTAAATATGATTTTTTTTGTCTGGAATCTAGAAATGATTTTTATCAGTATATCTATTAGAGTTACAATTTTTTAAGTCATTGTGTATCATCATCATCATCAAACATTATCAATCCACTGCAGGATGAAGGTCTCTCCAAGTTCAATCCATCTCCACCGATCTTTAGTTTCTCTTCTCCACATCAACCCTGCACACTTTCTTATTTCATCCATCCATCTCACATGTGGTATTTAACAATAAATAATATCCTACTCTTTTTGTATATCTCCCTCAAATATGCGTTGTTTTTGTAAATTAAAGAAACAAAATAAAGATTTTATTAAAATTTAAAAAAAAAAACAAATATGGTAAACTTTCGTAATAATTAATTGAAAGATGTGTTGAACAATGGATCGCCATGATTGTAATGAAAGAAAAATCAAATATTTATATATGAACTTGTTACTATTTTTATGATTTTTTTTTTATTTCAATGTAATTTTACAAGTAAAAATATTTTTTAAAAAGCATTATATTATTTCCGCTAAAATTTTTAACAATTTATTTAATTTTTGTTTAGGAAAATTTCGAAGAGAATTTAGAGATGCATTCGCTTGTATGTGCTGTCGAAAAAACTTCCAAGGGCGGGGCATGCGCAGTTCACACTCCGGCAGTTACGCGTATAAATTTACGAACAGTGTAACACATACGGAGCATTTGACTATGGCTACGATGTTGTCTGACCATTCTTAGATTTACACTGTGGCTTGCCCCGCAGATTTTAAATGCAAACTGTCAATAATATACGTTCAAGTGAAATACTTATTGGAGTAAGCCAAATCACCGTTTTCTGATCTATTCATTTGGTGGCAGTTTTGGAAAGTAAGTTCAAATTTAACCAAATGTTCCCAAAATAATTTCTCCCTAGTGACTGAATGTGAGTCACAAATACCGTAACCACACTGAAGATAAAAAATTGGATTTGGAATTTTGTTTTTGTTATTGTTAATTTCTTTTTTTGTAGTTAGAAAAAAAATACACTTTTGTAGTTACAATTATTAAATGTATTTTTTCTTATTTTGATAAGTTATTGCATATAATTTTTTACAGTGTATACTGTATTATTTCATTTTAGATTATAATCTTTACAAATTATTTTCTTTATGTCAACATTATAATATTATATTTAAAAATCTGTACAGTTATTAAAATAAAAATGATTTAAATTTTATTGAAGCGTATGTGTATGTTTTTTCAATACCTTCACCAGTAAATTAATTGCTAAAATGAAAAGATCTCATAACTAACAGTAAAGAGTTACTATAAAATAAATGTTATCGTTTGATCCAATGGTGTAGACTGCCAAAATATATATATAAAATCAGAAGGGCATATTTAACAAATAACTAAATAGAAAAAAATAATATTTGTGAAATAATAAAAAAGAAGTTATTAAAAAATATAAACTATAGTTTGTTTTAAACTGATCATACTTTTATTTTCATGTCATAGCATCGGCCGGGAGGCGAACCCACAACCGTCTGCAACCAACTACTTGCTTGCAAGGCGGCTGCGATGACCTCTCGGCTAACAACACATAACTACTTTTATTTTATTTGCAATATTATATTCACTATTAAACGATATTGATCAGTATGTGTTAAATTTGTTTCTATAATATAGTCATACTTATATATTATAAAAAAGGACTTAAACCTCTTTTGAATTGCTCATTATAAGAGAAAGCTCCAAATGCCAATTGTTACACACACGCTAATATATATATAGTATTTAGAAATAATGCTGGAAAAAGCATTAACAGATTTGCTGGTTTCTGAGTAGTGATGGCTTAGGTATTTTTTCTGTCTTTGGTTTATAACATTTAGATAAGAATAATCCACTATACATGGTATTTACTGACTAATAATAACTTGTTAGCTAGGCTGGCTTTGGCTTACTAATTGGAAACCATCGGAATCTTACTAAATTTTGGGAGTGGCACATGGATGTGCTACCCACTCGACCAAAAAATTTCAAATTTTATCTAGCCTGGATTCAAACCATGTCATAGAGATATTAGAAAAATGTATTCCTATTACGTTTACAGTATATAAATGTCTACATGTGTATTTTTGGTAAGCGCATTATTTTTATTATTGTTATTATTAGTATCAAATATTTAATTTCGCTAAAATAAAATAAAAGTTAACAAAGTATTGAAACTTAAAGCAAAATAGTTTTAATAGACTAAACCATAAATAATAGCAGTTAATATTTAAACTTCAAAATTAGCTATTCATATATATATCATTAAAATCAGTAAACTCTTAGACAATCCCAATATCAATAACAATCAACAAACTCAATCTGTTATGATAACTTCCTGTTAACAATAAAAGTGTAATAACATGATGGTAATGCTGAAATATAAAGTATAGAAAATTAGTTTCAATGTAGTAGATAGACAATTGTAATTTTTTCTGAACATAAAAGAAGTTTTCTCATTATTAACAATATCTGAGTTACATATATATATATATTAAATGATTTTTAAAATAGTCAAAAACTTAGAAATAATGTTGGGGTATATGTGATAATGTGACCTAACAATGTCTATTCCAGAATGAGAATATCTTTGCTCCAAAAATTCAAAAGATAATAAACACAAGTCAGTAATTTTTTTAGAAAATAAAACATCTCTACAATGTTGTTGGTAATTCAAATTTCATTAAATATTCTTACTAAACTAATATATCAATAAAATTAAAAATATGCATAAAGAGAAAATTTGGTGGATTAGTTATATAAAATTCTTATTTTTTCTTTTGTCTGATTGGTGAATGTATGTTTGTCCATAAGGCTGACCATGTCAAATTTTAAAAAACTATTATATTTGTCCACATTACGAAAAATATTTTGTGCAAAGGAAGTAATTTCACCACCAATAGTTATCCATAATTCTGTCAAATTTACATATCAAATATAATAGATATATTTAAAAATTCTAATTTAGAGGCTTAATTTGATTACAACCATTTTATTAAACAAGTAATTCCATAAAGCAAACAAAAATGTGTTAAAGCAACTGATTAAAAAAATATATTAAAAAAACCACAGCCTTTCAGGCCACCTAGGAAGTAATTCCATCACTAATAAATTGTAATACAAAAATGACCAGGTACATTTATCACATTTATTTATACAATATTAAAATCTTTTGTTTAATTTACATTAAATCTTATAAAAAAATTGTTAAAGCAACCAATTAAAAATTATATCTTCATCATTAATAAACAGTAATATAAAAATGATCATTAAAAAAAAAATCAAGTCAGATGTCACATGACTTAATTTAACAAGCTTGCATTACAAATGTTATATATAAAGCTCACAAATAAGCTCTTAACAAGCTTTGCAGAATATCCTCAACCCCAGACTGGTTTCTGCTAATGCTTGAATATCCTAGCATCTCACTGAGGAAGCCAGTAGCAGAAACCGATCTGGAGTTGGGAATATTTTGCAAAGCTTGTTAAGAGCTTATTTGCAAGCTCTATATATAACATAAACAAAGAATCATATACATTTATCATTGTTATGTATATAAAATAATTAAAATCTTAACCAATTAAAAAAAAACATGGACTATTTAGGCTGAGTACATCTGGTAATGTTAATAAAATTGATTAGGTACATTGCAAAAATAAAAAAAAAGAAATGAAATAGGACTTGTTAGATAAATCCAATATAAGAAATGAAAAGATATCCCAATAAACTTGTATCATTAATAAATTATAGAATTAACCAAATTGCTAATAATTCTATTGTGATTTTAAATTTAAAAATTTACAAAACCCATTAAACAGATTTTGATAAAATGAATTCTTAGACTTTGTCTCTGCATGAATGCTAAATACATAACTGGAAATATTTCATATAGAAACTCTTTTCTATGCTTGAATGAAATTAATTGTATGCATTATAAAGCATGTATGAGTGATATGCAAAAAGAGGCAAAATAAAAAAATAATAATCACTTGTGTGTGCATAAAGTGAAAGAACTATAAAGTAATGAACAAATATTTAGTCATAATCTTAAGCATGGATAACCAAAATTTTTTTTTTGAAAATCATGATAGGTGGGGGCATATTGCAGTAATAAGAATAATTAAATACTTAGGTGGTTATTTTATTGCATTAGATCTTTTTTCTAATGAAATTTTAATAGTTCAAAGAATATTGACTGATCTTTCTTCTAAATTATATTACATTTAAAATATCTACTTATTCTTTGAAATGCTTTTTTTTTATGTGTAAAAGCGCCGGCCAGGAAGCGAACCCCCAGACAACTGCTTATTAGGCAGCTGTGCTATCCATGTGCCCACCAACGCTTGATTGAAATGCTTTTTTTTTCTAAAGAAATTTTCAATTTTATCTTATGTATTGCTTTAATAGAATTTTTTTTTTTATTGTTGAAAGACTTGAATATAAGAATATCTAATATATTGCGCATGTTTTATTTAAAGTGTGCTCATATTTAAAAAATTAAGCAATAATTGTTTCCATTCAAACAATAATTTAAAAATTTACAGAAAGAAGGAAAAGATTAAGATTTATTGAACTTTAAGAAAAATTTGATACTGGAAAAAGAAAAGTAATTGGAAGAATTAAAAGTCATTTAACAAAATGAATGATCCTTTTTATGAAGAAATAAATTTTCCAAAATATATAAGATAGGGATGCTATCTTTATAATATTCTATTTAATACATGTAACAATGAATCATTATATTGTCTAATAATATGTAAAGAGATGATTAAATACTTTTTTACTGCTGCAATTTAATTAACTTTTGAGTCTAAAAAAATATATTCTTATTGGTGTCCAATATATTATATGAATCACAGCAGCCAGAGGAATGAGTGTTAAACTATTGCATATTTGATGTTTGATCATGTATTTGCACAGTTTTAAAATGAGTAGAAATAATTCTACTCTGAAAATTTAAAATATTAGTTGATTCACATCAATTTGTCTTAGTATTTCAGCTGATTTTGTGATTCAAAAAAGTATTTTTATATAAAATCTTGGATATAAGGAATCGTAATAAAATTTAATAAGGATAATATATTTTATAAATAAATAAAATAAACTGCAGAATTACTTTTAATTAATTTTGAAACCTTCAATTGAAAATCATTTAAATTTAATATAAGTAAACAGCATATTGTATTCCAAAATTCATGAATTTTGATATTTGCACATTGTCTCTTAATAAGAGATATCCTATTTCAATTTATTACAATTGCTTTTTTAATTTTTCTTTTATTGTGGTTCCTCTCCTCATGAGGACTCTTCATATTTTCCAGGTCAGAATTGAAAGTAAATTTGCTGTTTTTCATGATCAAAGAAAACAGATGCCATTATTAAATCATACTTCCATTATTTTTTATACATTTATATAACTATTGATGCTTTTTAATTTTTTTCTTAATTAGTTCACTGCCATTCATTTTTTTTTTAATTAAAATTTCTTTGTTTTCATTTTAAAACTGTGAGAAAACAAAATGGACTATGCACGTGCTAATACCATCATTCTCTGTGGTTCAATGTCCTTTTTCATATGATGTAGGGCATGTTAAAATTGGACAGAAATTCGATTTTTTTAATAAATATATTTAATTGTTTTTTTGCTCAATTTATTAGATTGTATGAGAAACAAAAGTGGGAATGATTTAAAAGCAAAATGGAATTAGAAAAAAGATTCAACATGCTTTGAAGATTTTGCAATTTTAAGGCCTTCGTCCCAAAACTAAACATGATGCTATATATTATATGTAAGTATTCAATTTTAGATTTTTTTAATATTTGATAAATATATAATTTATTAATGTGTTTGTCTGGTACTAGCATGTCTGTGTGGTATATAAATTATATTTGTATTCAAATATAATAAAAGTCGTGAATTTGAGCATCTATAAAATGAGATGATTATGTACAATTAATTTTGGGGCTTTGATCCAAGTTTGAGACAACATTATTTTATAGACATAATCACTCTCAAAAGGTTTAATAATTTATTAGCATGTCTGTACTTGTATTTGTGTGTTTGTACTAGCATGTTTGTTCATATAACAAGTGTCTATAAAATTAGACTATTATAGAGCAGTGCAATGAAATTTTATGGCTAATTATCTATTGCACAGAAATGTTATAATTAATAAAGCAATCACAAAATTGCTGTGATAATATAAATTCTTAAAACCAATAAAGAGACATTTCAAGTGGTAAATGTATGGTGTTAGCCACAATGGTTATGTATACCACATCTAATTGTATGCAGGCAAAGATCTTGTCTATGCCTTCTTATGCTGCAGAATCAGTAGTGTTTCCATATCTTGCCTCACATTATTGCTACATGCAAATAAATTATATCTCTGTGGGACAAAAAATATAACAAGATAGCATCATTGGTGTGCACAAAAAATGTAAAATGAAGAGAGGAGACTCATTTTATCATTCATACAGACAGTGGTCTTCAATTTCTAGTGTGGATGGATAAGAAGCCAATTTCTATGATTACAAATGCATATCCACCTTCTTGAAACAATTTATTTTGTATTTTTTATTAGGAAGAATATTTTTTTATAGATACCTTGAGATTTTTTTACTTTTAGAGTATACGAAAATATGATGGATTCTTATGGGTTTTTTTTTCTAAGCTATGGATTATCTCATGTAAAAACTATTATATATGGTTTAAATAAGAATTTTGTGAGGAATACAAATAAATTAACAATGAAGATGTAATTTTAAACTTAATTAATGATAAATTAGAAATTTTGAATAATGGTTTATAATTTATTTTGGCCATGAATATGAGGGGAAAACCTCAAAAGTACTAGGCCTAAATTAATTTAATTTTATTGTTTTTGTTACTACTGAAAGCTTCTTCTTCAGTATGTTAAAGTGCTTATATATACTATAACAAAAAAGAAAGTAATATTTTTTTCAGATATTGAAATTTCTTTTTTTTTCTTTGCTTTTTTAATGGTAATCACTACTTTTCTTAACCTTATTTTTTTTCCTTACTTTTTCAATTTTCTGTCAATATATAGCATTTTGCTCTAACATTATTAAAATGAAAAGTTATTTTGAAAATAGATCTCAAATCATTTTTTTTTTAAATTCAATAGGGCACTAAACATACATCTCGATTACCCATATATAAGTCTTGCATCTATTATTACTTTTTTGTTTCATGGGTAAAAGATTTTTTTTTAATTATTATGGATCACAAAGTAAAATATTATATAAATCTTTATATATGTTTAAAAATTTACTTAAGCATTTAAAACACATGGAATCAATATCAATTTTTTCATTAATTTTCTGCTACTCTGAATTACTATATCTTTTTTAAAATTGACATAAACTATAATAAATTTGTTTATTGTTATATCAAACATCAATCAATTCTTTTGTAAATATTTTAATGTTATGTGATTTGTCCTTTTCTTAATGACAATTTTTTGTAGCGAAATAAAAAAAATCTATGACTGGCCATCTTATGTACATCTAATAAAGCAAATCCTTTTTTCATCAATATTAACTTCTCTCTCATTAAGAACTGATTTAGCAACTTTCTCTCCGTCTCTCTTTCTCACACATGTGCATATATATATATATATATATATATATATATATATATATATATATATATACGTGTGCAAGCACTACAATTTATAAGTCTTGAGATATAATATAATGATGTATCATGTTTACTTCTTCTAAATTTAAATTTAGATAGTTTTTACTTGAAGGTTAAGAAACTAACTGAAAGTACTTTTGCCATTTATTATAGTTATTTATTAAAGCAATAAACCTTTAAGCATGTGCACTTGAAAATGCAAAGGTAGGGACCTCTACAGATCTTAACTTTTCTTCCAAAGAGTAAGCTTGTGGTTAAGACCTGTAAAAGTCCCTACCTTTGCATTTTCAAGTGCACATGCTTAAAGGTTTATTGCCTTAGTAAATATTTTTTATGTATAATCAATGTGTGGCAAAATAAACTTATAGTTATTTATAAAATATATTATCATAGTTATATTTTATTATTTTTATTCTAATTTCATTACAATGATTATTGAAATACCAGTATAACGTATATACTTAACCTAGATCGAATTAAATGAGATTTGAACCCAGATTTTCAAGCTTCCCACAGTCCATGAAATACATATATTGGAGATGATTTAGCCTTTTCATATGTGTGTGATCATGTGTATTATTATATAGGATAGAGTGAATGAGTGTGTGGGCTTGAAAGTCTGGATTCAAATCCCCTTTAATTACAATGCTATTGTATAACAATCATTTTATTATATATATAGTATGTGTATGTATGAACGAAAGAAATAAAGTTGTAAATTAATGTTGTTTTAATAAGACTGAAGTTAATATCGAGAAAAAAAGAATTCCCTGCATCAGCTTAATGGTAAACTTATGAATAGTGAGAACAATCATATTACAAAAAGATTATGATTGGTAATTAGATAAAAAAATTATAAAGTTATGATAATACTTGTATATAGTGTATTTTTATATCATTTGACAGTTGATCATCTGACAAAAAAAAGTGATAAAAATTGAAAATTTTAATGGATAAATATGTTTTTATAATATGTAATTATTCTATAGCTTTTTGAAGATAGTACTAAGAGATTAATAATTTTTATTAGTCGTTCATTAGACTAGAGATTATCCACTTAATGAATAATATTTCTCATGCAAGGAAAAGTCTGGTTTCTATTTATTTAATATCTTGTGGAGAGATGTAATCACAAACATATGACCAATGACATGTGAAAAAGATGTATGATTTCCAAGATGCACATTTCATTTTGAACCAGCACTCATCAGTTGGCCCAGATCACAATCTCTTACACACATCTATATCATTGTTCAGTATATACAAATAGTCAATTATTACAGTTTAATTAGATAAGTTATAAACTTGGTGCCCTCACATCTTTGACATAAACCACTTAATGGAAATAATTTTTATTAGCCATCCATTAGATTAGAGATTATCCACTTAACAAATAATATTTCTGTAATATAATTTTCACCATATCACTCTCATGTAAGGTAAGGGCTGTTTTTATCTGCTTTTAACACCTTGTGAAGGAGTATAATATAAAGTGCAGCTGGTGAGTTATTTTCACTAACTTTAGAATGACATTTTCAAAATTACATATATAGAAAGAACAATATTATTATAAATCATTTATTTAAAGAAAATGATATTTAAAATCTATAATTTGAAAGTAAAACAAATAAATAATTTTTATTTAAATTAAAATGTCTAAAAGAAAGAATTAGTTATATTCCATTAAAAAAGGGGGGAAAGTAAACTCCAAATATTTTTCAATTGGAAAAAAAGCCCTGCTGATGTGTTTTTTTTAAACTTTTATAATTAATTAAGAATAACCTGTTAAAAAACTTTTTTGAACTATCAAGGAATTTATATTTTTTTAAAAAAAACTGTTGTGAAAGAATTTAATAACTGATTCATATTATTTTTTTATATTCACACATATGTGTGAATTTTATGTATATTCAACAGTAATTGATTCTGAAAATATATTTTTTATAATTTTATTATTTTAAAATATCATGGTATAAATGTCAGCATGCACATACATTTCTATGCACACACATATGTATGTTAAATCTATCAGAAATTAAGTATTATAAGAAAATGAATTTCATTTATAGGTTTATGACAATTCAAATATGTTAATAAATTATTATACCACACATATGTGTGATGATATATGTATGTAGTTTATGTAAACCTTGTATGGAGCATTTGTCTTATCAAAATGTGGTAACTTAAAATTTGAATTATTATTTTATGACAATTCAAATATGTTCATAAATTATGCTGCACATCTATGCCATAATGTGTGTTTTATATAAACTCATTGTGATATGTGTATCATTAAAATATGATAACTTAAATTTTTTGTTATATTGTGGTAAATCAAATATGTTCCTAAATTATTATACCACAAGTCAGTGAGCTGTTGTATAGGTGTTTTATGAAACCCTATTGGAATATATATGTATATCACAATATGATAGCAATTTTGTTTTTATTTTAATCAAAATCAAAAGACAACTTTATAGCCATATTCTAGAGTCCTTAATTTCATTTTTTATTGTTATTAATAAACTTATATTCAGTTGCTGAAATTATTACAATAAACTTAATTCTAAATAGTTAAGAATATTATGTGTTGCATCATCTATTGTTTACATTAAGAGATTTAGAGATGTGTTCTCTGAACTAGATTCATGCACAACCATCTATTATATGAATGGGATATATATTATGGTATGGGCATCCAGTTGATGATCATCATAATCCTGGATTGGAACAAAGATAATATTCTTTAAAGTCCATGCACTACATTTTATTTTAGTTTAGTCTCTATTAGACATTAAATTTATAGTTGGCCAGTACATTAATGGTACTAAGGCCAGAACATTGATGATGATCAGCATATTTTAATATCCTAGCATTATTGTTTTTATAGTTATATATTCTGATGGATTAGCATATAAGTTTGTGCATCCAAATGAATGTTTAAATAATTGTCCCAAGCTGACAAGAGCTAAATAGTTAACCTGATCTACGGTAGACTCATTTTAAATCCAGTCACAAGATTGACTGTTGATTTATTTTATTGTTAAGCACTCATAATGATGAGTATTACTTATACTTATTTATAATGCTGGTAAACTTATGTAGTTAATTATATTAATATAGTTAGCTGGGCTGATTTCTCAGAGTGATCTCTTCTACTCCATCTTATACAACCAATACATATGATTACATACATGTGAAAACAATAAATGTTCTCCAATATATATATTCGATTTAGATCACCATCTCCAATCCATATGTACAATAATTGCTCAGTTTATATTAAGATAACAAATCTTCAAACTTTAATGGACAAGCTTCAATCCTTTCCATTCTCCAACTCTTCAGCCATCCATGTCAGTAAAAACATGAGGATGGAAATCTTAAAGCTTGTCCATTAAAGTTTGAAGATTTGCTATCTTAATATAAACTGAGCACTGATTATATATGTGTGGTATATGGTAATCTGGATCAACTGGTGAGTGCTGTTTCAGCATGAAATCTGTTCATTGAAGATCATTTATCTTTTTCACATGTATGTGGTCATGTGTATCGGTTATATGAGATTGAGTGGATGGCTATATATAGGGATCTTGAAAGTCTGTGTTCAAATATTTCTAATTTCATTGTTTAGTATAAATATACATGTATTTAAATATTATATATATATATATATATATATTGTGCCCTTATCTATAGGTCATTATAAGGTAGAATGGTCAATTGCTAAAAAATTTTAAATTTTAAGATATGTTTGTATGATATATAAATAATAGTAGGATAATTAGATTTTATAGTACAATTTAAAGCTGAAAATACCTGGTATATAAAAGTGTAATGGATTATTTAAAAGGAACAGTTAAATAAAGATTAAAGATATCCTTGCTTATGGTTGTAAAAGCTGGCCATATAAAATAACACAGCTATAAATAGTTAAAAGTATATTAATAATTCGAGTATAATATTTTAAAACTAATAAATTAAATCTAAACGATATGTAATATTATAATTATATTTAATAGTCAAAATTAATCTAATATATTTTAAAAATAAACTTTAGGATGGTGAGAATTATATTTGGTTCTACATTTTTAAATTATTTTCCAAATTTTTATAAAATATATCAGTTTTGGTAATTTAGACCGAGACTTAAATTAAAAAATCATCTGTTAAAGTTAGTAATCATGTGACTGTATATTATATACCTTCACACATGCTTGTTAGACTAATAATAAAGTTTGTGAATTATAAAACTAAATATAATTGCTATCGATCCTTAAAGTAAAAGTTGAAATATTAAATGTTGTTTTAATAATTGTTTTTAAAGTTTAAATGATTTTGATTAAACTATAATTGAGTTTAAAAATACTATTCTAAGTAATATTTCAAATCATTACATTTTTTTTTTTTGAAAAATCTAGTCTGTTATAAAACTAAAATGTGTAAATTTGTTCGCGCTAAAAAAGTCATTAACCAATCAACGGAGGTATTTTAGCAGACAAAATATAAGAATTAGACGAAGCGAGAAAGTAATGTGTAAGTGAAGGAGGAAGTAACATTTTTTTAGCTGGATAAGACCGTAAGCTAGAAAAGTGATATAATTTTTTAAAATTTTGCATTTATTTTAAAAGTTTTTTTAACATATAATATTTTGACTGCCTTTACATGAAGGGCTAATTTTTTAAAAGTTTTTTTGCCAGTGATTTTATTCAAATTTAGCCAAAACCTTGCAGTAAAAATGGAAGTACTAAAGGAAAAAATACCTAAAAATATTGCTAAAGGAAAAATATTTGTAAAGTGCCTAGATACAGCTTTCTTTATGCTCAACCAAAAACTTATTATTGTAACTCAGAGGAATATAATTAGGACGCTATACGAAAACTTAAAAGAGAAGTTATTTGCCGTCAGGAAAAAATTATGATGCACAAATTTATAAGGCTACTCTAAAGTTTTTTTTTATTCTTCTCTATGGGAAAATTAAGATGCTGTATATTATAAAGAATTATGTAAAAGTTAGAATGAGAAAAAAAATGTTTGTCCTTTTTAAAGGAAACATTACAAAGTATATAGTTACCAGAACTTTAAAAGAAAGGAAAATTTACCGAATAATAATATGAAAGAGTCATTATTTTTTTATGAAAAAAAAAGAACAGAAAAACTTTCTCTAAGAGAAATTGGAAAATATAAATCTAATATACTTAATAAAATGGATCCATGGAGACAGAAAAAATTTACTGAATATTTAAATAAAAGTACCTAGAAGATGCATCATAAAAGTCGCACGGGAAAATATTAGCAGAAAATATTAGAAGAGAATATGTAGACGTTTTTCTTTACGTGATTAACTAATAGCATAATTAATAATTGTATTAAATATTATGAAAAACCAAGGATTGTCATCTATGAATATTTATTAAACAGAGCAATAATTGTTTTGCCTTAAAATAGAACATTAAGTGACTGAAGAAGAAATAATAAACATTTTTTTTTTGCTTTAATATGAACGGTTTTCAAGAAAGTTTGATGAAGAAGTACAGTAAATATAGTTTAAATATTTTTTTACTAAGTTATTTTAAAATATAAATGTTATGTGAGATTAGGGAAAACATATAAACATAAATTTAGTAATATTGAGATTTAAATATAATAGCTTGATAAGATTATTAGAAATATTGTTTAAAAATAAAGTGTATGTATGTGAGTCTTATATCTACAAGAATCAAATGGATGGTGAAGCCTACGGAACGCGATCGAGAAGATAAAGATCGTTTGGTAATTTTGATATTTATTTATAATGCATAATGTATTTTTTTTAGATCATCTATTGATTAAGAATGAAGTGTGAAAGTTTAAATTATATGTACACATTTTATACAACATTTTTAACATATAATGAGATAGGAGTAATTCGGAATATGCATGCAATAATTTATTTAAAGTATATTAATAATATAATTTAACAGAGCAATTGTGTGATTCTTTTGAACTTTCATGTGATAAAGTATTCAGATATTTTAAAATAGTTTGTATATGATTAAATATACTGGAGGAAAGTAGTAAAAAGATTTTCTTATAGAACAGTGGAATAGTTTTAAAATAAATGAATTTTATTATTGTTAGTAATGCAGATATGTATTTGTCGATGTACAGTATAGAAAAAAATCTTGAGAAATAAGATCGGATAGTGACTTGGAAGTACTAGTGGAGAGGAAACCAAGATGATGTTTTTTTTTAAGAAATAGGAAAATAAAGAATTTGGATCATATTTAGTTTGTGTGATTTCAGTATAGTTAACTAAGCCCTATGACTGAACACATATAGTTTGGACAGTGTTTTTTTGCATATCTTTAAACTTTTTGATGTTATAATAAAGCTGAAGAAATAGCTTTAGCATCGTTCCTATAATAGAGGTTGGTAGACAGGTAAAGGTCACTCCTCTATAGTGTCTTTTAATTCACTGTGCCATGATTGTCAAGGTTTATGACGAGTAATATTCTAGTTATATTTTGATCCTATACATCTATCTTCGCTATCCTTATTTTGTGAATCTGCATCGGTCAGAAAGATATTTTTAAAGAAATAATGAATAAAATAGAACTGAAGATAAGTTATAGTTTATGTAAGAATAGTTTATTTGCTGGAATGTATAGAATTGTGTAACTTTAAAATTGAAAGTCCAAAATATCATAAAGAGAGAAAGAATCATATAATACATTGTAAAATTAATTCGGAAATGAATATAAGATTTTTTTTTTGAAAAGAAATCTAAACCAAGTATTTAAAAGTGATAATAAAATTTGAATGAATTTTTTGTTAAAATAATATTTAGAAAATAAGTATTGCATATTTATTAAGAAAATAGTTCAATAAGGTATAATAAACATATACTTGTGCATGGTATAGTAATAGTTGTAATTATATCATCTGAAGTAAGGCTTAAATGAGAATATTAGGATTAATAAACATCGGATAATGAACAATAAAAAACCTAATACCGAATGTAGAACAATGTTTTGACTTTGTAAGATTCCATACAACCAATATAAAACTAGAGTTTTATTATTTTGTAGAATTTTTACTACGAATGTAAATTTTGTATTAAAAATATAATTTTAATAATATTAGGGATGAAAGTGTTTGTGATAAGTATATAAGAAATGCATTTTGTAACAAGCTAACCATAATAATAAATCAAATAATAATACTGTATTTTCTTAAGTGTTAAAAAGATAAGATTTAACTAGGAAAAATAAATAGTATTTTGGTTTCATTTTATAAACTAATAAACTAAGTTGAGATAGGAGAGTAAGGGATATCCAATGTATATAGTGTAAAAATATTGTTAATTTATTTATGTTGTTAATAAACTTTGTTTTAAATTTATTTTAAAGTTTTGTGTCCGCGTTGTTATTTCTCCACATGGATGCATGAAATCACGATACATTTATAATTGAAACAGACATATAGTTTTTGCACAAAAAGGTAAACATAAAAGTGTTATAATAATTTTGAGAATTTATTGGTATGTTAAAATTAAAAGATCATAAGTTTATAGTATTTATTGGTCATAAGTTGGTTGCCACAATATTAAAATAAATTATATGCTGATGTTACCACACGTATTCTGTTGTCAGATTATTAAAATATTACCACGTACGTATTTATTTATTTCATTTAGGAAGAAATAAGATTATATATTATATTATTATTGTTATTATTATTTTATTATTGTTA
Organism: Epiperipatus broadwayi; assembly: GCA_028023455.1. Taxonomy (NCBI): domain Eukaryota; kingdom Metazoa; phylum Onychophora; class Udeonychophora; order Euonychophora; family Peripatidae; genus Epiperipatus; species Epiperipatus broadwayi. Next base: position 639,726 of record JAQFVV010006243.1, read on the forward strand.
GTTGCTGTGTAGTAGATTATGACATAAAATTCCCTTTTCATATTTTACTACCGAAATTTTAAATCAGTTAGAATACAATTTATGAACCTGAGATTTTATTTTGTTTTATTTTATTTCATTTTATTTAATTGAGCTAGATTCTTGTTATAAAGAAGATTAAAATATGATTATTATTTTAATCGTAGTGAATAGAGCTCAGAAAGTCGTAAGAATACTATGAGTTAGTTATTTGGTATAGTAAAAAGGGGGAATAGTGTTCTTATGCCATTGAGGTA